>CM040243.1:105129105-105729105 GCA_022545495.1 Chrysanthemum lavandulifolium | reverse complement strand
AATGACTACTATGGAGCTCAAGGAGTCGTCTTGTGAATATTTAAAACATCGCACAAATTCAATAGCTAAGTTGATACAAAACTTCATGATCAACACAAAAAATGAAAAGGAATTACGTTGTTATAAGTTAGATTATCTCAACAAGTAAGTGAAAAAAGAAACTTTACCCTTTCTAAATATGATTGGTCAATGTGACCTTGTGGAATATATCGATATAATGAACACAAGATTTTCTCGTACTACAAAAATAATATTAATAATATTTACCCACGTTGGCACCATTCAATACGCCAAATTGTCGCATTTTCTAAATTACAAAAATAATAATCTACATTATCTTGTTCGAGTTGCCGCGTGGAGTAACGGAGCATTGTCGACAATACTAAATCCGATCATACTAAATTTAACGCCCGATGTAACAGAAAAACCTGAAACACCATTGCTAGAACTATAGTTCGTCGTCCGTCTATACGAACCAAACCATTTATTCTGCATGAACCGGTTCTTCCTCCACGGAGGAAGAACCAATCCCCTGGTTTTCAATGACCGCTTTATTTCGTCACTCATTAGTTTCACGATTACTTTCAACTCAACACTTTTTCCTACGAACACGTTCGGTAACTTTGTAAATAATTGATGAAACTCATTTGTTTCTCTAGCGATCTCAAACTCTCCTGAAAAGTTTAGATCAATGAAATAACGAGTATCGGATCGTAAAACATCTATGAACTCGTAGTTACCAGCTGCCAGCCCGCCACAACTCGGCCACTTAGTTTTGCAAATGGCCGCGTTGTAGCCTATCTTCTGAAGATAGAACATTACATTACGGTTTAGAACCTGTGTGTTAAGGTTAGGTTCTGCACAGTGAAAATATTGCATAGCTTTTGCAACATTTGCGTAAAGAACATTTCTAAATCGATCAACGTTTAGATTACACAATGTAGCAACAATCTCGTCAACTTTTGCTTCTATACGATCGCTATCAGAAGAATCAGAATCATGATCATTGGTGATCACATCTTCTTGCTGGGCTTCTTGATCATCAAATTCATTGAAACAATGAATAAGATAAGATAGAGATTGACATGATGAAGACGAAGAAAATGATGAACTATCATCAATCTGGTCGCTATGTTCGCTCCCGCTGCTAGTGTACACAATTTCCATCTTGTCGCGGCCTATTATTCGATCTTTAGCTCGTTCGGTTAGAGGATCAGTAACACGCTTTGATCTCATGGCCATTGAGTTTGATATATTATGAAAGAAATGAAGGTTTATTCTAAGTTCTAAGGTTTATATAAAAGAAGTTGAGAAGTATTTAGAGGAGAATATTCGGATTAGTGAAATTTCAAAAAATAAATCAATGTTATCTTGAATGATTATTGTAATGTGAATAGTATGAGACTCGACGTTTGAAATGGTTCAGAAGCATGGCATATTCAAGGGTGTGAGAAGGTTTATTCGAGTGAGGTGGCTATTTATAATGTGTGGGGTATGAAAAGATAGGCACGTAGTATAGTAAAGTTGGGTTTTGGTCCCATTGATGGCTATTGGAGTAAGCCAAGAGTGAACAATTTAGGAGGCATGGTTTGCTACAAAAGAAAGTTCTTTTGGTGACTAGCTTGATGTGGAAGATGCGAAAATGATACAAGTTATGTAGGACAAAGACCAAAGTTGTTCCAAAGTTTTTTGAGATGTGGTGTCACGAAATTATACGAGGCCCAATAAATTAAGGCATAATAAAAGCATTGTCGAATTTCTATTGATGTAACTTCCAAAAGGGATACCAATGTAGTTTTCAAGTTATATTGCTTCATCGGCATCTTCAGTTGTAGGCGACTCTCATTTATGAGATGTTACTGAAGAATGGCATATATATCAAAACAAGTTTGAGGGAAAGACATAAGGGAGATCCAGATCAAAGAGAGGGCAATTCAACTCTATGAAAAACAGTTTGCTTTTCTAGAGTAATAAGCGACACTAAAAAGATGAACTCTTTTATGTATCACATCATGATCAGTTGTCCCGCGCACAATAAGCCAAAGTGGTGGAAATGAAAGCAAAATTAATGAGAAATATGGATGGATTACTATATGATAAATTTCTTCAAAGGTTTAGAGTAGCCGTGTCACATCACATGCATAAAAAAATTGTGTTTCTGAGATTTTTTAAAAGAGGAGAAGAAAGTAAATGATAGTAAATTACATCAAAATTACTTTCCTAATCTTCTTCTCAAATTGGGATGAAATGAAGTGAAGTTGATTTTCAAGCATTTTTTTGCTTACATCCTCCTCTTTTCATTCCAACTCTAACACAACATAAAAAAAAAAAAAAAAAAACATTTCTTATTCCTCTCCTCTTTGCTTATCTCTTTTTTTCTCTCCATCTCTCTTCTTTCCGTTTTATACTCGGGAACAAAGTGTTACTCATTTTGTCTCATATTAAATGTTCTATTTTGATTTTTACAGGCATTTCTTTTTTCAACTTTAACCTTACATATCTTTGTTTGTGTTTATATATAAAACTTGATGAAAAGTTATATCAAAGAAAATACATTTAAAACCCAAAGCATTCATATATTTTGCATCAAATATTAAAAATAAAAAAAATAAAAATAAAAATAAAAATAAAATAAAATAAAAAAAAAATCAAAATTGAATGACTTCAAAAAGTCAAGCAGAACATTTATGAGACGGAGGGAGTGAGTAATATATAACCTTAATCTCACTACACATATCTTTTCAAGATTTCAAAGTGACATATTTATAAAATGAATATCAACGAGTTTATATGCATTTTATTTTTCATTTCATGAGATTCTAAAACTATTCTAGCAACCATAATGATTAAATTTGTCAATAACTTTTACCCTTTTCATATAATCAATTTTATTAATTTTAATTATTATTTATCAACAAGCTATACTTATAAAACACCCACAATGATAAAGCTTTTAACAATAGCTTATTTTTTATATGAAAATGCAAGAGTGGCTGAGTGTCTATCTTGATTTAAATGATAGTATAGTACAAAGTTAAGATTTGAAGAATTAGAAGTCTTTGCAAAAGTTTTCTGAAAAAGCTCATATAAGCATTGCAAAAAAGTCTTTCAAGTTTTTGGAAAATAGTGAAAAGCTTTATAAAAAGCATTGCATTGTAGATACTCTTAGAGCACTCCCATCCATAACACCATAATACCAATAACACCGTCCACGTCAGCGCCACATCAGCTATAACATTTAACATTAACATCCCCAAAAAACACTCACAACCATAACATCCCAATAACATCAATAACATTTCATATTTTCAAATTCAACCCCTAAACTAAAACAAACACTTCATTTATTAAACGTTAACTAATATTTCGTTTATTAAATTAAGACTAAAATACACCGTTGGTCCCTAAACTTGTATCGGAGGATCGCGATAGACGAAACCGCCATATTCATCGCCGTTGGTCCAAACAAGAGCTATTAAATGCCAGATTGGTCCTCGACCAAGTCAAAGTCCGATTTTGTTTTGTAGTCGAGGTATTTTAGTCCATACACATTTATACTTTTATAACACATTTATGTTTTACCCTTCATCTTTCATCATCTTCATCATCTACCCAAATCATTCATCTCCCCAACATTCATCATTCATCTCCCAGATTATTTAGTTATCTATCGATTTTGATCGGATAATTCAAACCATAGATCACGATATTGAGGTATGAGTTGTACGTAGGATCCGTTTCCATGGCATGATTATTGTTTTTGGTAAAGAAGGCACCCATGGATGACTCTCATAATTAACAAGTGGCATTGCATTTTCTTATTTTGCTTGAAGTAATTCATGCTAATTTAAGTTCAAGATGACTTTTGTTTGGTTTTAGAGTTTTAGGTATCATTTTAATTAAGGAGAGTGTTTGTTATATCTTTTTAAAAGAAAGTAACCTGAGAATTGTTGCATATCTAAGCGGTACTCTAACATCTCATCTCAGTGGTGCATTTTTTACATTATTTTCCTTTTGAATGAAGACAAACAATATCATATGGTACATTGGTACCTACTTTTTCAAACTGAAGCAGATTAGCACCTTCTTAATAAGCAACTTCAAAACTTCTTATACAAATGGCTTATTTCACCTTCACACCTTCAAATATGCTGAGAGACATAAATAGGCGAGTCAGTCATAAGCAGTTTGTTTTTATCCAAAACCTCAAAACTTTTATATGTTGTATTAAAACGCAATAAACCATATATTCACATAGCTCAAAATGTACTAAAAAACACTTTTCATAGGACAGACTGAAAAACACAAGCACTAGAACATAGTAATACATAGTCAAAGTAGCCAAAACACAACTCAAACCATGATCCATCATATCTAAGGATAAATATCAGTCATATTAGCATAAAAAAAAATGATCACTCAAATGATATTGGTTTACAAAACAACAACAAAAAACAATGTACACTGCAGTACACATAACAGCACAACCATGATCCATCAAAGCAAAAAATAATTTCAAATCATATTAACATAAATATATAAGATCACTCACTTAATATTGGTTTACAGAAAAAAAAACAAGATCTTGAACAAGCTTCTAAGAAATGAGCTAATAATATCTTTTTAAATAAAACAAAAAAGATGATCAAGAACTGAAGTTCATGTGCAGTAGAAACAATATAATGCAAATTGAGGATTTTGTCTTGTTTTTGTGTTGAGAGAGGAAAAAACACGTATGGACTGATAGCAAATTTAATGATGGATGACTTTACATGACTATTTTATAAGTTTGCTACGAAACTAAAATTTCATGTAACCACGTAACTCACGCTTTTTACTTTAATGTAAGCCATATAAACCAACCTAGTACACGAACTTGTTTGACTTATATTTCCTCGTGATATGGCATCTAGCTAGCATGGTATTGTTTGACATATAAACCAACAAATGGGTCTCTACTTGGTGCCATGCTCATGGTACTTTTCAAGTTCTAACTCCGGATCAAGCTTATGCATCTGTTGATCTTCGATCCCTGCCTCTATTCGGGACAATGGTTGTAAGTGTTTATCTAGAAAGAGTGACATGTTTAAATATCTAGGTAAATTACTTGCATGGAAAAGCCAAGGATCAAAAGACTTACTCTGTCGATAAGTAAGCTTAAAACTTTGGAGAAATAGGTAGATGATGATTTGGGAGATGAATGATTTGGGTAGATGATGAAGATGATGAAAGATGAAGGGGTAAAACATAAATGTGTTATAAAAGTATAAATGTGTATGGACTAAAATGCCCTCGACTACAAAACAAAACTCGACTTTGACTTGGTCAAGGACCAATCTGGCATTTAATGGCCATCGCTTTGACCAACGGCGATGAATATGGCTGGCCATTCCATCGCGATCCTCCGATACAAGTTTAGGGACCAACGGTGTATTTTAGTCTTAAATTAATATACAAATAACATTTATATTGTTAAAAAAAATTATAAAACTAAAAAAAAAAAAAATGGAATATGGATGCATGTGATGTAGCAGACTGTTAAGCTAACAAATGGAATATGGGTCCACAAACACAAACCTCCACACGCAAACCTCCCATCTTTCTTCTTCGTCTTCTTCGCAAACCTCCACACACACAACTGTTAAGCTAAAAAAAATGCAAACCATCATCATCTTCTTCGTCTTCTCTGCACACACGGGTCAATTTGAAACTTTTTATGCCAATAACGCAAGTTTCAAGAACGCTACTGGTAATAACGGGCGTTAAAGCCATGCCTCCAACGTTCAACGCCACTAACGGGCGTTATTTTTCCTTTTAACGCCGTTGGTGCGTTAGGGTTGGGAGTGCTCTTAATGTGAATCTTTAATTCATAGATTATTTTAAACTTATAGCTAGTTTTATAAACTTATCATGGTGATGGTTGATGCTTTTAGTTTTACAAAATTTAATTTGTTAGTTTTTTAAGTTTATGTTTAATGTAACTTTTTTGTTTTTATTCAAATTAGAATTTTAATAGTTACTTAATTAGGTAACTAAAATAAATATGAATTATTTAAAAGGTGTTGTACGTGATAATCACTACAAGAGTAAATGTGGTGAAAAAGTGGTAAGGACAAATATTAATATGATGGCGATGTAAAGGTTGGGGTATAATGGTGGTGGTCTGACCATCTCTGCATGAGTGTCATACAAGCATCTCTTTCTACAACCTTTACCCTCGTAATGGTATCACCTTACTTACCATTTTCATATATCGAATTTAAATATAAACATAACTCACAAGATACTGACACATACACTATTTTTCTCATCACATTGTTGTCAACATCATTGGAAGGTGTAATTTTGATTGCTTCACGCTTGGACTCAAGGTAGATGTAGTGTTAACCCGCATGGCAACGGTGTCACATAAGTCGATCACTCGTGACCTTGTCTACGTCTTAGATTCTTTATGCAAGTTTAACTAGTAAACATCTATGTACTCTTTATTATTCAAGCAATTATTACAATAATTAAACGCTTACTACTCTTTCCGTCCTATACTAGTAGTCATTCAAAAAATCAAGTTGTGATAAGCATAACTAATATAGGCTTTCAATGATTAAAAATAAAAATTTACCTTCTAAGTGCATTACGTATAGCAAATTATTTCCTTATAAACATGAATGAGATGCGTAAACTTGAAAAATTAATAAAATTAGACATTTATTTAAAAAATGTAACTTAGAATAATAATGTGAACACTGAACACAATATTAAGACGACTAAGTATTTATTTAAACAATGTCAATATACTTGTATTATAAAATTGCAAGTTTATTTGTTTATTATTAAATAATCACTATTATTAAAAATGCAAGTTCATTAAAAAGAATTGGTATCTCCTTGAAAATGAAATCATCTCTTATGTCAAGCATTTTGAATCATCAAGTCATATATCTAAAGGTTGTAACTCGTCTATCACCCTTGTCTTGAAACTTGATGATCCTATTATCCTTGGCGACTTTAGACCCATTAGTCTAATTGGGTGACAATACAAAATCATTGTCAAAGTGCTTGCTAATCGTCTTAAGCATGTACTTCCATCGGTTGTTGAGGAGGTACAAATGGCATATATAAAAAGATTAAATTTATATATAACCATACTTTCATGCTTAATTTCAAATATATAAAAGGTCGTCAAATCATCGATGGCCCCCTTTTAATAGATGAATTATTTCTTGAGCCAAAACATACAAGAAAAACCTCATGTTCTTCAAAGTAGACTTCGAATAGGCTTTTGACTCTTTGAGTTGGAACTTTTTACTCTCTATCCTTGAGCAAATGGAGGAATTGGTTTATTCTTGTCTCAATTCGGCTTTTGCTTCGGTTCTTGTCAATGGATCTCCAACAAAGGAATTTAAACTTGAAAGAGGTCTTAGGCAAGGAGATCATCTATCCTTGTTTCTTTTCATCTTAGCGGTTGAAGCATTGAATATCGTGCGTCTTGAAGCAACTAACAACAACATTTTTCGTGGGGTTAAAGTGGGCAAAGATAAAATACACATCTGGCACCTTCAATTTGCGGATGATGCTCATATTATGGGTGAGTGGTTGATCTGTGCAAAACCGTCAAGTCTAATCACACAAGCCTGCCACTTGTGAATGGCAGACCGTAACAGACTTAAAACAGCTCAGACACAAATGCAAATGAAGATCAGAGAATATAATGAATTCCCGGGTCGTTAAGTCCCACGGAGACTCAATGGTGTGTTAAACACTGATCGATGATAGAATGACCACTAATGATAATGATCGTAAAGGATTAGATTGAATATTACACTACCGAAAAGTTTATAAAATAAAGCGACTTAAATACAAATTAAGAAAATTAAAAGATAAAGATATTAAATAAACGCTATCATTATTTTTAAAGTGATGAACGTTAAAACCTAAAACTTACGCTTAAATTAAAACTACGTAAACGCATATAATAAAACGTGAAAATAACGAAGGAAAATACCTATGAATATAGAAAATACATTTTACAATCCTAATTATATAAGAAAATTATTAGAAAAGGAAAATTATTTTTATAACTAATTAATTAATTATTATTAATTAAAAACTATTTTAAACTATTTAATAATACTCTAAAATAAAAGAAAATATGAAATAAGACTAGAAAAATAAAATTAAGACTTAGAAAAATCTAAAATATGATAAAACTAATTTTAAAACTGAAAATATATTTTTTAGACTTTTTATGTATTTATTACTAATTAATTACTATTTAAAACTAATTAAAATGCTAGAAAATACTATTTAAACCAAGAAAATTATGGAAAAATACTTTTTAGGCTATTTATATTTATCTAAACTTAATAAAATTGAAAAATTATTTTTTTGAAGCTTTTCTTAATTTTTTGTATTAAATGCTATTTAAAAAGGCTTAAAAACTAATTTAAATTAAGAAAAATAGCAAAACACCTTAGAAAAATCTGAAAATTTCAGGAAAAGTCTAAAACAGTATAAGGAATAAAGGAAAAATGGAAAAACAGGTGATTGTTTGGAGAAAATAGAAACTGATGAATCAAGTGCTTATAAATAAGCACTTGAATAAGCCAATTGAGTACCAAAAGCTACCAAACTGATAATGAAGCTCTAATAAGCTAAATTAACTAAAATGGAACAAGTTTTAACAACCCTAGACCTCTGATCTGCAGGTTATACCAGATTTGATATTTGAACTTTTGGCTTAAAAACAGTAATATGGTATCAACTTTGGACACAAGCACAATCAACACAATAAGCTCAAAATGAAAACTACTGGTTGGAATCTAGACTAGACCTGGGTGAGAGTATTTGTACCAAAATTCAGACCATGAGAGACTCTTTTGAGCCCTGTGCACCTTGCACAAAATCTGAGCAAATCTCAGTATCAACTGAGACAGTGGAGCAGGGAGACAGGTACAACTTCACAAGCTTGTTTAGAGCTTTTAAAAATTTAATAAAATTATACAAAAATGGTTATAAGAAAGAGGACCAGTTGAAGTTTTCAAATCAACAAGTTTCACTGATTTAGGCTTAAAATTGAATCCAAGAAAAATCTTTCCATTTTGGCTCAAAACCTGATTTTCATATTTTGACTTTTGACAAGAGTGAAGAACTTTGACTATTATGAACTTTGGATCTAATTTTAAGACTGAGATTGATGTTATAAGGTGTAATGGACACAATGCAAGTAAAGTTATGGATTTCTAAACACAAATGATGATTTGTAATCCTAAAATCCACAACAAAGGATGCTTAAGAATGATTAAGTACAATTTTGACTTATAGCACTAGCGACCCAATTTAATGACCAAAATGAGTTCAAATCTACTTAAGAAACATGAAGCAATAAAAACTAATAATCGCATAAGCCAAAAATGTAATGATCAAGAATCCAAACACCCTTTCAGAACCGATTAGAGCTCAAAACTACTCCAAACTTTTAACCAACTTGTAATTATGATCAAGTTCACTTTAAATAACTAAAATATCGCTATGAGAACAAGTTTCAACAGATTATAACTACAAATGCCTTACATGCAAGAATTTGAGAAATTTACTTACAAAGGTCCAAACCACAATGGCTAGCTATTATCAAACAATGGACCACTAACTATCAATTCCAACCCAAATAACTCAAACCAACCCAATCCACCTCTGATCAACCCATGTCCATTTCCATTGCTATTTTTGACCTGTTTGACTTTTGTTGACCAAGAATCAAAATGATAGGAAGCTTGAATGCGAGCTTGTCAAAATCGTGATAAGCTTATACAAGCTTATATGAGCTTTCAAATAAACTTCTAAACACTTGTATTTGAGTATTTGAAATGGCAAATTGAAACAAAGAGCTAGAAACTTGCATTGTAATCATAAACCGATATTAATGCTTGAAATCATTCTTAGAACACTTAAACACTTTAAATTGATATAATTTAACAAGAGATTACAAGTTTTATACTAAAATGAGGAATTTAAGATAAAACGACATTGATATAAAATTAAAACTAGTAGACTATTTCTTTGCTTCCTTTGCCTTCTTTTTATAATCCAATCTTTCGCTTCTCTCCTCCGAATCTTTCCCATCAATCCTAGCCATTGGATGGTTTGAAAATAATCTCAACCATTCAAACCGATTTTGGCGCCATTTTTCTTTTCTCGCCCATTGGGGTTGAGTGAGGGTTAGGGTGCATTTAATGTAGTCTTGGATGTTAGCTAAGGTGGAGGGATGTGTTTGAATGATCGGAGAGGAGGGGATGGTGTAATGAGTTTCGTGGAAAGCAGGTGGATGAGACTTTGGCGGTATGAGTGTTTTGACCAACTTGACCCAAGTGGATAATAATAGGGGGTTCACAATTCGCTTTTGACAGGGTCCGTAATTGGTAGGTAGGCCAAAAAGGTTTAAGGTCTTATTAATACAAGGACTAGTTGTGCCATTTTCTGAAAATCAAGGACTATTCTTGCCAATTCATCAAAGTTACTTTAAGGGACCATTAATGACAAGTTTCAAAAGTACAGGACCAAATCATCATTTTCCAATTTTCCGTGGACTAATTTCGCCAATTTTGAAACTCAAGGACCATTCTTGTAATTTTCTCAAACTTTTGATATTTTTCACCAAAGGACTAAATTTGACAAGTTATGATTTTAAAAGGACCTTTGGTGATTTTTCTTTGAAATTATGCGTCAGGACTGCTTTTTGACAACTTTTGAAACTTGGGGACTAAACCGCAATTTTGCAAATTTGATATGTTTTTCATCCGATTTTGATATTTTGCATTTAAAACACATAAAACACCGATTTGTGATATTTTATCATTTTGAAGCATTTTGAGTGTTTTCGGATGTTTTTGCTCTAGATAGACAAAACGATGAGATTTAGACACTCATCAATCCCCACACTAAGATATTGCTAGTCCCTAGCAATGATTTGACAGGGTCCGTAATGGTAGTAGGCCAAAAGGTTTAAGGTCTTATTAATACAAGGACTAGTTGTGCCATTTTCTCAAAATCAAGGACTATTCTCGCCAATTCATCAAAGTTACTTTAAGGGACCATTAATGACAAGTTTCAAAAGTACAGGACCAAATCATCATTTTCCAATTTTCCGTGGACTAATTTCGCCAATTTTGAAACTTCAAGGACCATTCTTGTAATTTTCTCAAACTTTGATATTTTTCACCAAAGGACTAAATTTGACAAGTTATGATTTTAAAAGGACCTTTGGTGATTTTTCTTTGAAATTATGCGCTCAGGGACTGCTTTTGACAACTTTGAAACTGGGGACTAAACCGCAATTTTGCAAATTTGATATGTTTTTCATCCGATTTTGATATTTTGCATTTAAAACACATAAAACATCGATTTGTGATATTTTTATCATTTTGAAGCATTTTGAGTGTTTTCGGATGTTTTAGCCTAGATAAGACAAAACGATGAGATTTAGACACTCATCAATCCCCACACTAAGATATTGCTAGTCCCTAGCAATGATTTGAGAAAACATAATGGATTTTAATCTCTTTACCAAAAGCCATTACTTCGAGTAGCCAAATGTTTCAGCTCAAGTAAGAACCATGGTACACCGATAACCATGTGATTTTGAGCAAACCACCGCCTTTCAACTGATTTGATTTTGTCTTTACCGTGTCGCACTTTCCGGACTAGCCAACTCTTAGATAAATTATCAATATTATCTTTGGTGAGCCGATTACCAATTATGGATTTTCCATCGCCTTTACCACAAGCCATAAACTTGCATGGCTAGCCAACTCTTCACTTTTTAGGATATGGTGAAATAATACCATACAATTTTGGGCAAATTGCAAGCCATATAAACGGATTTGATATATCTTTACCAAGAGCCGCTTTGCTCTGGATTAGCCAATCCTTTAGTTTATCAAACATGGCGGATCGATAACCAAATGAGTAAGTGTAAAACACTTACTCTAAAAAAAATTTGGCCAAAAACGGGAATTGGTATAATTATATGATAAAATTCGTGAGAATTCCCCACACTTAGAAATGAATATTGCCCTCAATATTCAAAGTACTGCGGTTATGCCAAACAAAGAACGAAAAGGGAAATACTACGGCCATTATTTTAAGAGATTTTTTTTTTTTTTTTTTTAGAAAACTTATATATATATAACATGGGGCATCACCCCACACTTAGGTGGTAGAAAGGGTAAGAAGACGTAAATATGGGTGAAAACCCATATGGTGTGTGCTATCGTTTTTGGTTTCCGAGTCGCTAGCTTGACTCGACCCCAATTCATTGGTTCATGGGAAGCAAAGTGGAAGAAACTATTCCATCTGACTTTCGCTCAAGATGTTCGACAAACATCAAGCACGTGAAAGTTCCACACCGATGAGATATAGAGAGAACCGCTCAAAATGATGAATGAAAATGCCGGATCAAAATAGTGTCTTCATTCCCAAGGAGTGAAGAAGAGAGGAAGTCACCGAGTAGGTGAAGAAAAGAAGGAAAATCATGATAACAATCATGACTAGATCTTCTTCCTCGGATTAAGTGCAGCTTGCACTTATTTGGATTTTATTGGTTGAGCTCTTTGGGTTGGAAGGCATCTCCGAGGAGGGTGGAAGATTTGTCATAACTATGCAAATTGATATTCTCTCCCCGATCATGATTTTGCCATCCACGCAATCATACTCCAATGAGATATGATATGAGTGAGTTCACCGCGAACTCCTCATGAAGAATATACGAGGGGGACATGTGCGGTACTGTGGGCTATAAATATGCACCTCGTCCATTATAGTCTCCGTGTCGACTCATCACTATCAAAGATTGGATTAATCAATTTAGAGTAAATTTAGAATCGAATTCAATAAGGGATTAGTGATAGTCGTATTAACTGTTAGGAAACAACATGGTCAACATCCTCTAAGTTGACGATCTCGAATGTGGAAGTAATGCATCAATAAATTCTATGTCTTTAGAATATAAAGAATCGGCATCACTATAATCACCGCCAAAATCGAGAAAGTCTCAACAAGATCATTTGTAAGAGGAGAAGACACATCACACTCATGGTCAAGAATTTCCTCGCACTCACTTGGGATCGGATAAGGTTTTCAACATTAGACGATTCCGCTTCCTAATAGTGCCGAGATGCTTATCCCCATGGTGAGAGAGTCCTCGGATCAAAGAATTTCAAAGAAATAGGATCATCGACCTCTTCCAAAGGAATTCACTTCTCTCAACCCATGCGTGAGTGAAGGGAAGAGTCGAAATGAAAGGTTCGTAAACGGAGTGGGATTGCCACTCGAGCATCGACTTTATCGAAACATATATAGCTCTTATGCTCTTCATATTCTCCTCTCGCCAACAATTCTCCCATACTCTTCCTTCTTCAACGGAATGGATTGCCACTCGAGTCGAGATTCCTCATCAAAATCATCATCGCCGCCGCCATCATAATCGCATACCTAGAGGTTTCAATATTGGGAACTTACTCTAGTCGCTTGTTCTTCAAAGACACGCTTTCGACGAGACTCTTCTTTAACCAATTCTTTCAAATCTTTGAGTATATCTAGACAATTTTCGAGAAGTTCTTGAGGAATTTGCAGAGGTTGTGTTTGAATCGTTTGCACTGCGGAGGTTGGTCATGATAAGAGTAGTCATAATTGTTACAAGGATTATGCTCATAGACAAGCGTGTTCCCCTGCTTGACACTCAAAACTCGGTGAGGACCTCCACAAGATTACAAGAATATGTCTCCATCTCATAGTGCGGGGTTGGTTGAGGAAATTAGTTGTTTCATTGTAGGATTTTGGTCATAGACAAACCCGCTTCCTGATTCACAATGCCACAACTGGGCAATTTCCACCATTTTGAGGTCCCCACACCATTCACAACCAAATTGGTGAGGATGAGACATAGAAAGAATCAAATGGATAGAGGGTAAAAGAAATGTAGAATCAAAAGATGTCGAGGGTAAAGATGGATATTTTTGGATTTTTGAAAACATATTGCAAAAACAAAGAATGAAAATATTTTTGGATTTTCCGATAACTTTACAAAAACTTTTACAAAAGATGGAATATGTGCAAGAATGGATCCGAAAAGGCTAAACACACGCTAAAGCCTCCCGCAATGGCGCCAAAATTTGATCTGTAAAACCGCAAGTCTAATCACACAAGCCTCGCCACTGTGAATGGCGCATCGTAATGACTTAAAACAACTCGCACACAAATGCAAATGATCGAGAATATAATGAATTCCGGTCGTTAAGTCCCACGAGACTCAATGGTGTGTTAAACACTTGATCGATGATAGAATGACCACCAATGATAGCGATCGAAAAGGATTAGATTGAATATTACACTACCGAAAAAGTTTATAAAATAAAGCGACTTAAATACAAATTAAGAAAATTAAAACATAAAGATATTAAATAAACGCTATCACTATTTTTAAAGTGATGAACGTTTAAAACCTAAAACTTACGCTTAAATTAAAACTACGTAAACGTATGAATAAAACGTGAAAATAACGAAGGAAAATACCTATGAATATAGAAAATACATTTTACAATCCTAATTATATAAGAAAATTATTAGAAAAGGAAAATTATTTTTATAACTAATTAATTAATTATTATTAATTAAAAACTATTTTAAACTATTTAATAATACTCTAAAATAAAAGAAAATATGAAATAAGACTAGAAAATAAAATTAAGACTTAGAAAAATCTAAAATATGATAAAACTAATTTTAAAACTGAAAATATATTTTTAGACTTTTATGTATTTATTACTAATTAATTACTATTTAAAACTAATTAAAATGCTAGAAAATACTATTTAAACCAAGAAAATTATGGAAAATACTTTTAGGCTATTTATATTTATCTAAACTTAAGAAAATTGAAAATTATTTTTTGAAGCTTTTCTTAATTTTTGTATTAAATGCTATTTAAAAGGCTTAAAACTAATTTAAATTAAGAAAATAGCAAAACACCTTAGAAAAATCTGAAAATTTCAGGAAAAGTCTAAAACAAGATAAGGAATAAAGGAAAAATGGAAAACAGTGATTGTTTGGAGAAAATAGAATCGATGAATCAAGTGCTTATAAATAAGCACTGAATAAGCCAATTGAGTACCAAAAGCTACCAAACTGATAATGAAGCTCTAATAAGCTAAATTAACTAAATGGAACAAGTTTTAACAACCCTAGACCTCCGATCCGCAGGTTATACCAGATTTGATATTTGAACTTTGGCTTAAAAACAAGAATATGGTATCAACTTTGGACACAAGCACAATCAACACAATAAGCTCAAAATGAAAACTACCGTTGGAATCTAGACTAGACCTGGGTGAGAGTATTTGTACCAAAATTGCACCATGAGAGACTCTTTTGAGCCCCTGTGCACCTTGCACAAAATCGAGCAAATCTCAAGATCAACCGAGACAAAGGAGCAGGGAGACAGGTACAACTTCACAAGCTTGTTTAGAGCTTTTAAAAATTTAATAAAATTATACAAAAATGGTTATAAGAAAGAGGACCAGTTGAAGTTTTCAAATCAACAAGTTTCACTGATTTAGGCTTAAAATTGAATCCAAGAAAAATCTTTCCATTTTGGCTCAAAACCTGATTTTCATATTTTGACTTTTGACAAGAGTGAAGAACTTTGACTATTATGAACTTTGGATCTAATTTTAAGACTGAGATTGATGTTATAAGGTGTAATGGACACAATGCAAGTAAAGTTATGGATTTCTAAACACAAAATGATGATTTGCAATCCTAAAATCCACAACAAAGGATGCTTAAGAATGATTAAGTACAATTTTGACTTATAGCACTAGCGCACCCAATTTAATGACCAAAATGAGTTCAAATCTACTTAAGAAACATGAAGCAATAAAAACTAATACGCATAAGCCAAAAAAGTAATGATCAAGAATCCAAACACCCTTCAGAACCGATTAGAGCTCAAAACTACTCCAAACTTTTAACCAACTTGTAATTATGATCAAGTTCACTTTAAATAACTAAAATACTGCTATGAGAACAAGTTTCAACAGATTATAACTACAAATGCCTTACATGCAAGAATTTGAGAAATTTACTTACAAAGGTCCAAACCACAATGGCTAGCTATTACTGAAACAATGGACCACTAACTATCAATTCCAACCCAAATAACTCAAAACCAACCCAATCCACCTCTGCATCAACCCATGTCCATTTCCATTGCTATTTTTGACCCTGTTTGACTTTTGTTGACCAAGAATCAAAATGATAGGAAGCTTGAATGTGAGCTTGTCAAAAACTGTGATAAGCTTATACAAGCTTATATGAGCTTTCAAATAAACTTCTAAACACTTGTATTTGAGTATTTGAAATGGCAAATTGAAACAGTGAGCTAGAAACTTGCATTGTAATCATAAACTGATATTAATGCTTGAAATCATTCTTAGAACACTTAAACACTTTAAATTAATATAATTTAACAAGAGATTACAAGTTTTATACTAAAATGAGGAATTTAAGATAAAAACGACATTGATATAAAATTAAAAACTAGTAGACTATTTCTTTGCTTCCTTTTGCCTTCTTTTTATAATCCAATCTCTTTGCCTCTCTCCTCTGAATCTTTCCCATCAATCCTAGCCATTGGATGGCTTGAAAATAATCTCAACCATTCAAATCAGATTTTGGCGCCATTTTTCTTTTCGCCCATTGGGGTTGAGTGAGGGTTAGGGGTGCATTTAATGTAGTCTTGGATGTTAGCTAAGGTGGAGGGACAGTTTGAATGATTGGAGAGGAGGGACGGGTGTAATGAGTTTCGTGGAAAGCAGGTGGGATGAGACTTTGGCGGGTATGAGTGTTTTGACCAGAATTTGACCCAAGTGGATAATAATAGGGGGGGTTCACAATTCAGTTTTTGACAGGGGTCCAGAATTGGTAGGTAGGCCAAAAAGGTTTAAGGTCTTATTAATACAAGGACTAGTTGTGCCATTTTCTGAAAATCAAGGACTATTCCTGCCAATTCATCAAAGTTACTTTAAGGGACCATTAATGACAAGTTTCAAAAGTATGTGGACCAAATCATCATTTTCCAATTTTCCGTGGACTAATTTCGCCAATTTTGAAACTCAAGGACCATTCTTGTAATTTTCTCAAACTTTTGATATTTTTCACCAAAGGACTAAATTTGACAAGTTATGATTTTAAAAGGACCTTTGGTGATTTTTCTTTGAAATTATGTGCTCGTGGACCTGCTTTTGACAACTTTTGAAACTTGGGGACTAAACTGCAATTTTGCAAATTTGATATGTTTTTCATTTGATTTTGATATTTTGCATTTAAAACACATAAAACATCGATTTGTGATATTTTTATCATTTTGAAGCATTTTGAGTGTTTTCGATGTTTTTGCAGCTCAGATAGTACAAAATGATGAGTATTTAGACACTCATCGATGGTCCATGGATAATGCAATAAATTTATCTAAAATCCTTACTTGCTTTCACCTTGCTTCAAGTCTTAAAGTAAACTTCAACAAATGCAAACTCCTCGGAATTGGGGCAAATACTTCAGAACTTAACTCAATTGCTTCTACAATTGGTTGCAAAGCCTCTCAATTCCCTTGCATGTACTTAGGCCTCCTAATTGCTACTAAAATGTCTAGATGTTTAAATTGGTCTCCACTTGTTGAGAGGTTCCAAAAGAGACTTTCAAAGTGGAAGTCAAAAAATCTTTCATTTGGTGGTCGCCTTACTATCATTAAATCCATTATTGGTAGTCTTGGTGTTTATTACTTCTCTACTTTCAAGGCACCGAAAAAGACTATGGACAGGCTTGAAAGCATTCATAGAAAATTCTTTTGGGGTGGATACTTGGACGAGAATTCTCATGGATTGCATGGAATAAAGTAATCTCTCCCATTAATCATGGTGGACTCGATATTGGTAGCCTCAAGTCAAGTAATCAAGCTATGCTTTCCAAGTGGTGGTGGAGATTTTGTATCGACGGAAATGCTCTTTGGTGCGTTATCATTTGATCCATTCATAGTCCTTCGGGTGGTCTCGATGATGCCTCCTCTCTAAGGTCAAAACGAGGTACATGCTACCATATTGTGAAACTAAAAGATGATTTCCTTACTATTGGGATCAACTTAATATCGCTTTTTAAGAAAAAAAAATAGGTAATTGTTGTAATACTCGGTTTTGGCTCGATAACTTGTTAGGGGGCTTGTCTTTATGAGTCGTATCCTAGACTATTTTGGTTAGAGGCTAATCCAAATTGCTTGGTACATGATAGAGCACCAACAATGGCCATTATTCCAGCTCTGGATACTACCACAGAAAGCCTCTCCTTTTCTTCCTCTATATTAGTTCTAATCCAGCAAATGGGTTGCGAGGTCTTTTTTTCAACTGGGCTTGGAGCAGGCTCATTCACTCAGGTATTTAAGTTTTTGAATTAAGTGAATGATGTGAGCTATTGGCCCACTTTCGGCTCTTTGATGCTCCAGATGTTTGGGAATACACTACAGACGCTTCAAGAGTATCCTCACTCAAAGGAATGAGATCATATTTCACTATCTCTTCCTCAATCTACAAAACTGTTTAAATGGAATAAGATACTTCCGTTGAAAGTCAACCTCAATACTTGGCGTATCACTTATAAGAGAGTCCCAACAAGATCAAACCTAGACATTAGAGTATTCGATGCCCTATTTGTGATGATGAAATAGAATCGGAAGAACACATCTTTGTCATGTGCAATATGGCTTGTGAAGCATGGAAGAATATATTGTTGTGGTGGAAGATAGATAATATATCTATTAATAACACGAGACGATGCTATCAACCTAGTAGATCGAGTGTCACTTCCAACCAAGCTCTTAAAGGTATTTTGATGTGGTGGTGCAAACCACCATATGGTTCCTTTGGAAGTTAGGAACAACGTTGTCTTCTCCTCCAAGCTACCACGAAAAGAGCTTATGTTCAATGACATTAAGCTCTACTCATTTGTTTGGATCTCTAATAGACTTAAGAAAGCTTTTATGAATTGGATATTATGGTTTAATAATCGTTGTAATGCTCTTTATCCATCTTGTACTTTGTTTCTAGCTTCTGTCGCTGCTCAAATATATATATATATATATATATATATATATATATATATATATATATATATATATATATATATATATATATATATATATATATATATATATATATATATATATATATATATATATATATATATATATATATATATATATATATATATATATATATATATATATATATATATATATATATATATATATATATATATATATATATATATATATATATATATATATATATATATATGGGAGGGTTAATGTGAGATCAAGCTTAAAGTTTTAAAAGTAAGACCCAATATGGACCATTGGATCATTGTATTTGTGTTGGATGAGATTAACATTAAATGAGTGATATTATTGTAATTAAATAGGGTTCAAGGGTATTTTGGAGAATTCAAATCCAAATTGTGGTTATTTTTTTTTTCAAAATTTCGGCTCTTTTTTAAAACAAAATCTGGACCACATTTATATTATATAATGATACAAGTACACAGTTATATACATTTATAAAATGGTACATTTATTAAAATGAGAATACTTTAATATTCCCGAGGCTTGAACATGCTAATATCCTTAACTACAATATATCATTGATAGAATAAAATAAAAAACATCACGTGCAAACCAAAAACATCACAGAAACATCAAGATATGAAACCATTCTTTATATAGCAAAAGCATCCGGCGACATCAAAACCGTAACTACAATGTATCACTGATACAAAAATCCAGCAACATCAAAACCACATACCAAAAACATCACCATTTACCCGGTGTACCAACGATGTATTCGGTGTAACTGCGACACATACCACCATTTACCCGGTGTACCGGTGATGTATCCGGTGTCATGACGACACATACCACCATTTACCCGGTGTACCGGCGATGTATCTGTTGTACATGCGATGTATCCGGTGTAACAACGACACATACCACAATGTATCCGGTGTATCGGTGACATCGGCGACACAACGGCAAAAGACGACGTGGCAAACTAATGCATCAAGTGTCCTTCAAACAAAACGGCTGATACTCCAAACAAAATGACCATCGACATATATGAAATAACCGTCACCAAATCTGAAAAAAGTTTATATCCCTGTCGCCGAAAATAACCGTCACCAACATATCTAAAAAATAATCGTTCGGCCGTCGAAACAACAAATACCATGATCTGAAAAAAAAAATAAAGCTTATATCCCCGTCACCGGAAAATAATCATCACCAACCGATCTTGGTTGCGGCTGGTATGGTTGGAAACGAGAAAAAAAAAAAGAGAAATAAGATCTTGAAGGTGAAACTAGTTGTGGCTTTGTTAGGGACGACATGTATGTTTCGACGTCATTGGGGATGGCGATCGGATGTTGAAGATGAAGGCTGGGTGTTTAGAGAGAGGAAAGGAGAGAGGGGTGGGGAGAGAAAATGAATAATATGAAGACAGAGATGACTTTTATTAGGTTTAAATGAAATAAGAGAGTATAATACCTATAATGACCTTTTGGCTATTTATTTAATTTTCAATTTTTTTTACTAATTAGTTTCACTTGTCACTCATTGATTGGTTATTAGATGGATCTTATTTTTAGAATTTTAAGCATGATCTTATTTGAACTATATATATATATATATATATATATATATATATATATATATATATATATATATATATATATATATATATATTATAATATATTTATTTGTATTTTAATCAAACGACACACTCCATCCGTCCCATATTAAATGTTCATGTTGCTATTATGAGATATCTTGTAATAAATGTCCACTTCGTATTTAAATTAGTGAAATTAAACTTTAATGGGTGGATATCTATATTACTTATAATGGAGGGATGATCCTCTCTCCTGTTAAATTTTTAAGATTTTCTAATATAGATTTTAAGCAAATACAAGTTACAAAGCATTATTTACAATACTTATAGCACAAATAAAAATACAAATCAAACTACAATCAATGCACAACTTAAAACACCCCTTCACAAATAATTACAATTCTCTAATCAGGATGTACACATTCATATAGCAACCCTCTTTTGTGAATCAGAATCACCATTTGCTTCACATAATGAGGATTGTGCTTCTGGTTCACATATTGTCATCCCACAGTCCATAAGTTACAAACTGAAAATTACAATAATCGAACCCAACTCATAAACCTAAATCTAAACACAAACAAGTTATAAACTGAAAATTACAAAGATCTCAAAACAGTGTGTTAAAAGGATAAGATCAAATTTTTAAAAAGATTCAAACACAATTCATCATAGATCTTTTTTTTTGAAGTTGAACTTCTTTTAAATATTCGAAAGGTATAAAAAACCAATAACAAAAATGTTATGATTTTTCTTCGGTTGTTTGGAAAGGCTTTAGAAAGAAACCAAAAGTTTGTTGGCAGTTTGGTTTCGTTTGAATGTAATATAAAGATTGTGCGGCGTTATTGTTGCGACGTTTTAGTTGCTAGAAGTGATATGGGTGAAGGGTGACTGCGTTTGATAGACTGAAATTAGGGTAGGTTATGAGACAAATAAGGATAAAGTGGCTTAAATAACTCTGTGTGTTAGGGTTATTAATTTAGGTCCGTATATTTGGTTGATTAATTGTGTAAAACCCTAAAAATACGAAACGTGTTAAGAGACTAAAATACCCTTGAAATCAAAATTATTAAAATACGTTTATGATCATTTAACGAAATTAAAACCTAACTTACGAATAATTAAAAACTTAACTAATATGTGTACGTGATCGACTTTGTACGACGAAAGTTAAACGTCTCGCTAAATCGTTTGGGCCTTATTTCGATTCTTGGTGAGCCCAAGATGGGCGTTTGTTTGTGTGTTCGATTGGGCCAAGCCGAAACCCAACCCCCTCCTCAAAGCCCTAAACCGAATTTTTGTACTAACTATAAATACAATACATTAATCACAATTTGGAACCCTATTTTTCTTTGCCTCTCCTCTCTTTTCTTCCTATTCGGCCGAACCAACTCCTTGGTGTCGAGACCTTGTGACCAACAAGCTAAGGTATAACAATGATCTTCTCGCTTTCTTTGATAACACCTAACGATAATATGTTGTATCATGTTTGTTTTAGTCGAGCTTGTGTTCTTTTCTTTTTGGCCGAACCTTATGTAAACCGAAAACAAAGCATATGAATTGAATCTTGTAATATTAGGAGAACATGTGTGTAATACGTATTGTTTGAATCGGATCATAGGTATATCGAGCAAAAGAGAACCAAATCACATATATATAAATGTTATCATGCCTAATAAATTCGAAACCCTAATTAGAATGGAACCCTAAGTGTAATTAATGGTCTAAGCATGTAATTATGATGATTTTAATAAACCCTAAAACTGGACAGCATCATATGTCGAATTTGTGTGTGTCATAGATCGAATTTTATAAGTACAATAATCTGGGTTTTTGTGGGAAAAGTTTATTTTATTTCTTAGTTAAGTTTTCCAAGTGGTTTGGTCGGATTTGGAGTTGTCTAAGTCGTATTTTGAATTTTACAAAATCAAGTGTCAAAGCCGAGAAAACGGTCCGAAATTTAGTTGTATTGTTTGATTTTTCATTTGCAAACCATAAGGAATTGGGAGCTCTCCTTTACAAGAGTGATATTTAGGACATAAATGAATTTCTGGGAGTTTTGGGAATTTTTCCAAGGTGTCTAAATAGGTCCAATAAGCATAAACTTTTAAGGTGTATTTTCCGATTACTTTCGGATGTGTCCGACTTGTGATTTTCCATAGGCCATTTGGCATAGATATAGAACCCACCGCTTTTGTAGAGTCTTTTAACTCATATGGGAACCTCTGGATTTTGCTTGATTTTATTTGAGCTAAGTAAGTATTTTATAAAAATCACTAAAGTCCGGTCCGAATATGAGTTTATGAAACCGAAGATAAAATATGTTATCAATAGGTAACACACTTACAAATGCATAAGAAGCTTATAAAATGAGAATATACTTATAACTCTAATAATGTTAATGCGAGGATTCCGTTATAACTTTAATGATGCTAATAAGTATTAAATAAATCATAATCCGTGTAGATTCGCTTGAAGAAGACGCGACGTTACATCTTCGTGATTCACTGCTCGCTTGTTTTTCCCTCTCATTTGCTTTAAGGTACGAATATTCTGCCTTACCTTAAGACACTTATGCTATCGCATGATATTCTCGACCTTTTTAGTAAAGGTTCCTTATGATGTTCTTTTCGCTCGCTTTCCTATTTTACTTATTAGGATTCCCTATGCCATTGCTATGAACCCTTTCCCGATTGTTCGACCTGCTGTTTATCCGAACCTATGTTTTATTGAACCATGTGATATCCGATTTGAACTTTATGTTAGGAAGACTTTGATGTGCATATTTGTTGAACCTTGTTATATTTGAATATGAACCTTATGATATGAGTTATCCGATATGTTATTTGCTATGAACACTAATGTGTTTTTGAGTGTTGCTTATCCGAACTTTGATTTTGAATCATAAAACATTGGTTTTGAACTATATGATATGAAGACTTTGATTTTGAAAGCATGATTAAACATTTGATAAAACATGATCTATGTCGCTTATGACATTCGATTTGACCTAAGTTAGTTTGACACCGAGCCAAATAATAACTAGTCATGGGGTTCCATGTCCGTGTCGTTGATGCACCTCGACATGACTCTAGGCGAGAGTGAAGTTCGCCACGCCCTTATTTGTTATCTCGCTTATGAGCTCGCTATATAATATATGGCCACTATCCGTCTGCTAGCGATGGATGCATCCTAGATCCGATCCGTTATCCGATATGATTTGTCGGTGAATGATGTCGTGCAATACGCTGTCTTCACAACTTCCGGGAGCTAGCTACTCCAAATTATTTTCTAAGATTATTCTCATATGTATGATGTTTCGATATGATATGTCCGGGCTCGTGGTAGTTAACTAAATCTTTATCTCGTTATTTCTATGATAAGTATTCGATTTTGTTTCGTATGTTCAAGTGTTTATGATTATGTCTGGGCTTATTATATGTTATTGTACACGTATGCTTTTGTATGTTTATGTGAATACCGCCTACTATGCTAGGTTATGATTAATATGTTTTAATATGATTCGCATGTCGTTATCTCGATGTTATATTAGTTTCTTGTTATGTGAATTCGTTGATCGGTGAGATGTATGTGCTAGTGTGAAAGTGAGTATTCTATAAGTTTGCTATGTATAATTTGTTCGCTAATTTTGGGAACTTTGCTTATACGTTAGTGTTTTATTGCTTATGCGACCGCCATGCTTAAACTCTCGATGTTAGGATTTGATCCGAGAACCGGTTTAGCTTATGATATCTGCTTTGATAATTGCTAATGGTTATGCTATGTTTTGTTTGGTCTATTTAATTATAGTTTGTCTACTATGTTTCTATTTGCTTGTGAGACCGCCATGATCCGGATCGCTATTTCATCCGCAATATTGAATTAAGTGTGTTAAGTGAAGGTTAATTAATTTGTTGAATGCCATGTTTATTTTCTAGAAAGTGTTTCCGTTAGCCTTAGACTTTTCGCTTGGTTTATATGTAATCTATTTCTTCCGATATGTTAAGTGTCCGGTTATTTTGATGTGTTTGCGTTGGAGTCATCAATATGCTATGTGTTTGTCCTTGATTGCTAATTGTTGTTCCGGATTTACGGAAATTGTGTTTCCGTAATCCTCAATGATTCATTATTCTCGCCCGCCACGATTTTGTTATTCGATTTATGTTTTGTTTAGTTTTTGTTTCGTTATATCTGCTCACCGGCTTTGTAAGCTCACCGCACTTTCTTTTCCTCGCGGTATTTAAGCATTCAAGATGAGCTTATGGGATAGCTGATCTGGGTTGAGAGTAGAGACGAGAGCAAGACTTGACCTTTAGAGATCTTAGAATTATTTTGGTTATTTAGTTATTTATGTTTTCTTTTAGAATTTCGTAAAGACTTTCGTTTTTGTATAGTACTTAAAGTTCTGATATGAAACTGTATTTGTGATATCTTTACCCTTGTCGGGTCGGGGTGTTACAAATTGGGCCTGGGTTGTCATTTTTTAGTCAATTTAATGGGTGATATGGTTAGTCGATCTTGTGCTTGGGCTACAAATATATGTTGGGTTGATTATTATTATTTGGTATAAGAATTGTTTGCTTGGGCTTGGGCTAATTATGGATTAAATGCATGATTTCATCAGAAAAATGGTGTTATGGTTAGTCATTTTTGCGGCGTTATTGTTGCGGCGTTTTAGTTGCTAGAAGTGATATGGGTGAAGGGTAATTGCATTTGATAGACTGAAATTAGGGTAGGTTATGAGACAAATAAGGACAAAGTGGCTTAAATAACTCTGTGTGTTAGGGTTATTAATTTAGGTCCGTATATTTGCTTGATTAATTGGGCATGGGTTGTGTTAATACAAATATCGTCATTAAACGTTATTTATATTTTTGATCTTTGCCTAAGTTTTGTTAACGACAAAAGTAAATTTAATTTATAAAAGCTTAAAGCTTGTCAAGTTTATTTGATATTAAAACAAGCTTTCTCAAACAATATATTCATCATTCAAGCATTTACATTTATAATTAGTAACATCTTGATATGACTCTAATCATTATGTATGATAGTAGTTTGTAGAATGTGTTAGGTTCTTAAAACCAAACACTACTTAAGCATTTGCATATTTCTATAAATAGTAATACAACATTTGACATCATGTATTACATCGTGGAAATCATTGGAAGATTCTATTAGATATTTTGTGAAGATTTGTACTCTTCATATCTTGCACAATCTCACTTAGATAGAGTTGACTTTAGGCAAGATTTGATATCTTGACTGTCAGACCGGCGGTACCAAAATGGTACACCAAGGAACCCTTTTAAGGGTCCGCCGTCCGTGGACGCCTCGTCCAATTTGGCTATAAATAGCAATGCCAAGCCAAGTAGTTTCTTACCCTTTCTAACATACTCTCATACATATCTTCTCTCTAACCTTTCTAACTCGCCTATATCATATTAGTGATCTCTTTGTAGCAAAGAAGATCAAGTCATATTCAAGCTTCAACGAGAAGTTGGAAGTCTTGTTTGTTTAGTGTTGTATGATCTAGTGTTGATCCATACTCATTGTTGTATCAAACCATCATAATCTTGTGAGTGTGAGTGGTTAGTATTTTAGTCCTCAAAATACATTGTGTGTGGGAGTAGTTGTACCCTTGGAAAGAACTCGACATCTAGCTTAGTGTCGGAAATAGTGTGTTTAAGTGTAAAGGTTTTCTCCACGGTGAAAGGAGCTTGTTGACTAGTGAAGTTAAACTCGAGTGTGAGACTCGGGGAGTGAAGTAGGGCAAGGAAAAGAGTCCTTGTAGGTCGAACCACTATAAACAACTTGTTGTGGTTTGATCATTTCTTTCCTTATTTACTTATTACATATTGCTTGCATATTTCATTAATATACTTAAGATCAATATCAATTGATCTTTCAATAAGTTTCAAAACAAAGTTTTTAATCAGAAACTATTCAACCCCTTCTAGTTTTCTACAATTGGTACCAGAGCCTCGTTGCTCAAGAATTTCTAAAATAACTTGTATTTTATAAACTTGAAACGATCCATGGATTCTCAAAACTTTAAAGAAGGGCAATCTATGCAAAGACCACCACTCTTTGAAACCAATGGATTTATCTATTGAAAACCGCTTTGAAACATATGTAAAATCAAAAGATATAGATCTTTGGTTTATTATTGTTAAAGGAGATTTTAGTTCTACAACAAAGGATATTTCCGTTGATGAACAAAAGAAATTAGTTGCTAAAATAATGAAGCTAAAATGATGCTTTATAATGCTTTACCTAGAAAAGAATATGAAAGAATTTTTATGTATGAAACCGCCAAAGATATTTGGGAATCTTTAATTGTTACACATCAAGGTAATTCACAAGTCAAGGATAACAAAATTGATCTTCTTGTTCAACAATATGAACAATTTGTTATCCTCAAGATGAAACCATTGATTGTGGCTTTGCTCGCTTTAACACTATCATTACATCACTTAAAGCACTTGATGAATCTTTTCGTAGTAAGAACTTTGTCGAAATTTCTTAGAGCACTCCATCCCAAATGGAGAGCTAAAGTGACCGCTATTGAAGAATCAAAAGATCTCTCAATAATGTCACTAGACGAGCTAATTGGCATCCTCAAAGTTCACGAAATGGTAATGGAGAAAGATTCGAGATCATCAAAGGAAGAAAGGAGAAGATCAAACTGTTGTTTTAAAGCAAAGGCGAATCAAGCGATGATGGTGAATCTTGTTCCGATAGTGAAGATGAGGAGTATGCCATGGCCGTTAGAGATTTCAAGAAGTTCTTTAGAAGAAGAGGAAAGTTTGTAAGACAACCTCGAGAAGAAAAGAAGCCATTCCGAAAAGATCGGGATGATAAGAAGAATAAAGGTGAAAGAAAGTGTTTTAGATGTGGTGATGCAAGTCATCTCATAGGAGAATGTCCCAAGCCACCTAAAAGCAAAACTCAAAGAGCTTTTGTAAGTGGTGCTTGGAGTGATAGTGAAGACGATGAAGAATCAAGCAAGGAAGAGATCGCCTAATGGCACATGAGTCAAATGAGGTACTTTCCGACTCTTCTTATTCTTCTATAGATGATGACACATTGCAAAAACAATATAATCAATTGTGTGAGCTAAGTCTAAAAATCATAACTAAAAATAAATTTCTAAAACCAAAAAGGAGTTTTTGGAAAATGAGGTATATGAGTTAAAAGAAAAGCAAAACGACTTGAAAAGGAAAAGCAAATGACGATGATTGTAAATCATGTCAAGAGCTTAATCTTGAAATAGAAAACTAAAGCTCACACAAGAAATCTTAATAGAAAATAATTCTAAGTTTAAAAGGTTTAACAAAAACATCGCCTTGCCGATGAAATACTTAAAATCCATAAAACACCGTGAGACATGAATGGGCTAGGTTTTAATGAAGTATTAATTCCAAAGAGTCAAAACAAACGGCCGAAAAGGACGAACATTCCGTCAAAATTGTCAAGAAGATAAAGACGGACTGCACGGAACCAAAATAAGGGTTCCGTCCACAGCAAAATGGTACCGCTGGTACTTCAAACAGTAATGTAATGTTCGCAATACGGACCGCATCGAAATTGTTAAAGTAACAAAGAAAACCAATGATAATGTTAAACTAAAACCAGCCATTATATCGAGTAGGACTTGTTAAAATGAATTTAGATCAAAACTACTCAACAACGATATAAAACTTCTTTGCCAAACGCCTTTCCTAAGAGCATCCACAACGTTCAACCTAACTACCAACACAACGGTTGAATCAAAACTTTCCTAGACCATATCAAACTCCAGATTACATGCCATGGAACCCTTACCCATCATTTCCATACATGAATCAAATAAATGGTATGTTTAACCCAAACGGACCCATGAGATATCGGGGACCAAATGTTTGAGTTATTTGCTTCTTAGGTATGCTTAAAAGTTGGATTGGAACCCGATGAATGGATAAAAGATAGTGGATGCTCACGACACATGACGGCAACAAAGTCTCTTCTCATCATACCAAGAGTATGACGGAGGTAATGTCACTTTCGGTAGCAATCTCAAAAGCAAAATCATTGGCAAAGGTACGATTTCTCATAACTCTCTAACTATTGAAAATGTTGCTCATGTGGATAGGTTAGGATTTAATCTACTTAGTATTAGCCAACTATGTGATAAAAAGTATAAAGTACTATTTGTCAAAATGGTAGTAAAATACTAAAAGATGGTATCACCATAGCTAAAGGAGTTAGGAAAATAACATATACGCTATGAAAATAGATAAAACATATAATGACAAACTTTGCTTAACAACATTAGACGATAGCTCATCTCTTTAGCATAGACGCTAGGTCACGCTTAATATGAGACTTATACAAAACCTATCTTCAAAAGAGTTGGTTAGGAATTTACCAAAACTAAAATATGACCAACACTTTTGCGACGCTTGCAAAATTGGTAAACAAACACATAGTAGTCACAAATCTAAAAATATGGTGTCCACATCTAAGTGTCTAGAATTATTACATATGGACTTGTTTGGACCATCCGCTATAAGAAGCTATGGAGGCAACTTATATACTTTGGTCATAGTAGATGATTACTCAAGGTTTACTTGGACGTTATTTTGAAAACCAAAATGAAGCTTTTGATAAATTTGAAATACTTAGCAAGAAAATTCAAAATCTTCTAGGTGTCAAAATTGTGTCGATCCGAACGGATCATGGTCGTGAATTGACAACGAAACTCAATTTGGAAACTTTTGTGATACAAATGGTATAACACATAACTTTTCCGCTCCACTAACACCTCAATCAAATGGAGTAGTAGAACGAAAATAGAACAATTCAAGAAATGAGTAGAACAATGCTTAATGAACAAAACATTCCTCAAAAGTTTTGGTGTAACGCCTGACACTTCTACATATATTTTAAATAGAGTCCTAATACGCCCTTTCCTAAACAAAACACCATATGAACTTTATAAAGGTAAAAGCCAACATTAGGATATTTTAAAGTCTTTGGTTGTAAATGTTTTATTCTTAATACTAAGGATTATCTCACCAAGTTTGACCCAAAGTCTTATGAAGGTGTATTTCTTGGTTACTCTCAAACTAGTAAAGCTTACATTGTCCTTAATAAAGAAACAATGATAGTCGAGGAATCGTTTGAACATAACATTTGACGAAAGTCCACCTCCCTCTAAGACATCACCGTTGGTAGATGATGACTTAGTTGAAAGTCAAATAATAGAAAGTCAAATTAATAATAACAAGGAAGATGAACCATCAAATAAGGAAATTGTCAACATCAAAGAATCTAAAAGTCATCCATTAGAAAAGGTCATAGGACAACTTAATCAAAGAACCTTAAGGTCACAAGGTTAGGAATTAGAAAATTCCAAGATTGAAGAGTCGGTCACCCCAACTATTATCTAGCATAAGTTAGCTCGTAGACTTGTCGTTATTTACGAAAGCATTATATGTAGTTAATTAGTTAGTCAAGTAGCGTAAAATAGTTTAGTGCAACACCGTGGAGGAAGGACGGGTCTTTACCCACCGTATCCCCGATCCACAGCCGATAGGAGGTCGCTTAGTTTGTAACCTATAAATACCCTCTACCTTGCAAGGTAGAGGGTTGATGTTCTTTGGTAATCTAATATTCTACAAGTTTCTCTTACTAGAATATCCCACTTTCTCTCTCTAAAATCATCTATGTGCTCATTGTGTTAATGTTATGATGTGTATGTGAAAACTAATATCCAACAATTGGTATCAAGAGCCATGGTTAGATCATATCTTGCACATCTTTGGATTTCTAGTGGTTTTAGGTGGTTTTGAGTTTGAAAAGTTTAGTGGTTTTTGCATCATTTGGTTGATTTCTTGTGTTAAAGTTTGGATTTTGTTAGTACTTTTATGTTTAGAATCATCACAAGTGTGTAGGTTTTCATTTGGTAAGCTTGAATCATCTTGGTTGGGTTGTTTTGGATTGAAAAGTGATGTTTATGTGGTTTTTCTTGCTAGCGACTTAACACACGGAATACTTTCTTCGTAGCGACTTGCTTTACAAATTTGTAGCGAGTTACGCTTTAGACCCAGCGACTTGATCTAGCGATTTACAAGACAAGTAGTGGACTCTCCACCACGGGTAGCGACTTGTGGTAGCGACTTGGTCTTTAGCGAGTTGCTCTTTAGCGACTTGAGTAGCTTAATTGTCGCCAAAATTTTGCTAGCGACTTGAAGCTTAGCGAGTTACTACCTAGCGACTTGCATTTGTATAGCGACTTGGGACTCTAGCGACTTAGTGGTGTAGCTAATTAAGTGTTAGCGACTTGGTGCATTATATTCTAGCGACTTGGGATTATTGCTATTTAGTTGGTAGCGAGTTGGTTCTAAATCTCTAGAGACTTGGGAGTAATTCATAATAACACAATGTCACCATCACGGATCCTTTAATCACCAAAGTACTTGCTCTCTATGACACAAAGATGTAATAGTGAAATGTAATGCTTATCCGAATGCCATACACTTAATGATTCAAGATCGATTAATCGTAACAACTCAAATAAGTCACTCTTAATGTCCGCAAATGATGCTAAGAATATGGAATGCACCAAGAGCCGCTTCAACATCTCGCCACTTCTCAAATTACTCTTATCTACAACCATGGATCGAATAAGTTGTGCCATCCTTCGTCGATTTTCCCACATTGACAAGAACTGCTTTACTTAACTTAGAACGATTGAGGCTTCAAATTACCAAAGAAAAGTTTTCAACCGATGATTCTCATGTCGCTTCTCCAAACCATCATCAATCAATTTCACCACTTATCCGGAAGAATACTCCTCGATTTTGATGATATCATGACCGGAATATCGCTCAAGAAACACACGGAATGGAAATTCATGAGTTCGTAAACTCATTTATTCAACTTATGAATAATATGGAAACATACATCAAGGAAGTCGCTAATGAGAATAACAAGTCGAATGAATTGAATGAGTGCCAAGAGTTTCCATGGAGCAATGATGACGTGTCATGCTTCATTCCAGCTTGAACCAAAGAAGACACCGATTGCGTAATCTCGCCGGTGATGGAAAAGGATGAAGAGAACAAGACCGATATCAAAGTCTCGTAGTCGAAAAAGGTATCAATCAATAAGGTACACTTATCCGATCACACAAGTTCTCATAAAAGGTACATGACTCTTACTCGAACATAACAATGTGGAATCGCCTTTTGTTTTGCTCGAATCTAATGCAAGTAACATGATTGAGAAAAGGGTATATGATGAGCTTTCAAACAAATTTTCAATTCTTGAAAACACCGTATCTCATTGCAAATTGAAATACAACAAAAGATGAAATGTTTTATGCAAAAACCGTGTACTAATCAGAGCTTCCGAATTTAGAGAATTTTTGAAATTAATCGCTTAAAATCCCGCATTCGTGACAAAGATTCACCATAGGCAATCAAATCACTTCTTCGTAAGCCCGTAAATATGATCACATGAGATGAGTGATGCACTAGATTCTAGAAATTCAACTAGCTCTATGTGTGTCCAACCTTCTAAGAGAAAATGAGCATTTAAGAATTAACCTTGAGGAAACAAACTCTAAGTTAGTCAATCAATCTAACCTCCCGAGGAAAGAAATTGATGACCTCAAAGCACAAATTCGGGATAAGAGCTTCAATATTGTTGCCCTAAAAATGAGCTCGTGAAGTCTGTTGGAAATAGGATGAACACTAAGTTTGCAAAACCTTCAACTTTGGGAAAATCAAATGTTCGTAATCACTTGAAACGAATAGCTATTAAACAACCTAATGCCTTTAGGTCCGAAAGAGCTAAACCATTGAAATCTAAGCTTACATCCCAAGTTGATAATATGTCTGCTTTGTCAAAACCACCACTTCATTGCCTAGTTCGGATATGATGAATCTCAAACCCTGACTTATAGTCAATTCTCACGGATCGAGAAGGCAACAAGTATTACTAGATCTCATGCAAAACATCATTTGACCGATCAATCCCTAAGAAATACTCGGATCACATAAGGACAATTAGTCAAAACAAGGGTGTGCACTCAATTAGGTCAACTAACTGTGGTTTCAAATGGATTCCCACCGCATAATTTTTAAGTTTACGGACTTAAACGAACTTACATTCCTAGATCATGTCTCAAGTGGATTCCACAGTAAACTCTTCAAGAATGTAGAACCCAATAGGATCCCCATTAATGATACGTCTGTGTTACATCGTGATGCATCCAAATGTGAGATTAAACATGTCACTAACCCTTCTATGTACAAGTCTACATGTGCTTCAAGTACAATGTGCTCTCGCCTTTTTCGTGTACAATGCTCAACTCAATCAGAACTTCATGACTTGGTTCCCTCGTAAATGAACATAGCTCATTCAGAGCTATAGCTTGCCGTAGTTGATGTACTTTTACTTTGACTCCTATTCATCTTGAATCGGACTCGCTCTTCTATATCTCGTGTAAAAATCAAATAAAATAAAATAAAAATAAAAATTAATTAAAAATATATATAATTATATTACAATTTACAATTTATGTTATCATTTTAATTTTATATTTATGTCATTCTTTTAAATTTACAATTTTATCATGTTTTCCCCAATCTAATAACGAATACATTCATTGTTATCGATAACATCTACGGTCCTAGAAATGTCATTCAATAATGGCACGGATCATAGATGAAGTTCGAACAATTGAAATATTCTTGTTTCTTTATAACGGGTTGATTAATGACAATCAATGGTCTTTGATGACATTGATCGAGGGGAGATTGGGAATATGTTTTCTTTTCTTGACTATCTATGCCATTGGCTTCGTGTCGGTTATAATGCTTGCTCGTTAGTAAGTTGAGGTCGTGTTTTGCCTTTGTAACTATCGGGTTATGGTTTTGTTGGTTGTGGTCGATCTTGCTCATGTGATTATCATTGTGTACCTACGATTAAGTGCCTAGTATTAAATGCTTATTTGTCTAAATGATTAATTGATTCATGGTGATCATTGTGATAATCTATGCTAGCGACTTAGTCTATAATCTGTGTTAGCAACTTACCACCCTTCCTCAAAACCATAGGGACCAAACTTGTCTAATATGTGAATGTTGTGTTGCACTAGCGATTACCTCTCATTCTAAAACCACGAGGACCAAATGTGTCATATTGCCAAAGATAGTTTGTATACCCTAGCGACTACGATCTCTTCTCAAATAAGTTTTTTCTCTCTCGCTTTTCTTTTCTTCGCCTAATTGCTCATCCTAGCGACTTAGCAAGAGGTTTGTCTCGAATCCTCTTATCTTAGCTCTCTTAAGCGTTTGTGTTAAGTTTCTAACTTGTCACGCTTACCGATCCGAACGCATCTCGTGTCTTCGATCGTTGGATTCCTCTTAGGTTCGATGGTTTGTTGATTATTATGATTGCAAGTATTCTAAGTGTTGGTGTATTCTATTGTGATTGTTGTATATGTTACCATGTAAGGATGATGATTGATTGGTGGATTGGGTGGTTTGTCTGTTGAATTTTTGAATGATCTTGATAGCGACTTAACATGTTCTTGGTAGCGACTTAGTTTGAATGTTCTTCATAGCGAGTTAGCGTTCAACTTAGCGATTATGCTTCTGAGCCGAATTAGCATATTTTATTCTGGCGACTTGGGTAGCGAGTTAGTTGTTAGCGACTTGTCTTTACAAGTTAGCTAATTAGTAACATTAGCGACTTAGTTAACAAATTTGTAGCGACTTGGTTGTGTTATCGTTCATGGCGACTTGTCTTCACAAGTTAGCTAATTAGTAACCTTAGCGACTTAGTTAACAAATTTGTAGCGACTTGGTTGTGTTACTGTTCATGGCGACTTGTCTTCACAAGATAGCGAATTAGTGACCTTAGCGACTTAGTTAACTGTTTTGTAGTGACTTGGCCTTGTTACTGTGATGGCGACTTATCTGTACATGTTAGCAACATTGCTCACTTTCATGTTGAGACTTAGTCTTAGGGTAGAGGGTATTAAAATGTTCAAGGGTTTATTGCTAAAGGTGATCTCATTCTCACAATACATAGGATCTCCTAATTCAACTTCTTGAGTCAACATACTCCATGTAATCTGCTATGACATGTCTGTTTAGGCAAAAGGTACTTGGTTTCTCTCACGACAACCAAATGTTTCCTTTTCCTCATGCATATTTGTTATATCACTTCTACAGTTGTATCTTGGCTCATGTCATGATCCCTTTGCAATGCACTCTTTTGCCTATTAATCCCTTATCACCGTCATGTGATTATTTGTCCGTAAGATTATACTTCATTGAAATATCTCACTTATAAAAGTTGTCATATATTTGAAAGTTGTCATATATTTGAAACCTATGCCACTCAATCTTTCTCTCAGATGTGTTTTGGGGACCTTCCGAGTTACTACTTCTATGTGTCTATGTCTTAAGGGTGCTCTCAATGTTGTCTCATTTATCATTTATCTAACTCTGCTCCCAATCATTATCGTTGATTGTATGATTACTCGCACCATCAATGGCAAGTTCAATCCCGAAAAGAGCGCTACCCTTCGGCATCATCCAAAGTTCTCTCGACGAAGAAATCCTTCCTGTGAGTCAATGGGTCGTTATTGGAAAAAGCAATCATATGTGGACCTACAAAGGCTTCAACAAAATCCGATACTCAAAGTTTCTATTGACATCCTCAAAAACACAAACTTCTTCGGAGCAATTACCAAGCAATGCTCAATTCCTACCATTTACATTCAACAATTCTGGAACACCGTTCAATGGGACAAAATCACAGCACAATACTCTTGCAAACTGGATGATAGGGAGTTCACAATTGATTCTGATATTTTGAGCAAGGCTCTTGGAATCACCCCATGTAACCCTGACTTTCGTTCTGAATCTCCACCTGGTGCTGACGATCTGATTGCCTTTCTAATTGGGTTGGGTTATCAGAACAGTATTTCAAGAGCATCCGACATCATCACCGGACACATGTATCAACCCTGGAGAGCTATTACAACCATTCTTAACTTGTGCTTATCTCGGGAAAACTTGTGGTTCGATAAAGTGAGAATTCCTATCTTGCAAATCCTATGGGAATCGTCAATAGGGTTGATGTGAATGTCTCATATCGTATTTGGGAAGAATTCTCTTTATCAATGAACACATTCATATCCGATAGAACCTATTTCCGAACAATGCTCAAGGTCGAAAGAAATGTAACAAGCTTGTAATTCCCAAAGATCGATTTTCTAAGCTTGTTATCCAAGACTTACAACAAACACACAAATTCAATCCTAGGAGTGAATCAACTCTACACAATGCGTAAGATGAATATGTTTTAGGAAACCCGAAATATGTTCCTAGAGGTATGGATAATGAACTATTTGGATTGCCAATTCTCGAGTGTCTTCTCACGTAAGATATCAAGAAGAAGGACTACTTCAAGCAATACAAGAAAAGAGCTACCAAATCCTCTTCGATGTCACACCTCTCCTCTACAACCAAATGCTCCCATATCCAAGTCACCTCACAAGCATCCTATGCCTCTTCCTAAAAAGAGACTTGAAAGGTCACAACATTCAAAGACCACAACCAAGAAGCGTAAAGTAAAAGGAAGAAAGTGGAAAAGGAAATTGGTGAGAACACCGAGGTACCAAGGAATATTACCAGTTAATCGATGAGGATGACGCCGATCCGCAACTTGGAATCCAAAGAAAGTCTAGAAAGTCGAATGTTAAAGCACCCGTAGGTGGAGTTGTGTTAAGAGAACCCGCTCAACTACCTCGACAAACAACCCCAATTACACATGACAAGGGTAAAGGGTTGCAAGTGTTGAACCGAACAAGTCGCTCACATGCTTTTAACTATCTCATCATCTCCATCAAGCACCACAAATCAATATGAGTCAAGAGAAGAACATAATCATCTCATGCAAAAGAACAACTGGAGGGGACAAAGTGCTCAAACGCTTAAGGAAACTCCTACACTTAGTGAGACTCAACTGCTTGAATGTTGACGCCTGCTGCAAAAAGGCTCGCAGGAGAACCTTGAGACAAGATCTGATGAGACCTTGAAGATGGATGAACCAAATCTGTCTACTAACTCTCTATCCTCACTTAAGAATCTTGATGCAGATTTCTATTTTGGTGATCAATTCATTAATGACAAATCCTTAGATACTACACAATCCATGTATACTGTCAGCATTCATCAAGATACGTCCACTATTCCTCCGATGTCTGCATCTTCACTATCAACTGCACTTCCACCTCCCTTACCTACTCAATCAACTATACAAACACCACCAACATCGCCACCAACCCCCGAACTCGCATTACAATTGCGGATGAGGTGGCTCCACCAGCTTCCCTCCACAGATTCTCACCGATCAACTACTAGGATAAAGCCATAAAAGGATAGAAGCTCGAAAGGCAACTTCCTAAATCTGTTGATTCTCCGTGGATCGTGTCTATAGATTGGAGCACCTCAACTTCAATGAAGGGGTTACCGCCGCTATTGAAGGAGAAGTCAAGGATGCCGTGGAATGGGCTATGGAGGCTCCACTTAGACGATTCAAGGACCTTCCTATCACGTATATGAGAGTCGCCTGCTTGAAAAGATGTATGATGTCAAGAGGACAAGCATGAGGTTCACAAGAAACTCTATGAGGCACTTGAAGAATCCATTAAGTTCGACAATTATGAGCGCTTTATGATTGACGTCGGGAAAAAGAAGCTAAAAAGAAAAGGAGAACAATTGTGATGGAAACATTGATGAAAACCGCAAAGATCCTCCTCCACCTCCGCCACCAACGGAGGCGCTGGAACTTCTGAGTCGGTGATCCTTCTACGACAACCAACACACCTCCACCACAACCACCATCATCACCGCCAAAACCTTCTAATCAATCGTGTCCTACAAAAGAATAGAGTACTAAGAAGAAATCACTGCTTGACGACGGTTGATTCAAGGTTCATGTCCACATCCACCTCAATTCCTCGATGATCAAATGGTTCACGAAGAGTCGCAAGTCATGGTCGACTCGTAACCGATGAAGATGATGCATCGACGAAGCATATTCCTAAGCCATCGAAGATTGGTTTGATACTTACATGGTCGGAATCGCACTAGCACATCCGTGGTAGCACCTTCAAGAGACACAATTCAAAGTCGCATTGTGGAAGATAGACCTCCTTCTCCGTAACCCACATGGACCATCCCGTAGTCTCGACTCTATGATTCCCGACAACAATTGGGCATCGCTATCACCAATAATTATGAAGTTCCACCAAGACTCTCTTCGCACTATACCGGTGATATGGGAAGTTTCATTAGATGGTTTTGTGAACGGAAGAGTATCTCATCCATAACACCAAGAGATCTTGAAGGACAAGCTTACGAAATTGTCAAAGTCTTCCATTCGATGCAAATCATCTTCAATATCGATGGAAGAATGCCATAAGATGTCGAATGACCAAGTCGTTGATCAAATCGCCGCTCAATGTCAACAAATCTCTTCCTCTTGGTGGTGAACCCGGTCGATGACCATTCGTGCGTAATTCTTCTTCAATCACGACTTGACTATCTCGTGCTCGCTCTGCCGAAAGAAGACCCGCTCTATCAATATCAAAGATGAAAGTCGCAACCTACTCGATCAAGGGCTTGAACAGATGGTTCCCGATCAATTCGGGTCATGAAGAACAAAATATGATATTGCCGCTTCTTATGGTATTTCTCACCGGTGGTTCAAAAGAAGAAGTTCTACATCGAAAGACATGGTGTCGATAAAAGACGCAATGATGTCGATCAAAGTCGCAAATCTTAAGTGTTGTTAGTGTAGAGATCTTCCTATCTATGGATATGAATACTTGAAGAAGATTGTCCTTAAAAGAGCGAGACTTCAAAGTGTATACTATTGAAGAGAACGACTTCAAACATCTTCGCCAAATGATTTCAAGATCTCTATCTCTTAAATCTTCAAGGACACCTTGAGCATTTACCGTCCGTGAGAAAAGGCCCTCTCGCACTTGCCACTCTTGGATCGGGGGCTTAGTCATTCGAAAATGAGTTGAGGACTTTCACTTGGCATTGAAAGCTACCAAACCAGATCAACCTTACAAGTCCTCTATGGAATGCAATTGGGCATGAATTTCATCGAGAATACAAAGTCCTTGACACCCCTAGAGCCGCCATCTTCACCGATGATATGGATCTCGTATGCTTATGCGCCTCTGTGAACTCTATAAGTTTAGTGATGGTACGCTCAAATTGGTCAAGAAGAACTTGACACCGAGTGAAAGAGGCCAAAATTGATATGAAATCTTGGGTTAAAACTACCTTTTGACCGATGATGACGTGAAGAGATGTGAACACTTCATTGTTGCAATCGATCGAAGACTCAAGACACGAAGGATCTTCCGCAGCCTTGAAAGCTTTGTTGGTGGAAGGCTTCGTGATGGTCACTACAAACTTCTTCGTGAGGACCGAATGAAGACATCTTCGGAAGCGCTTATGTTGTGTTTTTTTTATATATGTGTATTTTGTGGTGTACTAAATGTGAACAATCAGAAACATGTAATAGTGCTAGGATTTGTACTGTGGTTTCCCTTGTTAAAAGGGAAACATCCGGGTTGTCCATTTTGATCATATAAAATCGGACACATTTTTCTCCTACAAATATTTTACCTCATACATATTTAATTACTTGAGATCCAAAATCTCAAAGGATTTAAGATTTTGATCTGGGAGAAAATGTGATATAAATATGAAAGATGTTAAAAGATAAGATGACCAATTTTGTGCAAACTTCTCACTTATATGTGCTAAACAATTTTCGAATCTCAAGCATATATTATGGGGAGAACTCTCTTGCAAATTCAAGTCATCGTGGTACACAACACTTAAATCTTTGCAAATTCAACTTTAAATTTTTCTAAGGTACCTTGATCATATGGCTTCTAATCCTTTGATGATAAAGGGTTTCCTCCAATATGTGCAAAACACTCTTTTTCAAATATCGAGGCACATATTGAGGGGGAGCAAATTTATGAAAACCTCATCCTTCCCGGAAATGCTATATCTACTTGATTTGATCAAGGAAGTGATGGTGATATCTTTTAGAAAAATGGTAATCAAAGAAGTAATTTCTTCCTCTTGCCTCCGTGTGCAAAACGATTTCAAACATTTGATGCACATGTTGAGGGGGAGTTCTCGTTCTAAAAATATCAAAAACAATTCAGGTACAAAATGCTTTGATAATATATCACAAGTATCCGAATTGATTTTCAAATGGTTTTCAATTGGTTCCAATGGCGTATGAACAATACCAAATAGACCGACCAACTTTACTTTATGTATGGTGATATAAGGATGATAAGGTTAGGTATTTGTTCCCATGATCCGCCGTAACCGGAGGGATCTACCCAGGACTATCCACTAGTTAGTGTAGAAGTCCTTAGGTATGATGATAAAAGGAGAAAATGAGATATGGGAAGAGTGCGGACTAAGACCGAGCTAGTATCGAATAAACCCAACAAGGTTCTAGCTATGAAGTCTCGTAAGCAATCAAGGGGTTGAAGAATTAAAAGAATTGAATGAGAAAAGGGTGAAAACAAATAGCCTCCATTTATTCAACCTTAGGGCGTAAACCGGGTTCATCATATGCTACCGATGGTATTGAAGACAAGACGTCATGGACCCAAAGGATGCACCGCACTTCAACTTTCCAAACCACTCAAGTTCCTCTTAAAAGGACTTGTTTCATTCTCACGGGAACCGACATTATCTATCGACTTTCTCTTAGAGATTGTTGATATTGAAGAAGGAGACCTCTCCCTAGTCTCCCAGACAGATCCAAATATGCACAAATTGAGTCTAGAGCCACGAGATCATCAATAAATCTCATTAGGACACTTTCCATGAAGACTCTCTGCTTCACACAATGTGGAAAGAGAGATTATATCTCGAGTCCCACGATTATCCTTGTGGTATTGCTGAACATCCGAGTGATGTGTTTACACATTCACAATGAAGATGGAAAGCCTTCGAGCCAACATCAAACAAGCTCCCGGTAGGTGGCATGTGAGATCTATTATATGGATCAACCATGTGACAACCGAATGAAACAATGGGCGATTCAATCTCTTGAATCAATCCTCGTTCGAGTTATGGATTGACGGATACCTTTGAAAACCGGTCTTTGTGCATAAAAACTCTTTTCTTTAGCACATCGACCGTGTACTCATTTTTCAAACCAAAAGGTGTTTTTATGATTGATAATTGATTTTCAACAAAACCTTCGTTGTATTGCAAAACAATTTCTATTGAGCAATACACGATTGTTTTTCAAATCTCTTTTCATCAATCGCTGGACTTAAAATTACCGTTCACTCACTCCGTGTTGTCTTCTTTGAGATGTTCCGATTTGAGAACAATAGAACAAATGCGAAACCCCACAAGGAAATTCTTCGAATTATACCGATCACAGCAAGACATGTATCGATCAACGGGAACCGTGGGCGTGTACCTCAATTCAATGAAAGTGATCAAAGACACTTTCGTGCGATTTATTGCTAATCGTTGTATGCGTACACCCCCGACGCTTGCAATGATCGTAATGAAGCGGTCAATCCATAGCCGCATGCTCACTTAACACATTCATCTAAAAGAAATCATGATTAGTGCATCAATGACTCGATATTTTCACTCCATGCTTCGCTACGCCGCCAATATCATGATTCAACAAATGCTTCCGCCACTCGATGAGAAGATATCATGATCCAAAATGTGAGCATGTCGGTCCTAAAGTCACAACATCACATAATACCAACACCACAAAGGATGTCTCGTAGATTGATGATAGTGATGATCTCAAAAGATGGCTCCTAATTATTATCTCATGGATCATTAATGACCTCCACTTAAAGTACAAATCTATGCACTTTGAAGTTGCACTACTTATGCACAAAGATTGCGATGTTGAAGTTGTTTTGTCTACGAGCTCAAGAACAAAGTCAAGAATAGAATGCTAGGATTTGAAATGTAAACATGGGGTGACCTCCTTGGGGAGATTGTTAGGAATTAGAAAATTCCAGTATTGAAGAGTCGGTCACCCCAACTATTATCTAGCATAAGTTAGCTCGTAGACTTATCGTTAGTTACATATTTATGTAGTTATTTAGTTAGTCAAGAGCGTAAAATAGTTTAGTGCAACACCGTGGAGGAAGGACGGTCTTTACCCACCGTATCCCCGATCCACAGCCGTCGGAGGTCGCTTAGTTTGTAACCTATAAATACCCTCTACCTTGCAAGGTAGAGGGTTGGATGTTCTTTGGTAATCTAATATTCTACAAGTTTCTCTTACTAGAATGTCCCACTTTCTCTCTCTAAAATCATCTCTATGCCCATTGTGTGAATGTTATGATATGTAAATGAAATCCAATAACCATAAAGCTTGTACGACCGCCTTAAGACTTTTCTTATTGATAACAAATATACTATGGGATTAGTAGATAATACTCTTTACTAAGAAAAGGAATCGAAATTATTATTGTTCAAATATATGTTGATGACATTATATTCGGATCAACTTGTCAAGAACTATGTAATGATTTCTCTAAAATCATGCATGACGAGTTTGAAATGAGTATGATGGGTGAGTTAAACTTCTTTCTAGGACTTCAAATTAAACAACTAGAAGATGGTATTTTCTTTAACCAATCTAAATATATAAAAGACATGCTTAAGAAATTTGGTCTTGAAGATTCCAAACCAACTAAAACACCCATGTCCTCGGACACTAAACTCACCAAGGACTAAGAAGGTGAATCCGTAGATAACACTAAATATAGAGGAATGATTGGTAGCCTACTCTACCTTACGGCTAGTAGACCCGACATTATGTTTAGTGTTTGTCTATGTGCTCGCTTTCAAGAAAACCCAAAGGCATCACACTTAGAAGCATTAAAAGGATTTTAGATACATTAAGGGAACAACGTGTTTAGGATTATGGTATCCCAAAGGAACGGTATAGAAACCATAGTGTATGCCGACTCGGATCATGCCGGTGATTATGTCGATAGAAAAGGTGGTATTTGCACTTTGTTGGACATTGGCTCATCTCATGGTTTGCAAAGAAGCAAACGGCTTTAGCCATCTCTACCATCAAGCCGAATACGCCTCACCGGAAAAGCATGTCAACAAGCTCTTTGGATGAAGCAAGCTCGAGACTACGGAATTCATCTCAACGACATTGTGATACTTTGAGACAACAAAGGAGCAATCGATCTCAAGAAGAATCCTGCTCAACATGCTCGTATAAAACACATTGAAATTATTATCACTTTCTTCGCGACAATGTTCAAAAAGGTAACATTTCAATCGAGAAAGTATCCTCCAAGACAACATTGCCGACATCTTAACTAAACCTCTTAAACGAGAACCTTTAATCTTCTTAGAATTGGTTTAGGTTAATGGAACCAAACATGTAGGATAAACATAGCCTAAAACATTAGAATAATCAAACTAAAACAATTTTGCCTTGTATCTCGCATCAGTAGCCACGGCACCAACGACAACACGGACGGAACCAAATATTTGGTGCCGTCGTCCGTGGTGTCTCATGTACAAAACCGCTATATACATAACATCCTCTTCCTTACAACCCACTTTACCAAAACGTGTAAAACTTAAACCAAGCTCATTATTGTCATCTTCCCACTCACTAATCATCAAGATAACATCATTGTAAGTATCCTAACTACATTTCATCTCTTAATTCGAGTCTAGGATTCTTATTTATGCACAAAACTATCACAAATCATTACATGGGGTTTTATGTATGCTTTTATACCAAATATGAATTCAATTGGCAAATTGCATAACTAGTCATTCAAATTAGGTACTACATTATCATATTGCATAAACAAATCATGTTTCCACTAATTGATAGATAATAAATATAAGGCCTTATTCAAACAACCAAACACCCCATGTCAAAAGTTTTGAAAAGCTTCTCACTTGTAGGAAAACATTTTTTCATTGCTAATACAAATAGAAACGTTAAAATTTTCATCACTTGCATGCTCTTGAATACTAAAGGTATTGCATAACTAATATGCACTCCCGGGTATATTCAAATGTAGCCACATTGAATTAGGAGCATTTGGGTTATCTCATGGTATTTGCCAAACACTCCACTAAAACCATTTTGTGCATAAATGAGTCAAGATAACCGCAACTCCAAATTGTTTTCATATAGGCACACACTAGAATCAAAAACGTTAAAATTTATTTTCATTTTTTAACATATTAATTCTTGTCCTTAGGAATAACCATGGTAGCCGCAAGATTCTATGATCACAAAGACACTCTTAACTACATTCCCAAACACCACAAAACCAAAGGACTCACCAAGGAACAAGTAGAAATATTTAGGGGTCTAGAATCAAGGTATTTCCATGAGGGTAGAACCATTCACCCATCCTTCCTTGAGCATACTAATCTTTGTGAAGAACTAGCCGCCATTCAATTCGATTGTCTTCTTGACATTGATGAACCAATTTGTCCTAGGTTTGTGTTAGAATTCTATGCTAGTGTGACCGGTTTTAGTGATGAAGATGATGATGAATTTTGTCTTAGCTTTAGAATCAACCAAAATGACTACACCATCACCTTAAGCGAATTTGCTAGAGTACTAGGAATTCCCAACCGAGGAACTTGTGTCTACACGGATAAGTGGTCACTCACCGCCCTTGATGCAATCAACGACCGCACTTCTCCCTATCTAACCCGTTTGGCCGATAAGGATGTCATCCGTGAACACCTTTTAACCCAAAACTGACACAACCCGAGTAACCCGAAAGGAAAAGAGGTAGACCGAGATCCATATGGAATGGAGCTAAATGAACTTAAGCACTAATTTAAGAAATGGGAGGAGTTACTTAGAGCAAACGCTATTAGCACCATAGGAATAGGGATCACATAAACGCTTGTCTTTGCCACATGCTTTACAACTTGTCCACCCGACAACCATTCAACTTAGCCTACTACATAGCTAGGAGAATGATTGATATTCCAATTCAAGGATCCGTTGCTCTTCCATACGGATGCTTCTCACCCGCCTCTATAGAAACTTCGCCCAATTCCACCAACCCCAAAAGGGATGCACCTTCACTATGAACTCATCCTCACATCTTTGTACCTTTGAGTGATGCTCGAGTTGCTAAGACTAAAGGCAAGAGAGCTAAACCTCCAACTCCTTCATCATCATCATCAAATAGCTCCGAGGATGGTCTTCCAAGCTCTCATCTTCCACCTCAAGAGTATTACGATCCCTTCCCGAGATTGAGAATGAATCAAGATAATTCAAACAAACTAAGGAATGTTCAAGTGCCTTGGTAGGATGATGAACAAGATTTACAAGAAGTTGGACAAATAAGGGTACTTTAAGGAGTGTTTGGAACAATGCATTATCATCAATGTTTGATACTATTTAGTTGTTTTTATTATGTAGGATGGTAATATAACTTGAAACAATGGTGTATGCTAACAATCTCATGCGTGGGATAGCACAAGTATGCTATCAATTTTACCCATTTTCACTATATTGTGAAAATCAATAAGCCTTGCTCAAAATCTATGCTCCACTATGTTTACATATGTGTTATTTACTTTTCCTAACTAGAAATGTTTAGTATAATGCCTTTTGAGAAAAATTTCGTGTTTCGAAATTTCCACACCTAAAACGCATCATCCATATTTTAGCACTCACGGATCGACGGCACCATAATTTTGGTACCGTCCGTTATGTAGTTTGGTACCGCCATACCAGAGTTAGTGACCAGACGGCACCCTTTTAGGGTACCGTCTGTATGATTTTGGTGCCGTGGATCCTCCGTAATTTTCTCAATTTCGACTCTTTCGTGATTCCAAATTATCTTCCATCACTTATAAATCAATCTTAACTAGTTTATATTGTTATTAGAACTAGTATTATTTACTAAGGTATATAAGAAATCCATTTCCCACCAAAATTCAAAAATTTGAAAAATCCACCCAAGGAGCCCTTTATATAAAGGAAGGAACCAAATTTTTGGTACCTTCAAACCGGGTAATCAATATTAGGAAATTCCACCACTAGAACACATTTATTGCATATCTTTTCTTCTTCACTCCATCTTCTTTGTATGGATTGAGTTGGGTGATATGACTAGCATTCAACCCACTTCCAAATCATTAGGAACCTCATCTCTTCAATGGTTCAACATCAAATCAAACCATTTCTCAACAATTTCTTACCTATATAAATTGAAAGGCTTTACCATGATCATCCTCACACCTTCTTCATTCTCACTACTATCTAGCAAATCAAACCCCAAGTTAAAAATGACTAAATCATCACCAAAACCTTGCAAGAAAACCGCTAGAATTAGCGTAAGGCCTTGTTGTTTTGTTCATCTTAGCTCATCATTCGAATCTTCACCACTCACAATCTCATCTCCCATTAGAGATGATACAAATCTTACCCTAGCTACACCCACTTCATCACACATTGTGATCACCACTCCACCACCAACAAAACACATACTTCACCTCCACCCAAGCACCCATCCAAACATCCAAAACACCTCACCACCTTCACCAAGGTCTCCCACTCACTCCCATGGAGTTATTTTCAACTCCACCAACATCACCAAATCCTTTCCTAGAGGACTTGGAGGACTTGCCTCCCAGGCCAAGTCATCCACCACCATTGCCATCTTTTGGCACAATTGAGCGAATCGCTCATGAGTCACGCCGGTCATCCATTGACCCAAACGCCCATTAGGGCCAAAACCTCTCCTTTTTCACCCCATTCACAAGGACATTCATGGTCCTTTATACGGGATCATCCACTTCCATCATCAATGTCCCTCATATTGAGGACATTCCGAGTGCATGTGGGATGACAATCCCACTGAGAGGAGATTCAAGCCGAACTCCACAACCTCCACCAATTCAAAGGCATGGTGGATTCTCACTTAAGTGAGAAATGCAATGCAAAATGCTTTGCTTGCATCCATCATGACCACTCCAAACATTCCCAACACCATCAACACATCCACCATTCCACCACCACAACCGCCCCAAACATTCTACCCTCCAAGGCATGGTTGCTCAACTTGTGAGCAACGGGCTAAACTGTGGAACGGACCCGGGTTATGGTCCATGACTTCCACGAAGAAATGAGGTTCATCCTCAACCACATTCTCGAGCTGCCTCAACGCTTTTTCCCATCCACCATCACTTTAGGATGGTTTTAGAATAGTCTTTCTTTTATTTGCTTTCTTAGGATAATTTTTATTTTCTTGTACTAGAAACACATCATTGTGTTCTCTTTTCATGATCTTTATTCATGAAAAAATTTTAACTAATAAATGTTGTTTATCATATTGTTGGTGTCATTACATAGTGCTTGGAAATGCTTGTGAATGAACACTATTACTAACCATTTTTTTGTAGCTTTATTTTCACAATTCATGTATCTTCCCATTAAAGCACCTAATTTAGGGGGAGCTTTGAACAAGGGGGAGATAATAGCTCGGGCTCATTACATTCAAGATAGCCTCTTCTTTTGTTGAGACAAAAGGGGAGAAAATATAGAACTTTGAAATTATTTATATTTGACTTTTCCGAAAAAGTCAATCAGATACATTTGACTTTCTAAAAGTCAAACAGAACTCTCATTGATAATACTTGACTTTTCTTAAAAAGTCAAACCGATACTTTGACTTTCCAAAAGTCAACATCATGCATCAACTAGTGAATTCTTTGACTTTCATAAAAGTCAAATTTCATACACTTGCATTATCATTTCCTTTTCAAGTTCTAAAACTAATATTTTTATAACTCTTGTACAAACTTTGTTTCTTTTATAAAAATAAATTTATATTTTGTCCTCAACAAAAGGGGAGATTGTTAATACAAATATCGTCATTAAACGTTATTTATATTTTTGATCTTTGCCTAAGTTTTGTTAACGACAAAAGTAAATTTAATTTATAAAAGCTTAAAGCTTGTCAAGTTTATTTGATATTAAAACAAGTTTTCTCAAACAATATATTCATCATTCAAGCATTTACATTTATGATTAGTAACATCTTGATATGACTCTAATCATTATGTATGATAGTAGTTTGTAGAATGTGTTAGGTTCTTAAAACCAAACACTACTTAAGCATTTGCATATTTCTATAAATAGTAATACAACATTTGACATCATGTATTACATCGTGAAATCATTGGAAGATTCCATTAGATATTTTGTGAAGATTTGTACTCTTCATATCTTGCACAATCTCACTTAGATAGAGTTGACTTTAGGCAAGATTTGATATCTTGACCGCCGACCGCGGGCGGTACCAAAATGGTACACGGCGGAACCCTTTAAGGGTCCGCCGTCCGTGGCCGCCTCGTCCAATTTGGCTATAAATAGCAATGCCAAGCCAAGTAGTTTCTTACCCTTTCTAACATACTCTCATACATATCTTCTCTAACCTTTCTAACTCGGTTTCATATCATATTAGTGATCTCTTTGTAGCAAAGAAGATCAAGTCATATTCAAGCTTCAACGAGAAGTTGGAAGTCTTGTTTGTTTAGTGTTGTATGATCTAGTGTTGATCCATACTTCATTGTTGTATCAAACCATCATAATCTTGTGAGTGTGAGTGGTTAGTATTTTAGTCCTCAAAATACATTGTGTGGGGGAGTAGTTGTACCCTTGGAAAGAACTCGACATCTAGCTTAGTGTCGGAAATAGTGTGTTTAAGTGTAAAGGTTTTCTCCACGGTGAAAGGAGCTTGTTGACTAGTGAAGTTAAACTCGAGTGTGAGACTCGGGAGTGGAGTAGGCAAGGAAAAAGAGTCCTTGTAGGCGAACCACTATAAACAACTTGTTGTGGTTTGATCATTTCTTTCCTTATTTACTTATTACATATTGCTTGCATATTTCATTAACATACTTAAGATCAATATCAATTGATCTTTCAATAAGTTTCAAAACAAAGTTTTTTAATCGGTAAACTATTCAACCCCCCTTCTAGTTTTCTACAGGTTGTTATTGTTTTAGTCAATTTAATGGGTAATATGGTTAGTCGATCTTGTGCTTGGGCTACAAATATATTTTGGGTTGATTATTATTAATTGGTATAAGAATTGTTTGCTTGGGCTTGGGCTGGGCTTTGGGCTAATTGTGGATTAAAAAAATAATAATAAAAAAAAATGCACGATTTTATCGGAAAATTGGTGTTATGTTAGGGAGGGGTGTTTTGGCCATGGGCAAAAAGTGCTCAAGTGTCACCACTTTTCCCATAACACCACATCATGGCACCACACTATACCTAGCACTTTTAATTTAAATTATTATTTATTTGGACCGTTATTTATAAAAATAATAAAAAAAAAGTAACCGAACAATATTTTCTCGCCGCAAAATATAGTCAGAGAATACCCGTCGCTGCATCGCGCGGGCACCCTGTTAGTGATATATAATTGGTGAAGAGCATTATTTATGAGATTTCTTAAAAATTCATGCATTACGAAGATGAACACTTACAAAAGCATATTTTTTCATGTGCTATTGTGTTTCAGGTATGGATTAGTCTAAAAACATATAGGGGCCGTTTAGTTGGAGAGAAATACTCCATTTTTTCAGAAAATTTTTCATATGAAAAGAGAAAACCGAAAATCTGCTTAGTGACTTTTTCCAATAATTTTCCAAAATATGAAATTTCATTTTCCAATTTGTAATAGAAAAATGAAAATAACATTAAACCCTTTTCACTTTTTTCATTTCCAAAATAATAACACCATTTCCTTTCACCCTACACTTTTATCACACATCTTCCATCCTCCATCCTCCACTTTCAACTAAACAACTTTTCATTTTAGAAAAAGGAAAATATAACTCAACTAAACGGATTTTCACATTTCTCAACTTTTCTGAGAAGAAAAACCATTCCATTCTCTAGGAATTTAGAAACGGAAAAACAGGAAAATTTTTCACCAACTAAACGGCCCCATAAAGTATAATGCTACTGTTTTGTAGAAAACGATAATATTGTGTAGAATCAGGGCCGTCCCGTGAATTTCAAAGGCCCTGTGCAATAATCAAACCAAGGGCCTCTTGAAAACGAAAATGGCTAAGATGTGTAAACGGATATAAATCTAGCAAACAAGTAAAATCAAAGTTTAAACATCAAAACAATAGTGGCCATTAAATTAGTGACACTATTTCAATTGGACTGCTTGTTTAAAAAAAATAAAAATAAATAAATAAATAAAAATATTACTAGTAAAAAATATGCAAAGATACGCACATAGCTTTCATATAAACTAATTCAAGCATGTTATCATTCGTAAAACCATATCGGAAAAAAAAAATAAAGGTTCTTAGACAGGGTTAAAACTGGTGATTTTGTAACTTACTTGCCTTTATTTAAAGATATAGCTTTAAAAGCTTTAAAAACTTTAGAAACATTAGGGGTGAAATGTAAACAATAAAAACTTTGAGGATCGAACTATAAACAACTCAAAGTAATCATCCTTCTCACCCAATTCATATCCCTCTGCAGCACTTCGTGTATGCCATTTTTTTTTTCTTTCTGGTATTACATGATTCTTAACAATTTTCTTTGTAATTATTAAATAATAATACGTTCTTTAACTCATTATTATCAGTTTTACGCTCGAAATCAAATTAAATCATCCCATGTGTCTAAGATCGTGGTGCCCCTAAGAATATGAAGGCTCTATGCATCGATCATCCCGCACATACCGAAATCCGGCCCTGTGTAGAATGATGCTCGATGCATCTATCCTTAAATCTATAAAGCAACTCAAAGTTTTACGGAGTAGTATACACACTATATAGTGTGCGTTATATAAAAGACAGGTGGCTTTTCTCCAAATGACATGTGTATTATACTTTAATTCTACAAATTTTACTTTAGCCATTAATGATTCCTTTTCTCCTAAAAAATTAAACACGTTTACATGCTTTTACCTTTAGCAGATCTAATAGTAATGTTTTTTTTTTCCTCCTTAGCTAAAGAATCTTGTGGATCTTACGTTTATATGAATCAGTTAATGAGAAAGACATTAAAATTTATGCTTTAAAGATATAAACCAACTAAAAAAAATAGTAAGTTCCATTTCAAAAAAATATAATATTAAATAGATTTATAAACCTAATCCATTAGCTAATGGAAAAAAAACACACCCTAAGCCACATATGTCCTCGTAAGTACACTAGCAGCGAGATCTGCCGCAACGCCATGCCAGACTGCGCATTATATGTTGCAATAACAAATGTTATTCGATTACATGTTTTCTAAAAATAACTGATCAAATAAATGATAACTTATATTAACTAACTCTAAGCAATAAAAATGCAAAGTATTTCATATCCAAATTTTATGAACATGATTAAGATCATTGTAATTTCATTTACGTGGTTACAAGAGTAAATGAGAAATGGGCTGTTACAATGGAAATAACTTCATATTTAAGCTTTATGTATACATATTGATTTAATAGCAAAATTAATACAAATATTTCTATAATAAGCAAGTAAAAAAGTCTGAATTTTTAAGCCTTCTAATTATAGAATAGTCCTAAATACATTATAAGATACTAGCAGCAGACCAAGATCATGGTGGGTATCTTGAAATAAAAATTTCGATAAATAATGATTTTAGTTTATTATGTTCTTTTAACAATAAATTTACTTGGATATCAAGAATTTCAGATAGCCCGTGCCTGTCGGGCTCGAACCCGCTGGGTCTGGTTCCGCCGGGCTCGAGTCTGTTGGTCCGCCACTTCGGGCTCAAGCCCATTTGGCCCGTTGTCCGCTCGGGCTTGAATATTTGTATAACGCGCTTTATTATTTGTAGTAGTGAAATTTAATGCAGGAATTGTGTTTAATTTTGTTGTACAATATGCTTGATAATTTGTATTTCTTATGTAAGGGGTGTTTTAATAACTGTATTAATTATATTTATTGACCAGTTAAATAATTGACTACATTAAATATCATTAATGTGGTGTTTTGTTGTACACTATGCTTCTTGTTTTGTACGTCCGAAAATTATGTGCATTAAAGTGTTGTACACTGTGTTTCTTTTCTTGTAAGTAGTAGTCATTATAGTCATTAATAACATTGACCACTTTAATAGCATTAATGTTGTAAGTCTTAAAATTACATCATGCTTATTTTGTTGTACACTATGCTTATTTTGTTGTAAATCTGAAAATCGGTTGCAGCTATTGTAAATTGTGCTTAAATGTTTGTAATTTTTGGTGAAGGGTGTTTTTAATAGCATTAATGTTGTTTGATAGAATTTTGGTCTTAAAATGACATCATGCATTATTTTGTTGTACAATATGCTTACTTTGTTGTAATTCTGAAAATTGGGTGCATTAAAGTGTTGTAAACCATGCATAATTTCTCATACGTCTTAAAATTAAGAGTGGTGTGCCTTCGGGCATTATATAATTAGCAGCGGTACCGTAGCGTTGCGGCAAGGTACCACTCAAATAAAATTTTCCTGTGAATCATGTATTTTAGTTTATTATGTTCTTTTCGACAATAAATTTACGGATATCAAAATTTCGTTTAGCCAGCGTCTGTCGGCTCGAGCCCTGCTCGCCAAGACTAGTTCGGGCTTAAGCCCATTTTGCCCGCTGACCGTTTGGGCTTGAATATCTCAGATAATGTGCTTTATTATTTGTATTAATGACATTTAACGCAGGTTCCAAGCGTTGGAGGCGGATACCATGAAATAAAATTTTTCGGTGAATCATGTATTTTAGTTTATTATGTTCTTTTTGATAATAAATTTACGGATTTCAAGAATTTCGTTTAGCTCGTGCCTGTTCGGGCTCGAGCACGTTTGGACCGTTGCCTGTTCGGGCTTGAATATTTATACTACTATATAAAGCATTTGATACATTCTATTTATTGAAGGCTTAAAATTTTCAGATTCAACACTTGCTAATTTTAGAATTATATAAGATTTAAAAAATAGGTAGTGGCAAGACTTGAACCTAGGTCTCTTAGGTAAAAGCAAAGTATTCCAACCATTAGACTACAATGGACTTTTATTCTTTTAATGTACAACTAAATACATATACATAAACGACATCTATTGCATAACTAAAATGCATATACAACTTTTGCAATTGTTTACACGAGCCTTACAAATTTGTTGTTTATTTGATTTTCTATTAGTTATTCTAATAAGAAACAACAAGCACCTTTTTTTTTTTTTTTTTTTTTTTTTTTTTTTTTTTAGCGCTTTAATCTTACTCATTCAAAAAGAAAAACTCAAATTCAATTCAATTCGACTCGAGAAAATTCGTTAAACAACATTTGGCGACGTGTACCTATAATCAAATCGTTAAATAATATTCGCCTTCGAATCCGCTGCTTTGCGCGGGTACTATGCTAGTTTGTATATTGTTCTTTATTATTTGTATTAGTGACATTTTAATGCAGGAATTATGTTTAAGTTGGTTGTACAATATACTTGATAATTTGTATTTCTTGTGTAAGGGTGTTTTAATAAATGCATTAATTGTATTTATTGACCAATTAATTAATTAACTACATTAAATATTAAACTTTTATCTGTCTTTTCTTACTTTTTGTTAAAACTTTTACAATAATGGTCTTAGTATGAGTCCACCGGATTGTTAGAAAATGATAAACTCGTGGGTAATATTTTTTATTGATACGATATATATAGAGATAATACATAATGAAATCCTAGTGGACCCAACCCCACATACTGGGCTTGGGCCTTATTTGTCATCTAATACTCCTCCACAGTTCGAACGGCGAAATCGCGAAAGCTCGAACTGAAGTAGTAAACTAATAATGCAAAATAAAAAAATAACCAAAATAAAACAGAATAACCCAAAGTAACCCCTATTCTAAATTTTTGTTTACGGATAACCAAAGTATCCGAAGGATAAACCAAAGTATCCCAAACAGTCGTCTCAAGAATAAAAACCCTAGATTCGACACCAACAAAAGTCGTCTCGGGAATAAGAACCCTAGATTCGACACCAACAAAAGTCGTCTCGGGAATAAGAACCCTGGATTCGACACTAACAAAAGTCATCTCGGGAATAAGAACCCTATATTCGACACCAACAAAAGTCGTCTCGAGAATTTATACCCGATTCGACATAAAACAAAAACAAACAATTAAATAACTTTTTTTTACCGCTTACAAAATCAAAACAAATTAAAATCCTTGATAAAGCATTTTCCTCATATTCGTTATGATGATCGGCTTGATAATTCCTTTCTTTGTTTAATATGAACGCACGCTTGCCAAGATGAAGAATAACAATAATATTATTATGAAGAGAAGCTTCACAATTGCTACGACTTCGAAGATAATAATATCGGCATGGAATATTTGTGGTGGGATTTAGACGAAAGAAAAAAAGTTTGACGGGGAAGGCGGCTCAACATAGCCACCTAGGTCTAAGGATCAGACCCCTCCGATACCATGTTAGACAATGATAAACCCGTGGGTAATACCTTTTATTGATACGATATATATATAGCGGCAATACATAATGAAACCCTAATGGACCCAAACCCACATACCGGGCTTGGGCCTTATTTGTCATCTAATACTCCGAACACAAAGGTGGTTAAAAAACTCTACGTTTTGTGTAACTTTCCCTTTTGCGTAGTCCAATTGGGTTGCAATTGTTGGTTCCACTCTATTGTTTTCTACAAAGATTTTTCCCAGGGTTTTGCTTAGGTGTGCCTTTTCTGAATCGGAATTCCATGGCTCCACGGATGGATTCCCGTTGGTAGGTAACGAGTGGTTTGATACGTCTTTTCGCATATGGGTGAATGCAATGTACATGGCGTTCACTCGATCAAAGTTCTGGACTATAAACTACAAGAATATGTCATTGGGATTCGGTTCAGAGGTTGTTTTACAGGCTCTTTTAAGGTATGGGTATTTGGTGTGGTGACCTTCGTGATATTTGGATGACTAGAGATGTTAGCTCCTTTCTCGACAAGTGTAGGCAATGGTTCATCTCCAATTGTCATTGCCCTTTCACATGTGGTGGTGCAATGGCTATTTATTTAAAAGAGAAAATAGAAAGAAAATGTTTTGGTCCCACGGATGGCGCCAATTGATGATACGTAAATATGCGGGCATGGATCACATGTCTAAATATTCGGTTATACGCTGTTTATCTATACCTACAATCCACTTGAAGGAATTATGTGTACACATAATATATACTTAATTATATATTTAATAATTATATAAGTGAAATCACATCCGGTAATTAAGGCATTAAAGGGTCGGTGTACTAACACTTGAAGTAAATATTTATTATTGTGGTGATAAATATTAAGGGTAGAGAGAATTAAATTAATTGGGTTAACTTAATTAGTTATAAAGTTTATAACTAAAGTGTAAATAAAGTGGGAGATTAAGGGTTAAAGTGAAACTAAATAGGTTTCCTTCGAGGATAAGTAAACATGCCTAAATAAACAAGATACCTCCTTATTCACATAATACATTCACAAACCAACACACAACCCAAAACCCTCTCCCATTCCTTCTTGTTAGTGCGAATATTACGATATTTAATCCATACAGTCTCGTTTGTTTTATTGATGACAAACATGTAACTTGTAATACATAACGTAAAATGTATAAGTTACTTATAATCTTATTTTGTCTCAGCATACTTTCAGCATCTCTCGACGTCTCAAATCCTTGTATACTACAACACAGGTTCCTACATGATTGTTATGTTGCGTTATGATCAAACCCCTAATAAACCATTAAACATTTTTAGTTAAATAGTTTGTATAAAGCCAAAACCATTTTTATAAAACATATATAAGTAACATTTGTTACTTACATTTTTATAAAATACATGGCCTTAAAACTAGTTAAGTAAATGGTTAATAAAATAGGATTGATTATTTATAACCCATGACCCATTACCCATTACCCATTACCCATGATCCATAACCCATAACCCATTGTCTAGGTTAATTGTATCTAGTTGGGTACCCATGACCCAAAGTCCATGACCCATAACCCATAACCCAAGACCCATGTGCATTAATGTGCATTACATCATGCATGACACCACAATGGGTAAAATCCATGACCCATGACCCAAGATGTCTTTGACATCATGCATAACATTACAATGGGTAAAATCTATGACTTATGACCCAAAGACCATAACCCATGACCCAAGATGTCTTTGACATCATGCATGACATCACATAGCTTTTTTGCCTATAAATAGCAAACCATTTTTCTTTGTTTCTTACACCTTTTTCACACACTTTCTCTCCACCATTTCTAACATATTTAGATTAGTAGGAAACATGTAAAACACCCTCATATCCTATGATCATAATGCTTCTAACTTTCATTTGTTGTAAGCATACTCCCAAAGTGATCCTCCAAACCAAGCCTAGAGATCTTGCATCCTTACCTACTAAATTTATCCTCCATCACAAGCATACAAGCACATGAAGATCTTCTACAACAAGCTTGGGAAACTTGTCATCTTCATTCATGGAAGACTAACTACATCATGCTTTGTTTCCTTGATGTTTGGTTTAGGATTTCATATCCATTAGACACATTGTCTTGGATATTGTCTTGTATCATCTTCTTGTATCTATAACTAGATTAGATGGTTTATGTGTTTGGCCATAAAACACAAGGTTTGTTATGTTGGGCCACAAAACATAACGGGTGTCATAGATGTGCCGTGTTGCTCGGGCAGTGGTTCCTCCATTGTAATGGAACCCGGTATCTAGCCTTCTACCAGATAAAGTGTAGGCGACATTGTGTTGGTTTGGTCTGCCGTGCTAAGGACTCGGTATCTAGCCTAGTACCGGATAAAGGGTAGGCGATGTTGTGTTGGTTTGGTCCGCCTTGCTAAGGACTCGGTATTTAGCTTAGTACCGGATAAAGTGTAAGCGACGTTGTGTAAGCTTTTCTCCGCCGAGAATGGAGTTTGTTGTTCTAGTGAAGTAACTCTTGAGTCGGGTACTCGGGGAGTGGAGTAGGGCGGAGAGGAGCTTCGTGACCAAACCACTATAAATCCTCGTGTTGGTTTGTGTATCCTTTTATCTATCGCTTTACTTTTATTCTTACTCTATATTGTTGGTTATCTATGTGGTTGATGTTTATGTTTGTGATGTATACTTGGTCTTTTATATAGTCATAAATTATATTTAACACTTTACATATTATGACACGCTTGATCAAGAAAAAGTAACCGGACTAATAATGGTGAAACTTGATTTATAATGAACCATTAATCTTGCGGAATCTTATGTGATATTAAGGGGCTGGCCTTACATGTCGTAATGCGTAAAATGCATCCTCGCATCGAGATTAGCAAATGCAATGGTTTATACTATATTTGATACAAAAGTTATAAGTTTGAAATGGAAATGTATTCAACCCCCTCTATGTTTTCCACACTCCCCTTGATCGCCGATCGACACACACATTAAGAAAGGGTTTGAAACTCTTTCTTGTATCGACCCAAAGTCGATCGCACACTAAGGGTTTCCAAACCCTTAGGTGATCGATCCAAATGGGTGATCCCGGATCACCTATGCGTAGCGATATGAACCATCCAGTAATCTCCAAACGTGGCCAGTACCAGTGACTACCTACAGCTTCCTTGTACGGGTATTCAAGAAGAAATAAGGCTTACGGTGGATACCTACATGGAACCGGTCACTATATCGGTGGGGGGGGGGAGACATGACCGCGAATTAATATTCAGTAACCGTTGAAACGAATAAAGGAACGGGGGAATGACTGCCTGTAATAAAGCACAACAAATGTGTTAGGTGGCATGTCATAGTTACTTAACCCATGCACCAAGTCATACATCTCATTGTTCCTTGATTCAATATGAATATCCCTAGGAACCTCAGGCTTCAGTTAATATACCGAGTTCATGGATACCCTAATTTACCGAGATTCATTATTTTCACCCAGATTTCCTTGTTTTAAATACATCATTGGTACGAAATTCATTTATGAAAAATAAGTCATAGATAATCTTATATCCTTGAACGTCTAATGCATTTGTCCACATTTATCCTAAATCTTCTCCTTAAAAATATTGAACATTTTCAACGAATATTTCATATCATACTTTGGGTGTGCTTGGTAAAAATAGTAGTAGCAGTAAGCTATAGCAATTATACGAGTGAGCAGTAGCTGTAAGCAATAGCTATGAGCAGTAGTTGTATTTTTCTATAAAAATGTTAGGTAACATAGTTGTAGTTGTAATCATAATATGTAAAATAACTCCTAAATGCTCAACGCTTCTAATGCTACTGCATGGAGTGTTGGAATATGAGCATTCCAAAAAAATAGATAAATTTACTTGATGCTTGCCAAACGAGCATTAAAAATCACAACACTCAACGCTCCTAAATGCTCCTATATATAAGCTTTGTGCTAACACACCCTTTATATATTGTCGAAAAGAAACTTTATATTATACAGTTAAAACTCTTCTTAAAACAATAATCACCTTTCTTCTGTTATACTTTCTTGCAGAGACCGGGCAAGGTTTTTATAATTTCCTCCATCCTCACCGCATTATCCTCAGGGGCAAACTTCATAGCTTTTTCTTGCCATTTTAGCAATGAAAATTCTTTAAGCATACATGTAGATATCAACTGTATATCTAGAGGACCTCCATTCTTTGTGGCAACCATTGGTAGCCCAGGAGCTGCAACCTGACCAATGATTTTTTTTGTAAAGATATGCTATTAGTATAAAAACTTAATAACTCAAATGCTAAAAGTATTCAAAACACGAAAATTAATAATCAATTTTTATAATTAATCTCAAACCCCCCTTATCTCATTAAGAGTAATTGCAACAAATATGATGATGATAAACACCATTTTAATAAGTAGTATATTTCATTGAATTATTGAAATTGAAAAACTAAATTAGAGATAGAACCTAGAATCTACCAAATTAAGGATCCAATTTTTTTCTTTCAGTTGACTAGAACAAAGAATATGAATCGCAACGGTTTCAGCTTTGGGTTTGATCCATGTTCATGGTTTTGAAGATGATAGGGTGTTAATAGAATGAAGATGATAGTTTGAATTTGGAATCATGGAGGGAAAACATTTTGGGTTCGTTTGATAAAACGAAATGAAATGTCAACTGAATGGAATAAACGATGTAATGGAATGAAGAGTGTAATGTAATGATTCATTGTAGTTATTAATCATGTTTGGTTTGTATGATAAGACGTAATGGAATCGATAATAAAAAGACTAGAATACCCATTAATGATAGAAAATTTATTTAATGTGGTTAATTAATGATAGAGTTTTATGTAATTTTGATTCTATTACAAGATGTAATGAAAAAAAAGTAGGAAACCCCTAAGGAATGGTTTTGATGTAATGGGTCATTACTTGTAATGAATCATTACATTCCATAAATGTAAACAAACAACATTTATTCATTACATTGTAATAATCATTTCCATTACGACTTTGATTACGACATACCAAACATTACTTTTTTTGCAATTGTTTAGGGTTTGGTTATGTTTGTTTGTTTAGGGTTTGGTTATGATAATTTGGTAAACTTAGTTAGAATTCTCATATGTTTCTATCTAGCATTGGGTCTGAAAATTAGTTTGATTAAGAGCCAAGTGTTGGGTGTTGGTGTTCCTCGGAATATTGTTCATCAGGGTGCTTCGTTAGTAGGGTGCGCTGTTATGCAAACCCCATTTAGGTACCTTGGAATTTCGGTTGGAGAACAGATGTCTCGTAATTCTGCCTGGGTAAATACAATAAAAAAGCTTCACTCTCGGTTATCCAAATGGAAGGTCAAAACCTTGTCCGCGGATGGTAGATTGACCCTTCTTAAATCGGTTCTCGGTTCTTCCCCTCTTTATAATATGTCGATTTACAAAGTCCCTAAAAGTGTTTTACATGATATGGAATCGATCCGTAGTAACTTTTTCAATGGAGCTGATCTGTTGGAGAGGAAAATTACTTGGGTTGCGTGGGAAAGAGTTTTGACGTCCAAGAAAAATGGTGGTCTCGGTGTGTCCAGTTTTCATGCGCTGAATAGAGCCTTACTTCTCAAGTGGGTGTGGAGGTTTATCTCGCAAGATGTGTCCATCTGGTCTCGTTTTATTAGTGCTTTGTATGGGTCTTCGATTGATCTTCATCCGACAAATTATGCTTCGAATTGGTGTTCTATTCTTCGTGAAGTCCAAGTGTTGTCCTTAAAAGGTTTCGACTTTGTGTCCCGCTGTAAGAAACGTGTTGGGGACGGCTGCAACACTCGCTTCTAGTTGGATACTTGGGTTTTGGATTGTCCTCTTAGCGTCAGGTTTCCTCGCATCTTTGCTCTCGAGAAAGACAAAGCGGTTTTTGTTTCTGTTAAGCTGGGTGCTATTTCGATTGATGATTCGTTTTGTCAACCGATTCGGGATGGTGTCGAGCGACAGCAGTGGGTGGAATTATCTTCGATTCTAAGTTCGATAATCCTTTCTTCTGCCAAGGACAGATGGTGCTGTGATATAAATGGTGATGGAGTGTTTCGAGTTAAAGATATCCTATCTTCTTTAGACGATATTTTTCTTCCATCTTCAGTCGTAGCTACGAGGTGGGTGAAGTTTATCCCGATCAAGATCAATATTTTCACATGGCGTGCTCGTCTTGATCGTCTTCCGACTAGATATAATCTTGCTAAACGAGGGGTTATTTTAGAATTTTCTCTTTGTCTAATTTGTGGATCGGTTCCAGAGGATTCCATCCATATATTGTTTCAATGTGAGTTGGCTAAGCTCGTTTTTCGTAAGATTTGCCGGTGGTGGGATCTTGATTCGAATGATATTTCGTCCTTTTCCGATTGGGATGTTTGGTTCTCCACCATTCGTTTGCCGTCTAAGCTTAAACTTATCTTGGAAGGTGTGTTCTATGTAGCTTGGTGGCATATTTGGATGTTTAGGAATCGGTCTATCTTTGCTGAGGCTCCTCCGAGGCGTTCGGTGCTCTTCGATGATATTGTCTCCCGTGCTTTTGATTGGTGTGTTAGTAGATGTAATAGCTCGTTTTTTTGGGATAGTTGGTTGAAAAACCCTAACTTATTTTCTTTGTAATTTCTCTCTAGCATCTTGCTAGATTTTAATATTGTTGAAAACTCTCTTTGTTGAAACCTTGACAGATCTTAAGCACTCGTGGATCGTTAGTGTTGCATATGTAATCATAAACAAACTAATAGACAGCCTCTAACACTTGTATTCTAAAGCGGAAAGTAAACACAAGATGTTATAACTAAGAACACTTAGATCCTCTATGGATCTTTTATTCACCGAAACTCTATGTTTCGATGAGTTATTGTCTATTACAAACTATTTGGTTCCTTTTATAAACAAGGAACCCTAATCTCTTACTACTCAATCGACTAAACATGTTTGCATGCATTTAATGACTAAAACATTAAATAAATATAGAGTAGTCTAATAATACGCCCATGCAACCTTGGGCCGCTCAAAGATAATAATGAGTGAGCATTTAATTCATAGGCGCATGTCGATCCTAGTCACTTTCACCCTTCAAAGAAGATCACCAAATGCTTGAACTCTTCAAGAGAATTACTTCTTCAGCAGAATCCGCTTCTCCTTCTTCGAAACCTTCTAAGAAGAATGTCAGTAAATTTACTCACATAATTCCCAACAATCCTCCCTAAACCGGAATTTGACTTGGTTAAGTTCCAGCTTCGACCTTGAAAGATCTTTTGAGACTTCAAGATTAGAGGATTGTTTTCTCGCATCATTAGCAAAGAACCAATAATAATTTCATCTCTATGATGATCAAACTTTGAAACGCCTGTGTCTTTGCAAAGAACAAATGACATAATGTACATCAATACTTATCGCTTGCATACTATTCTCATCACTTCCAGTGTGTGAACACCCGAGAGAGGTGAATCATTGAAAATAATGGTTTTGTTGTCTCTTTACCAATAGCCATTACTACCGGAGTAGCCAAATGTTTAAGTTCGAAAACTATGGTACATCGATAACCATCTCGATTTATAGGCAAACCGAAACCATATAAACGGATTTGATGTGTCTTTACCGTAGCCGCTTGCTCGTGACTAGTCAATTTTAGAATTGGTGAATTGATAACCAAATATGGAGATAGATGCCTTTACCACAATCCATATACTTGTGGGCTAGTCAATTCTTGGATTCCAACAAGGAATAGATCATGGTGAATTGATGACCATACAACACTCAAAGAATTAAGCATGGGTGGTTGCAGACCCTATGATTTTGAGCAAATCATTACAACTATCAATGATTTGACATGTCTTTACCAAAGTCAGTACCTTTGGACTAGCTAACTCTTTGATACACACAAGGTATATCCGTGAGTTAAAACCATCAAAATACAACAAACCCGCAAAAGAAAGTTAGTTTTTTTTTTTTTTTTTTTTTTTTTTTTTTAATCTAAGAATCTAACAAACAAACAAACAAAGAAAAGTCCTCCCCGAGGCATATGCCTCCCCGAGGCCTATGCCTCCCTTAAACTAGGCGCTAAGGGTTAAGCATTCCTATATTGACCACAAGGTGTTGAAACCTTGGTCCATCAAAAGCTTTTGTTAGCGATCCGCCACATTATCATCTCAGATGAATTTTAGCCACATTTATCAAGTGTTTTCATATGCATCTCTTATAAAGTGGTGTCTCGATTTCAATATGTTTGGTTCTCACTGTGAAAACCGGATTTTGACAATGCATATGGTACTGATTATCAATAAAAGAGTTGTGTTCATGAAGTTGTACCCATAGTCCAAAGAATTGGTTTTGAATCCATAGCACCGTCCACGCAGCTTGAAAGAAGAACATACTCGCTTCAGAGTCGAGGTAGCAACAATGGTTTGTTTCTTGCACCGCCAAGATATCGCCTCTTTCCAAGGAATTGACACCTCCAGCCAGGATCTCCTATCCAGATTTGCACCAAAGATAATCACCGCCACTATATGCTTCCAACTTAAAAGGAGACTCTTTCGGGTACCAAAGACCCAAGTGTGGTTGGCCTTTGAGGTACTTAAAGATCTTCTTGACTGCATTGAGATGAGAAGTAAGTGGAGTGACTTGATGTCGAGAGCACATACTTACAAAGAAAGGTAATATCGTGTCTTGAAGTCGCCGATACATTAATGAACCAATCATAGATCTATATAAGTGAACATTCACAGGTAGATCTGGATCATTGTTGGCTTTAGTTTTGGAGCTTCATAAGGTGTTGTGGCGCCCCGACACTTTCCATGCCGAATTTCTTCAACATGTCCTCACATATTTATCCCGACCGATAAATATCCCATCCTGCTTCACGAACTTGAGACCTAAAAAGAAAGTAAGCTCTCCCATAGCACTCATCCGAATTCTCCTTCATCGATCCTCGAATTCCCTACACCAAGCTTCTTTAGTGGATCCGAAAATGATGTCATCCACATACACTTGCACAAGTATGATGTCTGCTGAGTTCTTCTTCGTAAAAGAGTCTTATCAATGGCACCTCTTCTCGTAGCCATGCTTCAGCAGAAATGATGAAAGCCTAGCATACCATGCCCTTGGTGCCCGATGAAGTCCATAGAGAGCTTTAACGACTTTGTAGACATGATTAGGATGATCCGGGTCTTCAAATCCTTTTGGTTGTGTGACATAAACTTCCTCTTCAATCTCACCATACGTAAAAGCACCTTTAACATCCATCCGATATAGCATGAAGCCCATGTATGATGCATATGCCAAGAAAATTGAATGGCCTCTACTCTTGCAACAGTGCAAACACTTCATCATAATCAATCCTTCTTCTTGCTCGTAACCTTGAGCGACTAATCTTGCTTTGTTTTTAATAACCACACCCCTTGCATCTCTTTTGTTCTTCGTAATCCATTTAGTTCCAATGGCATATTTGCCATCCGGTAATGGTACCAAGATCCAAACTTGTTGGTTCTCAAACTGCTGCATTTCGCCTTGCATTGCCTCAATCCAACTTGAGTCTTCAAGAGCTTGAGAGACACCGGTTGGCTCTACTTGAGAAAGAAAACACGCAAATGCACAATGCTTGAAGTCCGTGTGATTGTCTCTTTGTTGATTAGTGACATAAGAGAGAAAAGCAACTCGTCCAAATTTAGGACTAGAGATAGCCCTTCGAGTTCTAACAGAGCTAGAATGTCACCAATAATATTGGATTGAGGGTGAGTGATGTTGATTCTATTGGTAGCAAGGGGTTGACATCAATGGTAGGTTCAAGATTAGACACGCTTGGTACAAAAGTTGTGTCATAGGAAGGTGAGTTGAAAATGCCGATTTAGGTGGATTATTTCCGAGATCTGAAGGACTTGGAAAACGAGTATACGGGTCACCAAAGTCTGTGGACACTTTAGCAGGAATAGGAGTAGTAACAGACGAGCTTTCAGCAGATTTGGTGACGATGGGAGAGATCGATCGTCGTCGCAGAAACATGGTTTCCACCGACAAATTTCATTTGCAAACTCCCCATCCACCTTCTCGCCTCAAGCTTAGCCGCAAACTCTTGAGTCCAAGCCTAGCAAGGTCCTCAAGATAGTGTGATTCATCATCACCCTCACCGAATTATCTCTTGAAGAGTTACCGCAACAATGTTGGGGAGAAAGAAGGCACAAGAATGGGTTGTTCATCATCTTCAAATTCACTTCCGTGAGTCGCATCCAAGGTACCGCATTGTTAGTGGGAGTTTCTTGAGAGCCCGCACTTTGGTTAGCCATATGTCTAGTATAACCCGATAGTCGCTAGGTAGTCAAGATCAAAAGACCACACATGACCCCGCCCTTGAACATTGGGCTTATCTTCTAGGTATCTCAGGTTCAAAGTCTCTCTATCTTCTTGGCGTATAAGTTGTATACTCAGAAGCCTTGCTATTAGTCGAATAACCCACAATATAACCATCATCGCCTTCTCATCAAACTTCCCAAAGGATCACTTGTGTTCGAATGGTCACTTGACAACCAAAAGGTTTGAGGTAATGAATGACCGAACCTTCCCAAAGAGAAGTTCATATGGTGTTTTGAGGTGAGGTCTAGTTATGGAGACTCATAGCACATAGCAAGTCGTGCCAACAAACTTCATCCCGTAACATAGTGGGCAATTTAGAGTCTCGCAAGCATTGATCTCGCAGCCTCTATCAAGGTCCTATTCTTTCTTTCACCACCCCATTTTGTTGCGGGTTCTTGGATTGCTATAGTCCTCTTAATCCCTTTAGACCTACAGAGTTCTATTATAATGGCATTCTTGAACTCGTCCCATTATCACACCGAATTCCTTAACCTTCTTGTTCAACCGATTTTCAACGAGGGTGATGAAGTCTTTCAAGACTGGAGTTGTTTCATCTTTAGTCCTTAGAAAGAACACCCAAAGAAAATCGCTATATCCATCGCTGATGACCAAACAATAGAACTTGTGATCAATGCTTCGACTTGAGTTGGACCAAATAGATCCATATGTAACAAACCAAGAGGCTCGAGATGATGCTCACCGCAGTGATGTTTTGTAGGATGCTCGTGTTGCTTCCCTTTGTTGCATGCAACACAATTATGATCATTGGAGAACACTTTGGTGGGAAGACCTTCGACAAGACCTCTTTGGAGAGAGTGTTTATAGTTTTGAAATTCACATGAGCCATTCTCCTATGCCATTTATTGACTCATCCAATGATGCTTTAGCCAAGAACAAGTGAGGTCACCTTCGTGGTGAACTTCATTGAGGTTGAATGTGTATAGATTGTGAGTTCGAGGACTCTTAGCGTAATTGAGGTATCTTCCGAAGCTTGAACTCTTTAGAAAGCACAAGACATTCATTTTCGAGAAGAGTACCTTGTTCTTGGTGTCACAAATTTGTGAAACCGAGAACAAGTTGAAGTTCAAGCTCCCTAACATAGTACACATTCTCAAAGTTCAAGAGAGGAGTCTTGATGGTGCCTTTTCCAAGAATTCTACCATCACTTCCACCAAAGGTCACATTCCTCCTTCTTCAATAGGAACAAAATTGTGCATCATATCTCTATTTCCGCACATACTTCTTGAACAACCACTATCAACAATACCAATATCTTTATGCTTAAGGGATGATCCTACGAAACAAACATATATACAAAAGAATGTTAGATATCGAGGAGGCTCAAGTCATTGCCGACTTGAACCCGCCTTGTGGATCATTAGATTTAGGTTTAGCAAAGAGTAAGATCCACCATTGTTCTTGGGTTTCCATTGATATTTAGGTCTCTTATTATTCCAAGAACAACTCGCGAGGACTTGACAAAGAAGGCCCCAACATCCTTTCCCATTTCTCATAGAGTCAACATATGAAGGCCAATAACCATGTTTAAAGTATGGGCTAGTGGGTTGCACATAAGGTCTATCACCGATCTCCTCCAATGAGAATCGCCTAGCTTGTGGGACATAAGGTGGAATATTTTTAACATTGGTCCACATCGGTCTTGGTTTCACCGATTAGCACAACCACCCAATCTTTGCTCATAAAAATCACAATCCTTAATAAGATGAATTTTACTTCCACACACAAAACATGTCTTCCTTTTGGAAGATGTATTCAATAAAGAAGATGTTCGATTACATGTAGAAGTACTTAAGCAAGAAACATTAAAGGAATTGTTTTTAATGACAAATTATGCAAAGAATTGAAAGATAAGTCTTCGAGAAACAGCTTGAAGTGGACACTTCAAAGAGCCTATCCTAGAAGGCTTGTAGATAGTCTTAGGTGCAGCTTGGGAGTAGGCTCGGTGAGGGCTTGGGAGGGTCCGACTTCTCATTTGAATCACAACTAGCGAAGACCCTTGATCCGATGAATTGTCACCGCCGAGAAAGAGACAAAGTCATAAGATGAAGCATCCGAGTCCGTAAGTCATTTGACTTTCGCCATACAAATGGTGTGATCCATCAAAGTCAACAAAGATAGATAAGTCAAGGGCATGAATTCACCTCTAATGGGTCCAGGACAGCATGTAAATCACCTTCCTTTCTATAGTGTTCTAAGCCCGCAGTGTAGATTTACGCCCATCGCACCTAGCTTCCAATCCTACATACTCAAAACCTAAGCCTATTCCCGAGTTCACAGATTGACTATTATAGAGTTCTCTAGCTAGATTGTCACCGATATCAACCATTGTTTTTGTCTAGCTATTTCCTCCGCAAGTTTTTCTTTAAGCTCTAGATTCTCAAGAATAGTATCGCTTTTTCTTTTCAAAGGCGCTTAACGTTAATATTAGCAATATCTAAATCAAATTGTAGCACCTTAATCTTTTCTTCATAAGCTATCCGATTCTTCCGAAACCAAACCTTTGTCTTTCTAATGTTTTTAACGAGAGTTTATAAGCTTCATTATCAACATAGCATGCATTGTACTTAGGTTTCATAGTATCATAAGCTTCTTTCAGTTCATTGTATCTTTCACTACAACCAAATATACAGCCAGTGTACCGAGAAAGACCCATGAAGGCAAACCGATCATGCCTATCTTCCAAGTGCATCCGCCAAGAATCCAAGCTTCTCTCAGATCGCCAGCCTTCCTCGCCATGTGTTCATGCGCACCCCACTTGACCGCTCATCCATGGTGACTGTGTCAAGTGCTAGCTCCTTCCGATTCTCACGATAAGAATTGTAGCTAGTACTCTTCACTCTTCCTGCCTTTGCACTCCTCGAGAAGTGACCCATCCGATGACAAGAGAAGCACTTGACCTTTCTCCTGCCAAACGAGTGGATCCTTTCCTTGAACCCAAACTTCCTTCCCGCCTTCTCCTCAAACCTCTTGATATTCATCGAAAGCATGGCCACCGCCATTTCACTTCATCTCCTCCATATCAAGTGGGTCCACCGATCAAAGTCTTCATATACCGATGTCACGAGAATCATAATCGCAACAATGAATGAAGAACATCCTCCAATATACCGCCAGATTTGGCTTGAGGATGTGATGGAGTGACGATAAGATGATGATGGCATATAAGATGGACTTGAAGCATGCATCATCATATTGGAGTGAGATGTCCCAACAAAGGTCGAATGACCGTAAGAGGATGCACGGTAGGAGATCCGACATCGTGTTCAAGAGCTCGAGTTTGTTGTATAGCTCATCAAAAGTGAGCATGTCCACCCACCTTTAGCTTTCGTGGCTATGCTCACATGTAACCATGATGGAGGCAAAGATCAAGGAACTTTGAGTTGCTATCATCATTGTCGCTTTGCATTCACCGATTCACCGACTCGTAATCTTGTGAAACCCGTCATATCCCTTGTGGATACCTTCTTCCTCGTAGATATTGAACTCTTGGAAGTGTTGTCTCAAAGATAGACTTCCTCATCCTCCTGGACTCTTCGCTCCCACCAAACCTTGCTTTGAGCCATCCAGATGTCCTTAGCATCAACCATGTGGTGAAAATCACCTAAGTGATCTTCGTGAATGGATTGAAGAAGGATGGTTCTTACCTTGTGCTCTCTTTGTACCGCAAGAATCTCTTCAGCAGCTTTGGGAGGAGCAATGGTAAACTTACCATCAAGATCGGGAATGGTCTTCTTTAGATCGCTGCCATTCTTCACAATCTCCCACGATTCCAATCAATATTGGAGATCCAGCTATGCATCTTCATGGTCCATAATTCATACTCTTCTTTCTTTAGGTAAGGAAACTTACCATTATCGTTGGATAGACTCGCTTGTTGCATAGATGTGGTGTTGTGTTTGATGTTGATGTGGTGACTTCGATTCATCATCGCCCTGCATTGTAAATATGTTTTGGTTGTATGGGGTGAGGTAAATAAGGTTCTCAAGATCGTAGAGACTCTCCCGAGGCTCGATACCACTTGTTGAAAACTCTCGCACCTTGATGATCTTAAGCACTCGTGGATCGTTAGTGTTGCATATGTAATCATAAACAAACTAATAGACAATCTCTAACACTTGTATTCTAAAGCGGAAAGTAAACACAAGATGTTATAACTAAGAACACTTAGATCCTCTATGGATCTTTTTATTCACCGAAACTCTATGTTTCGATGAGTTATTGTCTATTACAAACTATTTGGTTCCTTTTATAAACAAGGAACCCTAATCTCTTACTACTCAATCGACTAAACATGTTTGCATGCATTTAATGACTAAAACATTAAATAAATATAGAGTAGTCTAATAATACCGCCCATGCAACCTTGGGCCGCTCAAAGATAATAATGAGTGAGCATTTAATTCATATGGCATGCCGATCCTAGTCGACTTTCACCCTTCAAAGAAGAATACGGAAATGCTTGAACTCTTCAAGAGAATTACATCTTCACAGAGAATCGCTTCCTACTTCTACAGAAACCTTCTAGCGAGAATGTCAAATTCTACTTCACATAATTCCCAACGAATGTCATTTCAAAGTAAATTTACTTTGATCACATAATTCCCAACAAATGTGGGCAACTTTATAACAAATAAAAAACATTTGTGAGAAATCAACCATTACAAGATATATGAACATTTTTAGAGTTGGTAATTTGTCATTCATTCATCAATAAACAGGGGTACAATATACTGTATTATATGATTCCCTAATCTATTTAACTATGGGTTAAGCCCGCACATAAATTGATAATACTAGCATAATGGGCCTAAATACATTAAACCATGTTAATTGCATACTACCCATATGTTAGCTTAGCTCTTTATAAGATTAGGAGAAATTGAAAGACTAGGTTGTGCACCGGAGTTCGAGGTGGTTGCAGAACTTTGAGACCGTGTCAAGTCAATGGAAAGTCGAGTGGAGATTCGGTCTCAAGTGAAGAATCTACACGGGAAGAATTAATAGAGAAAAAAAAGTTCAAGAAACAGTAGAAAACATCGATTTCTAGAGTTTGAAATATTTAATGAGATCATGTATACATGCAAGTTCTCGGAGATACACTCCTCAAATAACCCTATACACTCCTCAAAGGCAAAAAGAGATAGTAGCTATATTGTTAATCGTTGCAAACGAGGTTGTTTCATCTGCGCATTGCACCATATGTACCTTCAAGCACACATTTGTTGTAAAAAACAATAATAGAGTACATGATGTTAAGCAAGTGAACTCAACACTGTCTCTCCACACTGCTTAAGGCACCAAAAACATCTATGTGTATTTTAGCATTGTATCAGTTTGTACAGTTAGCTTTATATGTAGAATAGTTGTATAGTAGTGTATGTAGTATAGTTGTATAGCAGTATAAATAGCTGCTACTTCTCATTTTGTATGTAACAATTTCATTTTGATTAATAACAAATCACTTTTTCCCTCCATCCTCTCACTTTATGATATGGTATCAGAGCTTGATAAGATCGTTTATAAGCTCAGCTAGGGATCAATAACAAAGACTAATAACATGCACAGCGGAATAAACTAATCAATTCTTTGTTATTGAACAAGGTTTTTCATTCACTAACACTAACTAATCTTAGACGTTTATAGGAACACGTCTACTAACTAAACTAATAACCTAGGCGTTTACAAGACTATACGCCTAGGACACACACACCTTTAAGTCGACTACATCTTGGAAGACTTAATTAAAACCTACACCCCATGTCCTCTTTATATACTAGAGGATTAGGGTTTACAAATCTCTACTAAGGACTAATAAATAAAACTTCTTTTGCAAGCAAGTCCTTCCATCTTTTTGTAGGTTTCCTTCTTGTCATATTAAGTCCCTCTTGTTTCATTCTTTTTGTCTTATCAACTCAAATTTGTAATTCCCAACAGAGCTCCAGTGAACCACCATAACAAACCCCAACAAACCATCATAACCACCACAACAAACTTCAAAACCACCGTAACTAACTCTTCCAAAAATTTAAACAACCACCATTAACCTACAATCCCGATTAACATAATAACTATCAACCACCACTCTGATTACAAAACCACCACTAATCATCATTCACCATGGTTCGACCACCACCACCACCAATCATCTATCAAACACCAATCATCACCAGCGATCCTGAAGACACAAATTCAATCAATCATTCCCTCTTTCTCCATCAGAATGACCATCCAAGTCTGATTTTGATCTCAAAGAAACTTCTTGGTCCGAAAACTACAGTTCATGAAGGTGATCAATGACTATTGCTCTCAATGCAAAGAACAAATTAAATATCATCACCGAGGCATATCCAGAACCTGATGCTGAATCACCACTCAGAGCACTTTGGGAACGCAACAATGATATGATTATATCATGGATTCTCAACACAGTAACAGAACATATAAGTAACAGCTTAAGCTTTGTTAATTCAGCTTCAGATTTATGGATTGAATTGCAAGAACATTATTCTCAACTTGATGGACATAGAATCTATCAACTAAGTAATGACATTGCCCAATTGAAACAAGAGAAATGTTCAATAGAAGTGTTTTATCATAAATTAAAGGGTTACTGGGATGAAACGGATGCATTAGAGGCACCTTGGAATCACTCCTAAACAAGATTTCAAGTATTTATATTTCATATGTAATAGGTAGCTTTATTATGGCCTTTATGTTTGTTTAAGGTCAAGCTTATGTAGAAGGCCCATAAGCTTAGGCCCAAGCCCAATAAGGAATAGGAAGGAGAGGAGTGTTGCCCTAGCTCCTTGCCTATATAAACTATGTAATAACCCTCACTGAGGGTTGGTTGTTCAAGTTTTCTTTCTTTCACATACATCTTCACGCATAACCGTATTATTATATATCGTGTGTGTGTGATAGACTTGTTCAATCGCCTTCATCTCTTTCTCTATAACTTGTGTTTGTAAAACTAGTGACCTAACAAAGGTATCAATCGCCTAATAGTTGGGTGAATCGTTATTGCTTTTGAAGTGGGTTTTGGTCCCACGCGTAAGGCTAACGAGTGATACTTTGGTTCGCTTAAAACTTGTTTTTACACTTTTAATCCAAGATTCTTGTACTTTCAATGTTTTGAGGTGTTAAAATACTTGTTTTTGGCAAAAGTTTCAAACTTTACGCGTGGATCTACGCTTTTAAGCTTGTTTTGTTCGAGGGTTTCATCCCACGCATAACCGCTTTTAAGAGCTTTGGATCATCAAGTTTCACACTTTTGTGTCTTTTGGTGTTATTGAAGCTATTTCATCACACAAAACCGGTTTAGAAACATCTTTGGGCAAAATCAAATTTACGAGCAATCCCACGCGTATCAAAACCCTAAAATTACGCGTAAGATTTTCCTTGGTTTGATCTTCATTTTCCGGTTTATTCCGTGTTTTCTTACTTGGATAAGTCCGAAAATACGTCGACTTTGGATATCTTTTGCACCGTGATAGTGTAAAAGATCATTTGGGCAAAACCCTAAAATTACGCATAAGATAAGCTTACGCCAGAGAAATTCCACGATAAGATTCACTTTACGCCAAACTTAGGTCTACGACAAGGTAATCCCACGCCTAACTTTCACGCCTAACTTTTGTCTACGCATAACTTTAGTGCTTTTATCCTACTTACGCAGAAGCTAAATCCCACGCCAGAACTCCTTATTGTTACGCCGTAACTTTTGGTGTTTTTACGCATAAGTGCTACTTGGTTTCTTGTCTTTTCTACGCCTAAGGACACTTCATCAACAAAGGTTCATTCGACTACAAAGATCCATTTTACTACACAAGTTCATCAACATGTCTCAACCACCATACTCTAACTATTTCCTCACACTTATAATCATCAACAACAACAACAATTAACTCCACAACATCAACAATGGAATCAACAACAAGCTATTTATCAACAACAATTTAATCAAGAACATACTCCACAACTTGGTGCAATTCCACCACCACAAATGGTTCAAACACCACCAAGTCTTCAAGTTCAACCCTACACAAACGATTTCAATCAACATCCATCAAGGAACACTATGAAGGAACCCACTTGGTTTGCAAAGATGTGTGAAGCTTTAAGCACCAACAATCAATTCATGAAGTCGATCACTGATAGACCTCCAATGCTCACTCCAGAAACTACGATCAATGGGTGATAAGGTTCTTTAGGTTTTGTGATCTAAAGAAGCCACATGGAAAGTTCTTAAAGAAGGTTATCTTGAAGGTCCATTTGAGATGCCTACCGTCATTGTACCCGGAGATCCAACCATTGCTCCACCAAGAGATGAACAAACCAACATTGCTATCAAGCAGCATTTAAATCCTACGTAACTTCTACACTATGAAGTCGATGAACTTGCAATGGAATACATCCTCTTAGGATTACCAAACCCAATTCTTCGTAGTGTTGATGCTCAAAAGACCGCACAAAAATGTGGGATCATATTCGCCTTCTTATGGAAGGATCTCAGACTCAATCGAGGATTTGGAATCCAAAATTTACTTGGCTTATGAACACTTCATGATTGAACCCGAGAGACACTAGAGTCCTATCATCATCGATTTTCGACATCATCAATGATTTGGATAAACACAACATCATCATGCCAAGAATTGCAAAGAATACTAAGTTCCCGAGTAGTCTTGGTCCCGAATGGGAGAAGTATGTCATCTTTCTCCGCTGCGAAGAATATGCATCATTCTACTTATGGATTGTTGTACGATTACTTGAAGCCTCATGAAAAGGAAGTTGATCGAAAGGATTCTCCGTGCTCAAATTGCTAAACAAATACATCCGGATAATCAACAACTTGCCTTGTATGCTCAATGTAATTATCCTCTCAACCAAAGAACTCAACCAACTGCTTCAAACACACCTTCACAAAGAACAACCTCAACAAAATCAATTGGTTCCATACAAAGAACAATGCTCAAGCATATGTCGTTGAAGCGATCGAGGAAATCGATCCATTCAAGCATTGCAACAAGGATTTGTGATGATTGCTAATGCTTTTGGCCGTTACACCAACAAATCCAACAATCGATTCGCTCCTCATCTAACACACGGACTCAAGTCATGAACAATGGACGGTTGAAGTTCGTAATCGTGATTATGGTCGCCGATGGGCGGTGGTCAAGGGTTTAATGTCGTGGTAGGAATAACAACAGAGCTCAAGTGGTGGAACAGGAAATGCTCGTAATCGGTTAAATGGTCTTAGATGCTACAACCGCAATGAGAAGGACACTGGCTAATGCATGCCCAAAGCCAAGGACTAGGGGCGTGCTTATTTCAAAGAGGCTTTACTTTTGGCTCTTAAGGATGAAGTCAGTGGATCTCTCACGCATAAAGAACAGAGCTTTATGGCGTGCGCACTGGATGATGATATGGAGGACTTGCAGCCAATGCAACATGTTATGTTGATGGCTAATATGCAAGAGTTACACATGAGTGAAACAGCCCAAGAGATGACATCGATGGCTTGTCTCGTGCACCGAACAAACCATCATCATATCTCGAACTAATATCTCCATCAATATCTCGAATCCGACGGCCGTAATGTTCAAATGAGTCATCTACATCTCATTCTCGACGATTAAATAAACCCGTAGTTACATTTGACGATCCGATGACCTTATGGTTTCCTTGATAATCAAATTGACTCGTGGTTATACTTGAGGATCTAAATAATGATCATGTTGTGACTCACGCTGAACAAGATGAACCTTGCCTCATCCGCATCTTGTTCTCATACTTAAAGACCAACAATCCCAAATTGTCGAATGTGTTGCATTAAATCACCCTTAAAAGTAAAATGCATCGTTAACCAAGGATTTTGAATGCTTACAAATGCAACTCAACTTTTTCAAAACTCAAGAAAACTGTGAAAAGGTTTTGAAGCCGCTTTGCAAAATCTCATCAAAACGAAAAATATTTAGAGAGACAGATGCGTGATCTAGCCACCTCAAGAATGCTTTGTTGTCTCGAATTAGAACAATCAAACACGAACATAAAAAGCAAATTAACGCCTCACCTTGGAAAATCAAAAAGCTAAGGTCGAGTTGTTAAATTGTCAAAACAGCCTCCGTGATACAAAAGCATTCAACGAATCGGGTAGATGACCTTCTTGAAGAAATTATCGGCTTGCAAAACAAACTTAAAGAGTTTAAAACTGTTGTTTACAAACATGGTGAATCAAGAATGACTATTGAAAAGTTTACCTTAAAACCCAATCCAAAAGGATATGGAAAAATCTAGTGATTAAAACCAAAGCTTTCACTAAAAACATTCAAACCAACTCCTCAAGTTTCCAAAGTAATACAAAATTGATAATATCACATGAGTGTTGTTGAATATCATCGTCAAGAGGAATTAGATGCGTAAGACGAGAGTCGATCAAAATTAAAAACGTTGTTTACAACAAACCTTTAATTATAAAACGCGGTCACTTTCACACACCAACGGATTCTTCTAACACACCAAGGGTTATCATCAAAACACCGAGTCTTCTAATGTTAATCCCAAAATGATTTTGCACAAACTTATGGTCCTTTACCTTCCATTAGTGAAGTAAACTCAAAACCCGAAAATCGAAAAATTCTTCGATATTTTGACATTTTCATGGTCGACCTCAAAATTTTACAACATGAGATAGAATATCGCCCCGAAATCAAAGTTGAACATTTTCAATCGCCTCGCGCGAGAACAAAGAGACATTTTTCGAAAAATCTTTACCTAATGTTAAAACTTGAAAAGTTGTGCAATTGCTCGGAAAAGGATTTTCATAAGGAACTTGGGTAATGAAAACGCCGAGAAAATGTAAACATCTATTTCTAACACTAAACGCAAAAGAAACTCTTGAGAAAAGATGTTGATCGACTCTTGGAAGATGTTATCTGTGCCGATATCCATAATGTTGTGTTATTCTATTCTTTGCCATATGCATCCGATCATATCTCTCCGATATTGTTGAAAATGTTGTAATCATGGAGAACACCGATAATGTGCTTCAGATCGAGTCTTTAAAAGTCGAAAATAAACGACACTCAATGAAATTTACAATGCAAAACGTCGTTTCATTGGTGTGAAAAGATATTCACAATCATCAACTTAGTTTTCAAAAGAAAATCGCCATTGAGTGCAAAATCTTCCGATCCTAAAATTGAGCAACTGGATGATCAAAATGTGTCTTTGAAAAGTCAAATCTCAAAATATGAACAAGAACTTTTAAAAGTTAAACAGAATATGGTGTCATATTTGATTTACTCAAAAGACTCGACTTGAAGCATCAAACGAACTTGATCACTATCTTGCTCACACTAGAGATGTCATGAATTTTGCCGGAAATATTCGCTCGAAAATCAAGATCCGATTCACACTATCTCTAAGTTACGGAAATGTTAGGAAAGTATGAACAACTTCCGCCATCGTGATTAAGAGATTAGCACCAACACACTTAGTAATCGTGAACCTAGAATTCCCACCGCCAAATCACAAGTTGCTAATGTGTTTCCCTCATCGAAACAGAATAGTTGCATCTTTTCCAAACGTCCGCACTTCACAACTAGAGCACTCAATCGAAGAATAGGAAGTTGCGACCTAAGAAAAGATCAATAAGGAATGCTAAAGTAGAAGAACACCCTAGGACTCGAATAAAACTCATGTTGCTTCCACTATAGATGTTGCGTCCGCAAATGTAATACAAATAGTGATGTAACGAATGCTAAACCGTTAAGTACTTTTGATATTCACCGATGCACCTTGTGTTATTTGTCGAAAGAGTATGAATTCGATTGTCATGACAAATGTGTTGCTAAAGCTATAATCTCTCGACACGAAATCCTAAGAATCGGAATACCTCTAGGCCCACTAATCATTCTAAGTCCAGGCTTGGTAGACCGCCTTCTTTAGATTCTAAGGCAACCATTGCTATCACAAGAGCTCCCGCTCACCTCCTAAGAATGTAGTACCACCTAGTGCTTTCACTAAGACTAAAGCAAAGAGTAGTTATAGATGGCGTAAATGGATATACAACACACTAGGATTTAAATGGATGCCTAAAATTATCAATGTGTGTATGTCTAACATACCGCTTCGAACCCTCTAACATTTCGGGTTCCACATCTACTTCTATTCCATCCGTGTCGCCTGTGTAATGCAGTGATACAGATCATTCTCTCGATTGTTGATAGCGGATGTTCCCGACACATGACAGCAACCTTAAACTGTTATCAAACTTTATTGCAAAGTTCATTGGCACCGCCGATTCGGGAACGATCACTCGCAGCTATCATGGGCTACGGAGATTATGTCAATGGGAACATCGAAATTAGCAGGGGTTTACTATGTGGAAGGCCTCGGTCACAACTGCTTTCAAGAGGTCAATTTTGTGATGGAGATTTGGAGGTTGCTTTCGTGGAGAAAACTTGTTTCATTCGTGATCTACAAGGAAATGACCTTATGTCCGCTCGCGTAATTCTAGTCTCTACACTATCTCTATGCAAGACATGGTTGCTTCCTCTCCCATCCGCTTACTTTCAAAGGCAACATCTACAAAATCCTCGCTATGGCACCGCTGCCTCTCACATCTAAACTTTCAAACCATCACCAACCTTGCTCGACACAAACTAGTCAAGGACTCCCACGATTCCGATTCAAAAGATCACCTTGCTCACCGTGAACAAGGGAAAAGCACTCGTGCTCATTTTCCTTCAAAGGTGGAACACAACCTCAAAGATGTGCTTCATCTTCTTCACATGGATTTGTGTGGCCCTATGCGCGCAAACGATCAATGGCAAACGCTACATCTTAGTAATTGTTGATGACTACTCACGATGGACTTGGGTCTACTTTCTTCGTAGCAAAGACCAAGCTCCACAAATGATCATCACCTTTCTCACAAAAATACAGTTTCACCCGCAACACCGCCGATAATCGTAATGCATAAAGGAACCGAATTTGTTAACAAAACCCTTCGTGAATTTTATGAGAAAGTGGGAATTCAAAGATCAAACATCTATTGCACGACACCGAACAAAACGGAGTTGTTGAAAGACTAAACCGAACGTTAGTGGAAGCCGCAAGAACAATGTTAATCAATGCTAAACTTCCAGACACTTATGGGCGTGTCGATTCATCGCATGCTATACTCAAAACCGCTCTATGATCACAAAACGCCACAACAAAACACCTTTCGAGCTTGTCCACAACTATAAACCGAACCTCAAACACTTTCATGTATTTGGATCCCTTTGCTATCCGAATAATGATCGTGATGATTTTGGAAAGCTCAAAGCCAAAGTCGATATTGAGTCTTTATTGATATCGTGACAATTCTAAAGGTTTCCGAACTGAATCGCCGAACCAAGGAGGTAATGGAAACGATTCATGCTCATTTTGATGAACTCACGGAAATGGCTTCGAGTATAACACTTAGAACCCGGTCACAACCGCTTAAACTTCCTCAACCCCATCATCACCGAACAAAGCCCCACTAACTCACAACAAATGGAAAGGTTATTTGCTCCTCCTGCTCGGACGATATTGATGAACGTGCTCCGTGTGTATCCGCTGCTCACCGCACAACCCGATAATATTCCTATACCGATACACTGCTACAACAACCATCGTTGAAGATGCACCTACACCAGCTTGACTCCAACACAACAGCTTGAACACACCGCTTCCACCAATGATGAACCAAATGATGATATTCTCAATGAAGTACCCCACCGCAGATTTTGATCCAAATGCTTCTTCAACCCGCTTGCCAATGAAATCGCTACACACGTATGTCGCAGAATCTTCAACAAACCATTTGAATCCTCGTAATCGCACAATGTATACCAACATCAACCTCTACACATAGATGGACAAAAGACCATCCTCCGCTAACATTATTGGCAACCCGAATCAACCAACCGTTACGAGACAACGCCTTCACACGATGGTGAACATTGCATTTATGCACTCACCGCTCGCTAACTGAGCCTAAAACATTAAAGACGCAATGACAAAAGACAACCGGATTGAATCCATGCAGAAGAACTCAACCAATTCAAACGCCTTGAAGTATGGAATCGGTTGAAAGACCAACAGGGTCTACGCCATTGGTCTAAAATGGATTTGGAAAACAAATTGATGTCAAGGAACGCCATCCAAACAAGTCACGACTAGTTGCTAAGGGTTATCGCCGTGAAGAAGGAATAGACTTTGAAGAATCTTTTGCTCCGGCTGCTCGCCTTGAGGTCGTTCGATATTTCTCGCGTCACGCTCATATGAATATGACGGTCTATCGATGGATGTCAAAACGGCGCTTCTCAATGGACAACTTAAAGAAACGGTCTATGTCACCAACCGATGGATTCGTTGATCCCGAGTTCCCGAACCATGTCTACAAACCGAACAAAGCTCTTTATGGTCTCAAACAAGCCCCTGCATGGTACGATAAGCTATCATCTTTCCTCATTGCCAATAATTTCACCAAAGGCTCGGTTGACCCAACTCTTTTATACAATATCACGGGCACATATCTTAATTGTTCAAATTTACGTGGATGACATCATTTTGGGTCGACACATAAAAGTTTTCAACCGCTTTTGCAAAACTAATGAAGAAAAATTTTGAAATGTCCATGATGGGTGAACTTACGCTCTTTCTAGGACCGCAAGTTCATCAATCACCCCGTGGTATTTTCTTGAGTCACCCAAATATGCCCTTGAATTGTTAAACAAATTTGGAATGACAACCGTGACACTTATGCCACACCAATGGCTCATACCAAGAAGTTAGATGTCGATTTACATGGGAAATTAGTTGACCCTACCAAATACCAAGTATTATTGGGTCTCTCATGTATCTAACAACCAGCGCACTGATATTGTCTTTGCCGCTTATCTATGCTCCCGCTATCGTCGCGACCAACCGAAACCCACCTCTCGAGGCTAAAAGAATCCTCCGATACATCAAGGGAACCATTAACTTGGGGATCCGTATCCAAGGATTCGGTTTTGAACTAATCGCTTTTTCAGACGCCGATCACGCAGGATGCTTAGACTCAAGGAAAAGTACTTCAGAGCACTACAATTTCTGATAAACCGTGTCTTGGCAATCAAAGAAGCAGGATTGTACATCGTCGCATCAACCAAGCGTAATATGTAGCCATGTCCGCATGTTGTGCTCAAGTCATCCGGATGAGAACACAACTCAAAGACTATGGTTACGTATTCGATGTAATCCCGATGTATCATGACAATCGGAGTGCCATTGCGATCTCGCAACCCGCCAAAGACTCAAATCAAAGCACATCGATCTTCGCTATCATTTCATCAAGGACCACGTGGAACAGTGGTACCGTTGAATTATACTTTGGGTATCGAATACCAATTGGCGATCTTCTCACCAAAGCCTTGCCTCCCGCTAGGTTTAATGAGTTGGTCCACCGAATTGGTATGAGGTGTTTGACTCAAGAGGAATTGATGACCTCTTAAAACAGCCTTAAAACCCACAAACACCAAAACATCTTCTGTAAATAATTTTTCAAAACAAAATACAAAAATATAAAATCCGATAAAACAACAAAAATATTCTCCTAATCTATCTTTCTTTCAACATGGCAAGTACATTTTTCCACAACACTTTAATCTTTCAAAATTCAAGATTTTTCCGATCAAGTGTTGAGGGGAGAAAATAATCTTTAACTGCTTCAAAACATCTGTACTTGCATGTTATCATATCTCGTTGATTCTTTTACAAATGGTGGTACATTTTCGGTTCAAAGACACCCTGACTTAAATTAATAACCTTTCATTATTTTCTCAAGTCGAGGGGAGTGTCGTCATGTTTCTTTCCTAAAAACTTTGTTTGGTAACCAAAATGGAAGTTAAAAGGCTTTGTTTGAAAAAGGAAAAGTGGAGGGACCAAACTCACAAAAGGTTAAACTCACTTTTAATAAAACACCTCCCCACCTACTTTCACTTCTCATTTATTACTCAAAACCTAAAACCATCCTACGCCTAGAATTCACTCAAGAAACCGTGTTTCGCATCATCATTTTGTAAGTGGATTAATGTTTCTAACATGTTTTTGAACATTGGTTTTGAATTTCAAATGAATCCAACGGTCAAAACATCATCGATATGGTGATTTTGTGTTCTTCGCTATGCGTATGAACACATGATCATGTGTTATGTGTTTATGGTTAAAAGATATGTGTCAAAATGTTTTAACAACATCAATGATATCGTTTTCTATCCTCAAAACAAACCCGTAATCACGAATTAATGATTTTTGAATATTAGGGTTTATGAGTCGAATTGGGTATTTTTGAATGTGAAGTGTTTTGGTCAAAAGATTGTTGGGTTATGCTCTTGTGTTGTTGAATTAATGATTTCAAGGTTTCTAACCACCCGTAAACACGAATTGGCTAACAATTTGAAATTAGGGTTTAATGTTCATGACTTTTGGGTATTTTTGATTCTCAAAGAAACTAAGTGTTATAACTTGGCCTATAGACTCTCAACATATCTTAGGACTACCGTAATCGCTTTTATGCATATTCCATGGCTAGATCTCATACGCCAGAGATTTAGGGTTTAGACTACGCGTAAGATTTTCTACGCCAGAATCGACAAACCGTCCAATTGTGTTTTGATCATCATAAAATGAATGTTATGTGTTAAACATTGATGATATGATGCTTTGTTTCGTGCTTGCTACACTTAATATTCGTAATCAAGGTTGTTGTTACTCACGATAAGGATCACCCACGCCGTAGCTTGTTATGCGAAGATTAGTCTTACGCGTAGCTTCTACGCATAAGGTTCTACATATGGGACCACGCGATCCCGTGAAGGATATGCGTAAACAAGGACCTCACGCATAAGGTCAACTCTCACGAGTAGCCTTACGCGTAAGGTTAATATATGCCCACGCCGTAACCTCTACGCATAAGGTCCAATTTTCTTACACGTAATATTTCACGCTGTAGTTAGGATCCCACGCGTAAGTTTACGCCACGCATATATCATTTCGCTCACGCATAACTCTACCTATCCTACGCATAAGCCCGGATCACACCTTCGTTATGAATTGTTACGTGTACAAACTTGTAAATAAACTAATCATATCGTCACGAATCCAATAATGTCACTAATAAACTTAAATCGCTTGATATGTTGTGAACAATAAGTGATAAAATAAACTTTAAAACTTAAAGTTAACTAACTCACTAAACATTTCACTACGCCATTGAACTATTGAACATACAAGTGACTTAGGACTCAGAATAATCATTGACACCGTACATTCAATAACTAGACAATAAGACCTTCGTTGACTAACATTATGTCTTTCGATATGTTGGTTCTTTTGGCTAATGTTATTTCGCATCACGACATGGTCGAACAAATGAATGTGGATGCATCCAAGTTCTCTCCATTGTCGATATCTATCCTCATGGCTATCCAATGAAGATAGGAAAGAACAATCTCCGTGTTGACTTTGACACCCTCACTTGCTCGTAATCTTCGTGTTCAATTGCTATTGATATTCTCGAGGACTCATCCGTACGTAACATGCTCACTCACTCGCAATCGCCCCCGAGATCTATATCCAACAGCCTCGAACACTATGGAAAGGGTCAGGACGATCACGTGACGGTGACTCAATCACAAACAAGTCACCATTACACCGCAGACTTAAGGGTCGTTCTCCTAATTCCTCAAGTCGATCCAACCAAACTATATGCCACACCGTCAAGAGCTCACTCTCCAATTCTTAATCGATATCGGTTATGACGAGGCTACAGGAGTAATCACCAAGCATTCTCACGTAGAGCTTAAGAGTATTCCTCAACCCCGAGAACTCTCTACATGATCATCACCAAGTCTGCTTCGGTCGCGACAAAGGCTATGAGCATCCTAAGCTCATGGAACCGCAAATATTTTGGGCATTGGTCAACATGAAACACATCGCTATCGAAGCTCGATTTGGGATGACATGATGTCATTTCTCAACAAACTTGGCTCAAAGATTCCCTACATCGATATACTAAATTGTTGATCCAGAGAGCACTTGGACTTCATCCCGATATTCCCAAGAGGCTCAATGACCCCGACAATCACGATATGTTGACGGAACCTATTCTATCCGCCGTAATCAAGGAATCGCCTACAAAGAAACAAGGTGTCAGGTCGCCGATTTCTTCTAATCAAGATGTCGAAAGCTCAAACGCATAAAAGGTATCCGAAGCGCTAGACAAGGCAAAGTTGGTCATCTCGACGAAAAATCTTCCGAACACCTGTAAGGAGAACCGTAAAAGGAAGTGCCGGAAGTGTCACAAGTACAGATAGTCGAGGAATGTTCCAAAGAAGAAACCTATTCCAAAGAGGAAACCTACCCCTAAGAAGAAAGTTCCTTCTCGTGAAGCCACTCCGATCCCTTCCTCTACACCGAACCGCAAAGAAAGCTCATGGACGAGGACTCAAGCTACCGACACGTATGAAGAGATCACATACTCAAACCGCAAAGGATGAAAATCCTCAGACCAAAACCTCCAAGTCCTCAAACTAATAAAGGAAAAGGAAGACTCATGCACTTGTGCCACATGATGAAAGCTCAAGATGAAGAAGAGCAACTGGATCAATCATACAGAAGAAGTTTCACATCGCCGACACCTTCAAAAGGTCAAGAATTTGCTAAAGATCAAATGGGTGGCCCCGAGGATCAAGTGGTGTCGCCCACCCTCACCGTATCCCGATACGGTTAATCGACCCGCAGGGATCCGTGCCACCACTCTTCCGCAACAACAACAACTGTGGAGGATACTATCGATATGAGTTTGAGAACCCCAAACCGAGAAGTCCGAGAAAGATAAAGATGATGATTATGACAAGTTGCTTCAAGGGCCCCACACAACACGTAAGGAAACTTCAACCGCCTAAGGACCCCAAGCCTCCTCATGTCTCCTCCTCATCGACTCATCATCTCACTCATCACCACCACCATCAACGAAGTCAACCGATCATCATCCAAACCGTGAAGAAACCACCTAAATCTTGGATTTCTCGACTCATGAAAGAATTGTGAAAGTCATCCAACAAGTCGAAAGAAGGACATACTTTACGTAAAACCGAATTGGTTTGTCGACCAAATTCAAGACTTAAATGATGAGAAAGACAAGATGCGTAAAGAAAGGGAATTTGTTCAAGTTCATGAAGAGTCATCGAAAGAGGAACTAAACGAAATGATCAAGGTTACACTAACAAGTACCTTCGTGATATCGCTCCTAAAGTCCAAAAGGAACCGGAGAAGACAAAGAAGAGATCATACCCACAAGTTTCTTCTCGACATCGCCCCGTGTGACTAGAGAAGTATTTTCCGCATAACTCACTCCTAACATCGCCGCATTGGTTAAACATACAATGGCCAAAGAAGTCGATCTCTCGAACTGAAAGTTAATCGCTAAACTAGTGATGCAAATGTCAAAGCGATCCGAACGCTTACTCGGATGAAGCTAAATTTTTCGAAAGTCTACTTGATTTTCAACTCGATCATCATGCAAGGAGTCACCGATCAACCCAAACGCCAAGAGATGACGATGATAAGGACAAGGACTCGCACCTAAACGCCGGCAACTGGTGAATCTACTTCGATGCCACCTCCTCCACCACGGACTTCTTCTCAACAAAAGTCTCCTCCACCTCGGTCTTCATCGATAAACCCTGGACGATTCCGAGTTACCACCCCCGACTCAAAAATAGGTGATTACTTTGAGTATACGGGTGGTGACGATGAAGAGGTCCTCGAGCCCCGACAACAACCCACCTCACCCAAACAAGTGCGTAAACCAAGATCATCATCAAGGCCTTCCAAAAGAAGAAGAAGACGACTCACCAAGTCGATCATGGCTAGATGACGATAAAACCAAGAGTTTGAATGGTTCTCCACACTTGTCAATCAAACTCCCTACCCCGATGAAGGTCAAGACTTGGTAGACGGTTCTACATTGAGCACGCAAAACTTTTGCAAGAAAAGTTCCATGTGAAGAAAATGACGAAATCTGAGTTGAAGCGAATCAAGAATGAAGCGTTTCAACTTCTAAAAGACAGCTCGAAAGCGCCTCGAGGTCGAATATCATCTTGAGAACATCGCCGAGCTATGTCTAACAACATGGATTGGCTCAATCCGAAGCAAACATTGACTTCACACAAAGGGACAACCTCCATACTACACCGATTGACCAAACCCCACCGACCATTGGCCAAGCAGATGAACCACGGATTCCTTCCGATACTTCTTTAACAGAGACCGGATTTTCTCTTACACGGTAGCGATGGTTCGCGAAAATACGCTACATCATTGACTCTTCCATTCCCAACGGCTATTTACTCAAACCGCATAGCTATCGAGGAACGTGCAAATCACTTGTTTTCGACAACGCAAGCATACGACCAAGATGCATTGTATGGGATTCATCATTGGCCCGAACGCCAAGAATCTACTACGTGTCGCCTCGGTTCAAGTCTCAACACGCAGCAGTATAGTTCTAAGGACATCGTGGCCATCAAACACGTTGATCTCAAGTCTAAGGGGACTACACCTTCTTGAAGAATATCATAGTCAAACGACAAGATGAACAGACTATGGATTCTCCGAGGTCGACTTTGAGAACTTGTCCTCAACGACATCAAGACATGTACCTTGCCAAAGTATGTGGTCGTATGAGACAATTCTCGATCAAGTTCAACGTGAATTTATCAAGTCACTTCTCATCTTCATTAGACGATCGTGATCAAAGAACGTGTTGAAGATATCCGATGGTCGTTGAATCTTATCGACGCTGTGTCAACCTCACTCCTCCAACGCTTGATCTTCCCGACATCAATCGCCTATCTCAATATACACTCATCAAGAAACCTTTCGAGTTGTTTACCGCAGTGAACTTCAAAGAAACCGCTTAATGGCGTGTAGTGAGCTTCACAAATTGGGATCATACCTTGAAGTCGGTTAGGATGGATTGGCGACAGTGTTGAAGGATATACCGAAAGTCGGGTCTCCTAAGCTACCGGAATTCTCGTGAAAGGAGGGATGTGAGACTAATCATCACCATGATTGATGAACGGTTGTTCGTAAGGGACCGCCTGCACGATTGGAGAGCTATGTTGGTGGTCGACCCAGAGAAACATCACCGCTTTCAACGCCTGCTCGCACTCGGGAACATCACCGCACTTCCCGGTACCCCTTGAATTGTTTCCTTCATATAATTTTGGATGTGTGATTATATATGTCAATGGCTTGTGCACACATAACAAAGGTACAACCCGTAATTGTCAAGAAAGGACCCCGTGGTACGCCTCGCCACAATCCTTATAAAAGGAGCGAAAGCTTTTATTTTTGAGTAAAACCTATCAAACCTTTCATTTTTCAAGGTTTTGCTCAAAAGACAAGTACTTCCCATATGATTTTAAAAACCTCAACCGCTTATATCACTAGTCGAGGGGAGTATTTGAATTAAAACTTTGTTCACAAATTGTTCATAGTGGTCATCTTCCCGCAACACTCGAAATGGTCATATTTATTCTCAACCGCTTCAAAAATAACATTTTATATGCCATTTTTGAGGGGAGAAAATTGTGTGATAAGAAATATGTTGTGCAAAATGCAAATGAATCTGTACCTCGACTTAACCAACGAATTGACGGTACTAAACTGTTAGTAACTCGAAAAGACTTGTCCCGGACGGGTAATAATTTCAAGCTAGTTCGCTAGTAATGTAAACGTGTCTCGCAAAGGACTTGTCCAAGTAGAAAGTACCATTCGAGAAACTTTTGATAGACATGAACTCGACGGGTTTGACAACCTTCCAAGGTTTGTCTACACCTTCAAGGTAGTTATTAGAGCTAGTTGTCACCTAAAAGTCGACAATGTAACTCTTTAACTATTCAACGAACCGTGTCTCGCGGGGATTGTCTATCTTTAGTGGATCAATTCAAAAGTGCGCTTTTTTCCTCACCGCATTTAACCATTAAAACTATTAAGCACATGTGGAGGGGAGTATTTATGCAAAACATCATCTCTCACAAGGTTCAAACATGTTTTCATTAACAAACCCTTTGAGAGATATTTTCACATACAAGGGTTTTAATGGCAAACATAGGTTAGTCATGGAGTTATAAGGTGACTAAGGTTAGGAATAACTGTCCTATGATCCGCCAGAGTCGGAGGGATCTACCCAAGGACACTACCATTAGTTAGTGTTAGAAGTCCTTAGGAATGATTGTAAAAGGAGAAATGAGAATCGGAGAAAGAAGGAGTTGAAGAATCAAAAGAAATGTAAAGTAAAGGGTGAAAAGAAATAGCCTCCGATTATTCAACTTAGGCGCATAATCGGGTTCAATTCATATACTACCGGTTGTCACTTAGTGACACCGGTATTGAAGATTAAAAGTCGTCATGGACCCAAAGGACGCATGCACTAAACCTTCTTAGCCACTCAAGTTTTTCTCAATGTGCTTGTTTCATTCTCACAGGAACCCTACGTAAACTATTGGCTTTCTTAGAGATCGCCGGTATTGAAGAAGGAGACCCTCTCCCTAGTCTCCGCCAGAAAACCAAAACGCACTATTGAGTCTAGAGCCACGAGATTCATCAAAAGATCTCTTAGAACACTTGACATTTAATCACTTGATGATCAACAAATAAGATCATCGCTGGTTCATATCGAGTCCTTCATGATCTTAGCAACTGTCGAGAACATTTATGAGAGGTTCACATCCGTGATCCTCGATTGAATGGAAACTCCCGCCAGTGGTCAACATCAAACAACCCCGACAAAGAGTCACTTCTGTAACTCCCGTGGATTACGCGGAGTGTGTCTCAAACGGTCTACAACAGAGGTGATGCTTCGTGTACCTCAATGACTATCTCGAATCAGATGTACTTCGCACATCGCGTTATCTCACTTGTGGGACTCCAGCTCAGAACGGCCTTTGTAAGAATTAGAGTTGTGTTTTCACACTATGTCATAACACTCTCAAGTTCAAACTTGTAAGTGCCGGAAACCGCTTATTACTAACCGCTTGAAATGTTTTCTTCTTATGGAAGCTCCGAGCGGAATGATCGTGTTGATTCTTCTCATGCTCACGCCAACATCATCACTAATGGAAGTTCTATTCAAATGCAACACAACAATGTAATGATTCTTCATCAATCAAAGAATCTACAAAGTCAAAGACTTACGAACTTCATCAAGATTGATTTCCAACGCCAAAGAGCGTGTGAGCATGTTGAAGAATGACGTGGAGACACCGGAGCAACAAGGCACTGAGGCGGCATCGATGCGCATAACAACATACTATCACTTTCACCACAAAGAACAATGATCAAAGAACAAAGTTAAAGATGACGTCAAGCATAACTGCTCAAAGATAACTATCTCTACACCGGGAGATTGTTCAATCAAGGCAATTCCTCTCACAAGAAAGAAGAATGTCGAAGACGCCACAACTACTATTACATCAACGCTTTCACCGCTTACATTCATATATACTGAGGGGAGATTGTTGGAATCACTCCTAAACAAGATTTCAAGTATTTATATTTCATATGTAATAGGTAGCTTTATTATGGCCTTTATGTTTGTTTAAGGTCAAGCTTATGTAGAAGGCCCATAAGCTTAGGCCCAAGCCCAATAAGGAATAGGGAGGAGAGGAGTGTTGCCCTAGCTCCTTGCCTATATAAACAATGTAATAACCCTCACTGAGGGTTGGTTGTTCAAGTTTTCTTTCTTTCACATACATCTTCACGCCTAACCGTATTATTATATCGTGTGTGTGTGTGTGAGCTTGTTCAATCGCCTTCATCTCTTTCTCTATAACTTGTGTTTGTAAAACTAGTGACCTAACAATAAGCAACATGAAAAGAAAGTGATTCAGCAGTCTTTGCCAAAATGGATAACTTACAAAACCAGCTCAATCAGATCATGCTGATGCTACAAGGTAGAGGTATCAACACTTTTAAGATCCTTTCTGGTGCTAGATATTTTTTCATTGCTTCATGCATAGCTCATATTAAGGATGCTTTGGTATGTGATAATGGTGCTACTGACCACATTTGCATAAAACTTACCCTTATGTTCAACATCAAACATCTCACTACACCTATCATTGTATCCCTACCAAATGGCCACCAAACCAAGGTGACCATAACTGGCTCTATTAGACTTAAGGCACACCTTACCCTGCACAATGTCCTCTTCATACATTCCTTTGCTTACAATCTACTCTTCATCAGTCAAGTCACCAAGTCAACATCTCTCTCAGTCATCTTTAACTACTTCACTTGCATATTATAGGGAAACAACAAGAAGATAGCCCATGGGATAAAGTCTGATGGTCTCTACATCATTACACCTGACTCACCATCCTTAACTCCATCACTCACACCTTCTGTAAATACCATCTGTAAGGATACAAATCTGTGGCATCTCAGATTAGGCCACCCATCTGTAAATATACAAAAGAAAATAAAATCCTTACCTACTTCTTTGAATGGTACATCTTTACTACATTGTTCTATCTGTCCTATATCTAAACAAACAACTTTACCTTTTACTCCTAACACTGTACATGCACAAAACATATTTGAAATTATTCATGCAGACACATGGGGGTCTTACAAACACTCAACATTGAACAATTATAAATATTTAATTACATTGGTTGATGACTACTCAAGAACAACTTGGACTTATCTCATTCCAACTAAACAACATGTCACATCTACCATCAAAAATTTCTATTATTATGCTCAAAATTAATTCAAAACCACAATCAAAATCTTAAGGAGTGATAATGAAATAGAGTTTGTCAACCATTCCCTCACTGAATTTTTCCAACAAAAAGGTATCTTACATCAAACCTCCTGTCCAAACACCCCACAACAAAATGGGAGGGCAGAAAGAAAGCATAGACACCTCCTAGAAGTGGCTAGATCAATTCATTTTCAAGCTAAATTTCCAATCCATCTGTAGGGATATAGCCTATTAGCAGCCACCTATCTTATTAACAGACTCCCACCCACCATTCTTAACTACAAAAGTCCATTTGAAATACTCTTTCAAACATCACCAGACCTATCAAACCTCAGAACCATAGGTTGTTTAGCCTATGCCTCAACCCATTCACCCAACAAATTTTCACCTAGAGCCATCCCCTCCATCCGATTGGGCTATCCTCATAAGAAACCAACAAGACCTTTGTAAGCATACATGTAACCTATCATGAAAATATCTTTCCTTTTCACACCAAAACTCACAACACAGACACACCATTTTCTAGTACAAATACTCCCACATCAGAATCATTCACCAACACCTCTCCATCAACACCTACCTCTACATTCTTCCCTGAACCAGTACCCCTCACCTACCATTATCACACCATCACCAAACTCCCCTATTCATTCTCCTTCACCAAATCACACATCACCTCAAGACAACTCCACAACTAACACAACTCAAAACCAAACCACTCCTACATCTGAACCACCAAACCCAACCCATTCCAGCATCAGAATCCAATCCACCCCAAACCATCCCCTCAACTGACACTACTACAAATCACACACCTCAACAACCAAATCCACCATCACTGAGAGCTTCTAACAGGGTCAAAACCACTTCAACCAATCTCAAAAACTTCATCCACTATAAACCTACAAACTCAGTCAATTCATCTTTCACCAAACACCACACTTCACACTTCATTAACTACTCAAACATCACCAATCCCTCCACACTGCATCTCATTAACTCCCTCAACCAAGAACAAGAACCTATATCCTATCACCAAGCATCTAAGCATCCTAAATGGGTAGAAGCAATGGATAATGAAATTTCAGCCTTGAGAAGAATGGTACTTGGGAAGTCACTACATTACCTCCATCCAAACACCTCATTGGAAGCAAGTGGGTCTACAGAATTAAGTACAAGGCCAATGGAACAGTGTAGAAATACAAAGCTAGATTGGTGGCAAAGGGCTTCAACCAAAGAGAGGAAATTGACTACACAGAGACATTTGCTCCAGTAGCAAAGATGACCACTGTCAGAACCATACTTGCCATTGCTTCAGTCTCAAACTGGCACACTCACCAGCTGGATGTCAACAATGCATTCTTGCATGGTGATCTCAAAGAGGAGGTTTACATGGTTCTTCCTAGTGGATACAACAAGACATACCCTCCAAACACTTTGTGCAAATTGAAGAAATCCTTATATGGCCTCAAACAGGCCAACAGGCAGTGGTTCATCAAGCTCACAGATTTCCTCATCTCACTTGGTTTCAAACAAAGTCACTCAGATACTTCCCTCTTTACCCACTACACATATACTACTTCTCTAGTCCTCCTTATCTATGTAGATGATATCCTCATATCAGGAAACTCATTGTCTCAGATAGAAGACATCAAAGCCAAACTCCACCAAGAATTCAGTATCAAAGACTTAAGGAAACTTCACTATTATATGGGTATTGAGTTCATTAGGGGACCAAAGGGAATTGTGATGACACAAAGGAAATATGCATTGGATCTTATTGAACATTTTGGACTGATGGATGCCAAACATGCAAAAACCCCCTTAGATCCAAATGTCAAACTACAAGAAGCAGATGGTGAACCATTGGATGACCCTGCTACATACAGAACCTTGGTGGGAAAGTTTATTTATCTTACTATTAGCAGGCCTCACATATCATTTTCAGCACAATATTTAAGTCAATTTTCACATTCACCCTGCATAACTTACTTGAAGGCCTTACACAGGGTAATCAGGTATGTCAAATTAAGCCCTGGCCAAGGACTATTTTCCCAAAATCCAATGCTTTGGCCCTTCAAGCATATTGTGACAGTGACTGGGCAAGCTGCCCTTTGTCAAGAAGATCCATATCTGGCTTTGGAATCTTATTAGGACATAGCCTGATGTCATGGACATCAAAGAAGCAGTTAGTGACATCTATATCCTCCACTAAGGCAGAATACAGAGCACTAACTGATTGCTCTTGTGAGATAACTTGGTTAACTTCCCTTCTCAAAGACCTATAGGTTACTTCCCCAACACCAGTTAAAATTTTCTTTGATAACACCTCCACCATAGCATTAGCCTCAAACCCTGTGCAACATACTAGGACAAAGCATATTGAAATTGATTGTCACTTTGTAAGGGAAAAGATCAAGTCTGGGAAAATCCTACCAACATATATACCATCCACCTCTCAAACAACATATCTACTTTGTTAATACAAATATCGTCCAAAAATGTTATTTATATTTTAGACAAAAATACACGGTTGGTCCCTAAACTTGGCAAAACGCTTCGCGATGGGACAAAACAAGGCATTATCATCGCCAGAGGTCCAAACCTTGGCCTTTAAATGCCAAATTAGTCCCTTGACAAAGTCAATGTCTGATTTTTGTTTTATAGTCGAGGGTATTTTAGTCCATACACATAACTGATCGCACCTGCAATAAACTTCTTACCAGTGGTATAGAGCCCAAAATAGTGATTGTAGGTTCAAGAGTTTCTTTGATTCATCTCAGCCTGCTGTTCGCGTGTTCTTAACATTCCAACAATAGTTGGTATCTTTCATGGCTTATTATGTTTTTGCGGCATTTAATATCGAACATCTCAGTCTCATAGATATTTATGTAATTCTGGAATGAATGTTGTTGTTGCTAGGAATCCTTCCATTACAAAATCAGTTTTTGTTGTGCCAGATGTATAACATATTAACATGGTCTATATGAAACATGTTTTTGGTTCTAGATTTTATCCTAACAGCAGCGACCCTAAGATTGTTTAGATTACATATATCTCAAAGTATATGTTGCATCCTTTGTCAATTAAATGTTTTGGAGTTAAATTCACGGAAGTTCAAACGATAATCTACATCGTAAATTGGTTTACATTATAGTTGCCAGTTTCCATAGTGCACATGAACTAACCAGGGGACTTGCTTGGTATGAGCAGCAAAAGTCTCCCTAGCATTTCATTTTCAGAGTAAACAACTGATTATGAGAAATGTAGGTGTCTGTAGTCTAGTGTATCCTGTCCGATTATGAGAACCATTGTTGCTTATCACAGTCCTTGAGAGTGTTTCATATAAGTCACTCATGGAAATGTTTTGAGTTAAGTCCACGCATCATGGATCCCATGCCATGTTCAAACATCTTGTAAACGTGCAATGTTCTGTTTTTCCATATATTATCATACTAAAACCTCTTATACGTTCCTATACACATTGTGTCACCTCGACCATGCCATGTACCGTCATGAACATTGTTCATTTCCAATGTCCTTGACTCCTGCATATAACACATATTTATTACTGTTAAGATTAATGATGTGATAGTATAGGACCTAAAAAAACATATATAAGCGGAAGATGAACCTGAGCCAAAGTACAACAGGGGCTAATGAGATGGGATACGCAATCATCCAATGAACTATCGCTGCCCTGAAGAAAGAAAAACATACATACGAATAAATGTTTATGCGCTTTGACTTTCAAGGTCAAACGTGATATGTTCCAGATGTAATATCATACAAGACATTTAACATATTTATAACCAAAATTGATGGTTTATGTTTCATGTTTATGAATTTTCAAATTTCTTATGTGAAATAATTTATAAGATCACAAATCATATCACAACTGAAGTCAAAAGGTTGCCTGTTTGACCTGTAAAGTCAAAGTATGTCTAGTTTTGTAAGAATATATGCATAAGGGCTAAGAGCCATTCCAAACTCAAAAATCATATGAATTATAATAAAGATCGCGTGGGAGCCAAATGTTTACCTTGATATTAAACTTGTTTCTCATCTTGATACGGTGAAAGCCCAAGTATGTTCCAAGGAGAGTACAAAAGCAAGACCTGTACAAGAAGCAAAGCTTTTTGTGATGTAAAATGCCACGAAGTTGCAAAGAGCAATTGTAGCTAGAATTACGTAAACAAATCCCTGTGGGTTCCCCGGTGCAAGGTAAAGTTAGAAATGCAAAAGTTATATTTAACCATGTTTTTCGTAACAAAAACGAGTTAATTCTTGTAAAAATGAAATGATTTGTGTGTCTACCTGAAGAAAACAAGAACCAAAACCAGCTAGTCTCATGTTCTCCCCAAATCTATACCACGGACAACTGCAAATTTTAAAATTCTTTCGGTTTATACATCACAATATAGTTCATCATCATTATTCTTTAATACAAATTTGATGACTTTATACATCACAATATCTGTATTTCTAAAAATTTAAATCATTTTCAACAAGGTTTCTAATTTTAACATTATATTGAAGCTTTGTTCTCTAAAAATAACTATATCTTGACTTATAAAATGTTCTTAACAGGTACTGTATTAAAACTACCATCTAACGCTATCATCTGATACCGAAAGGTTTCTGTCAAAACTAACTCCCCTGGGAAAAATCAGTTATGTCATCAAGATTTTCTTCAAGGGCTAAAATATAAATTGTTATCAAAGTATAAATGTGTATGGACTAAAATACCCTCGACTACAAAACAAAAATCAGACATTGACTTTGTCAAGGGACTAATTTGGCATTTAAAGGCCAAGGTTTGGACCTCTGGCGATGATAATGCCGAGTTTTGTCCCACCGCGAAGCGTTTTGCCAAGTTTAGGGACCAACCGTGTATTTTAGTCTATATTTTATGATCTTTACCTTGTTTTGTTAACGACAACAGTAAATTTCATTTTTGCAAAGTATAAAGTTTATCAAGATTGTTAAACATTAGTACAAGATTTTCTTAAATAAGTCTTCAACATTTAAGCATTTGTATCTTATCACCTTTTGATTAGCTACATATCAATTCACATTGTTAACCTTCTAAGCTATAATGTGCCTCAACATTTTTAGATCAAATATGTTTAGTTTCTTAAACAAAACATTACATAAGTATTTACTTATATATCATGTTAATTCTAAAAATAGAAAACTACATATTACATCATGGCTTGCATCATATTGGAAATCTTTAGAATATTTTATAGAATTTTTTGTTTAGATATTCACTCATCATATCTTACATAATCTTGAAGAGATTTGGATGATCTTTGAAAGATTTTTTGTGATCTCCACTGTCAGACTGACGGAAACAAAAAATATAAAGGGCGGAACCTTTTTTTTTGGTTTCGTCCAGTCCGTGATCTGCTGATCACTTAGCCTATAAATAGCGAGCCAACCCAAATTGTTTTCTGATCCCTCATTAGCATAAAACACATACATTCTCTCATTCTGTTACATCTAACTCAGTTTCATTTCATTTTAGTGATCATCTTTTGTAGCAAATAAGATCAAGGCATAATCAAGCTTAAACAAATAGTTGGAAGTCTTGTTTGTTTTGTTGTTGTGTGAATCATTATTGTTCATACGTCATTGTTGTGCCAAACCATCTTAAACCTCTGAGTGTGAATGGTTAGTATTTTAGTCCTCAAAATACATAGTGTGTTGGGAGTTGTTGTACCCTTGTAAAAGAACTCGACATCTAGCTTTGTGTCAAAAATATTGTGTAAGCGACGTGTAAAGGTTTTCTCTGCCGGTTAAAGGAGCTTGTTGATTAGTGAAGATAACTCTCGAGTTGGAGACTTGGGGAGTGGAGTAGGACAAGGAAAAAGAGTCCTTGTAGACTGAACCACTATAAACAACTTTATCGTGGTTTGATTGTTTCTTTCCTTTCTTACATATTATCTATTGCTTGCATATTATTCATTCTTTACTTACACATCATTTATCTATATTGATAGATCTCAAAATAAGTTTTTTGAAACAATTAAGATTTTAAATAGTAAAACTATTCAACCCCCTTCTAGTTTTCCACAATTGGTACCAGAGCCTCGTTGCTCAAGATTTTCTAAAATATATTGTATTTTATAAACTTGAAACGATCCATGGATTCCGAAAACTTTAAAGAAGGGCAATCTATGCAAAAACCACCACTTTTTGAAACCAATGGATTTATCTATTGGAAAAACCATTTTGAAACATATGTGAAATCAAAATATATAGATCTTTGGTTTGTTATCATTAAAGGTGATTTTAATCCTACAACAAAAGATATTTCAAATGATGAACAAAAAAAATTAATAGGTAAAAATAATAAAGCTAAAATGATGCTTTATAATGCTTTGCTTAAAAAGGAATATGAAACAATTTTTATGTCTGAAACCGCCAAAGACATTTGAGAATCTTTAATAATTACACATCAAAGGAATTCACAAGTCAAGGATAACAAAATTGATCTTCTTGTTCAACAATATGAACAATTTGTTATCCCTGAAGATGAAACCATTGATTGTGGTTTTGCTCGTTTTAATACTATTATCACTTCTCTTAAAGCACTTGATAAATCTTTTCGTAGCAAGAACTTTGTTATGAAATTTCTTAGAGCGCTCCATCCGAAATGGAGAGCAAAAGTAACGGCTATTGAGGAATCAAAAGATCTCTCAATAATGTCACTTGACGAGCTAATTGGAAAGCTCAAAGTACATGAAATGGTGATAGAGAAAGATTCGAAAATCATAAAAGGCAAAAGAGATAAAGTCAAATATGTTGCTTTAAAGGCAAGAACGGAATCTAGTGATGATAAAGAATCTTGCTTGGATAGTGAAGACAAGGAGTATGCCATGGCCGTAAGAGATTTCAAAAAGTTCTTTAGAAAAAGAGGAAAGTTTGTAAGGCAACCCTGGGATGAAAAGAAGTCATTCTGGAAAGACCGAGATGACAAAAATGGAAAAAGTGAAAGGAAGTGCTTTAGATGCGGTGATACAAGTCATCTAATAGGAGATTTCCCTAAGCCATTTAAAATCAAAACTCAACGAGCTTTTGTAAGTGGTGCTTGGAGTGAAATTGATGATGACGAAGAACCAAGTAAGGAGGAGATCGCTCTCTTGGAACATGAATCAAACGAGGTACATTCCGACTCATCTTAATCCTCTATTGATGATGAAAAAACGAGGTACATTCCGACTCATCTTACTCCTCTATTGATGATGAAAAAACGAGGTACATTCCGACTCATCTTTCTCCTCTATTGATGATGAAACTTTGCAAAAATAATATAATCAATTATGTGAGCTTAGCTTAAAAATCATAACTAAAAACAAGTTTTTAAAAACTAAAAAGGAATTTTTAGAAAATGAAGTTTATGAGTTAAAAGAAAAGGCAAAACGATTAGGAAAAAGTAAGGCTAATGACGATGGTTGTAAATCATGTCAAGAGCTTGGTCTTGAAATAGAAAAGCTAAAACTCACACAGGAGGTTCTCATCGAACATAATTCTAAATTTAAGAGATTTAGCAAAAACGTTTCTTGTGTTGATGAAATAGTAAGAATTCAAAAAGTTTTAGGAAATACAAGTGGATTAGGTTTTAATGAAGTAATGAGTCCAAGTAGTAAAACCAAAACGGTTGGAAAAGATAAATGATAGCATCAAATAGTCCTGAATATTAAGTGTCAATTTCCCCCGTTAATGCTCGTTATTTATATCATTTATATGGATTTACGCTTGTTTTCCATTGTTTTCTACTTTCAGGTAAATTACGAGCATTGGAGCTAAAGCGACGCGGAAATGGAAACATTACTAAAGATTTATCACAGTATGCTTATTTTAAAGAAGTTACGGCGTAAATCATCTCTCACATTACGCCGTAACAATTGCGTGACCCAGAAGTCCAACTTATCAAGAGGTTACGGCGTAACTCTTCCCAAAGATTACGACGTAACTCCATTAGGTCAAAAGAGGTTCCACGCCACGATACTTACGCCAACTCTTCATCGCAACACTTACGACGTAACCGAGTTTATTGAAGACTACGGCGTAACCACTTATAAGGTTACGCCGTAACTTGCGATCTAGTGCATTTACGGAGAAATAGAAGGTTACGACGTAACTCCTCTATTGGTTACGCCTGTAACCCGCACAACCTATAAATACCCTACAATTCCAAAGATTTCAAAGCATCCCATTCCACACACAACACTGAGAACGTGGGAAAAAGCTCAAGGAGGTCTAGGGAAGCATACGGAGCTGTTTCCAAGGGAGAAGTCACACCATTACGATAAGCTTTAGCGTTTATTATTTCTTTTACTTTCATGTCATATATTCGTACCTTTGAATATTGAATTGATGTGCATGATTAATATGAGCGGCTAAGCACCCTTTGGTGCTAGCCTAGTTATGATTCCTTAATTGTTTTGTTTGTGTTTACCTTTACTTCTGTACAATTATTTCTAAGTGTATGCATGCATAGTTCTTTGGTAGTCACCCATGGTTCGGTAGTTTTGATTGGCGATAGAGGCCAATTGCCTAGGAGATATGACCAACTGACCCTAGGTGAGCGGACTGAGACAGGAAGGGTAAGATATGACCAACTGACGACCCTTTCTACTTATGCGATTTGACCAACTGATCGCCTATTGTTTGGATGAACTTAAGAATTGGGGGGTGTAGTGTCTAAGTTCCTAACGGCCGGGCACTCACTATTTAGAATCTAGCATGTAGCGATACTTAATGACTCGACTTAGGGACCAGGAACAACAGGACTTATGATGGTGCTACCGATTTCTCCGTGGTGGTATCTTTGCCGATAGGTTAGGCGAATTGACCAAATGTCGTCCTCTCGAATTTGAACCCACCAAGTAATTGGAAGTAGGTAGACGAGACATAACTAGCTAGGAGGATTAACTAGGTTAGCACCACTATTCCTCTATTGATTTCCTTTACCATTTATTTGCTTTTACTTTATATTCTCGCAATAGTAGTTTAATTAATTAAAACCCTATCAAACCATTAATATTACGTGACAATTAGACTTAGTAATTATCCGACACACATAGCTCTTGGGATCACCTCGGCTTTACCATTTACTACACTACACACGACCGGGTACACCGCCTGCCCGTAGTGCATTAGGGTAGACCATAGGTATAGCGAGACACTATAAATATTAAGACCGTCAAGAAACCTCGCCTCAAGTTTTTGGCGCTTGGGGAGCTATATTAGGATTAATATTGAGTCTTTCATTTCATTTTAAACTTTTCTCACGATCATATTTCAAGTTTTCGTGTACCATGGAAGTTGTTAACATCGATGACCTCACTCTTGAGGAATACTTGGCGTTGACTAGAGCGGATCAAGGGTCGGGTCTCGTAAGACCAAAGAATCGGAGCGGATGTTCGCTTCGAGATTAAAGACCAATTTATGAGGAGCTTCGCGCTAACCCTTTTCGTGAAACATGGACGAAGACGATATGAGCACGTTGAAAATGTCCTATACATCGCTAGCCTTTTAACATTCCGGCGTGTCTCATGATGTCATATGCTCGTGGTCTTCCCAATGACTCTCACCGAGTAGCCAAGATGGATCGAAGATTGCCCTCCCGGCGCTTAATACTGGGCGCTACTAAAGAAACACTTTATTCAAAGATATTGCCCGCCATCAAAGATTTCTAATCAACTCTTGAGATCCATAATTTCAAACAAGAAGATGATGAAACTCAGATCAAGCTTGGGATGATACAACGACCTTCTTTATAAATGTCCTACCAATGATCTTAATAACCAAAGAAGGTCAATATTTTCTACAAAGGAATAAATGTAACTACAAGATGATCTTTGGACTATCAAGGACCTATTCCGACATGACTCCTACTATCGCAATTGAAGCCATTCAAAAATGGCGGTCCATTCTCAAAAATGGCACGACGGTGGAAGTAAAAGAAACCAAGGCGGAAGTTTCGACGGAATTGCAAAGAATCACTAGTAAAATTGAAAGTCTCAATCGAGATATGTCAAGCTCGAGAAACCGCTCATGCCATCCAAGTGGGTTGTGAAAGTCAGGAGGAAGACATCTTACTAAGAATTGTCCTCATATGGACGAAGAGGTATTGAAGAGGCTAAGTATGGAGAAAATCGACCATTTTATGGTGATAATCGAAATAGTAATTGTTATCGTGGAAATTACAATCGTGGGCCTTATGGAGAAAGAAAGCCCACTTGAAGAAACAATTAATAAATTTCGGAAAATTCAAATTTAAAGACAAAAGGAGCAAGATGAGTGGTTGAAGGAATTCCAGAAAACACCGATAGAAACATTTCCAAACACAACTCAACTCTAAAAATCTTGAATCCATGGTGATAAAGCTCGGTGAAAAGTAAGGAGAAATAACGATAAACTGAAGGATCTAAACCACTATGGAATGTAAGGTAATTTTCTCGGATGATAACTCAAGGTTCGTGCCGTTGATACGGGTTTAGGGGCGATTTCGTCAATAGACTTGAGTTACGCCGTAACATGCCTAATGAGTTACTGGCGAACCTCGTGTTTACAAAGAACAATGGGGTTGTGAAGAATACTTGAGGAAAATGACTCTAATGAATTACGCCGAACCAAGAATCTCATTTACGGCGTAATCGATACATGGGCGGAAAATTCCTCGACTTGGGCGGGTCATAAAACTCGAGGAACTCTCCTCAAGACGAAGAAGAGCCACTTATCACTCACCGGTGTACTCCCCGTCACACATCGATGAAGAAACCACAAGGGCATGGCCTACATGCACCCTTCCACGAGTATTGCAATGGAGGAAACAATGAAAGAAAGGAAGAATGGACATGCCCTCATGAGCGTGAAAGACATGGCATAAAATTCGGTAATTTGGCCTTTAAAGATTGGTACGCAATTCAATTTGGGAATGCCAAGATCAATCCAAATCATCTAATGAAACTAAAAATTGATTACACGAAGCATATTCACAAGGATGAAACTAATAAAGATATACTCTGCACGGATGAGCATTTAAGTGAAACTGTTAACAAGGAACTACGCAGTCACCGGTGCGAAAAAGTAAAATCTCCTGGGGAAATTTTCTGGGCATCATGCAACCCGTATGACGATATGTGTAATGGTGGAAGCAACTCTGGAAGATTAGAAAAAGATGAATTCTTTTGGTCCTCAACCAATAATGAGGAGAGAACGAGTTTACCTTGGATGGACAACCTGGGGTTCGATAGTTGGGTAAAAATTAAGTATGGGCATGTGGACGCATTAACAAAAGATAAGATTTGGAAGGAATACATGGATCAAGAAAATTCAAATGACAAAAGTCTTGAAAACACGAGTAAAATAACAATTGACGATGACATAGAGCGGGTGAGTAATGACAAAGAAGAATGCAAGCGCGTTCTAGTGGAGAATTTGCTCGATGAAGAATGGTTCAAGGGCACTATTTCTGATGACGATGATATCGAAGGGATGCTAGATTACCTTGAGTTGCAAGGAAATGAGGAATTCACTGATCCCGATGATGAAGCTTATGAGCAAAGAAGGTGCAAGCTCCTGGGGATAACCTACAAAAGACCACCTCCTATTATAATTGAAAATACGACCACTCGCTACCACCTAGGTCCGGAGGAGAAATTTTGTAAAGTCCGAAAGATCGAAACCATTGAATACCTCCGAATCGCCTCAAATGTTGCATGGATGAGGCACAATTTGATGAAGGATATTGAAGAAGTGGGCAAGCTCAAGACCCCATAGAGCCCGCGACTCGAGTCTAACTTAAAGACTCGTTAATAAAGAAAAGTGCTCTTTCGGAGACAACCCGAATTATCCCTTTCTTCTTTTTTATTTCATTTCATTGGGTTTTGTGTTTTCTAACCATTTTGCAGGAGACAGAAGTAATTATCTGCGATTCTGTCGATCTCGAACGGAGTTACTGGCGAACTCATCTTGGTGATTATGCCGTAACCAACATTTTAGCAAAGAAATTCTTGACGATTACCAATTACGGCGTAATACCATCTCTCGTGGTTACGCCAGAACTACTCGCTTCTCAAACATACCAGTTTTGCCGCCACTGAATCCTCTCATAGGAGTTACGACGTAACTCTCCTCTGCTTTAATTGTTTCATTTTAAAACACGGAACCTTGTATTAGTTTTAAATGAACTTTGTGGGTGTGTTCCTCAGAAACCCTAACGAGACTTCACTCGTCCACTGGGACACCAAGTGGTTTAAAGGCTTGTTGCATTCGCTAAATGCAACCGTGATTCCTACGAAAGTGAGTTAGGTTTGTTTTTCATTTCATTTTTTCTTTTTAGAATTATGCTTGTCGGTATTGTGATTTCAGGGATTGAAGTTTTTTCATGACGCTTAAACGAAGGCACGATCCTTTCTCGTGGGTCTTCTTCTTTTTGGAGCAAATTTTAGGGAAGTTCTCGCTCTAATTCTACCTTTCTCTTCACCTTTATTTTAATGCCTAGTACAAAAGGGACTTTGTACAATTCAAGTAGGGGGACGGGAGTAGAATTATCTTTTGAACTTTATTTCGCCCTCATTTTTTCTAGTTTATTTTGAAAATTTTTACCATTTTTAAAATTTTGACATGTTTTTCCGAACCTAACTAGATTAGACCTTAGCCGAGGACATACAACCCTTGATATTACATGGTGAGATTAGCCTTATCCGTTTCCAATATTAAACCCCAAATCCACCAAATTATGAGTGTGCCGGTAGCTTGTAAACTTTAGAACTTGGCCTTTGCATCATTTCGAGACCATAGACGAGGTATGTTGAGTTAGCTCGATGTATTTGGACTTTTCAGTTTTAGAAGGCAGTTGTAACACCCCCAAATTTGTTTAGCGGAAGCATACGTGTTATGGGGAATGTTACTAAATCGGAGATCACAACACAAGTAATAAAGAACAGAATACATACTCCGTTTGATTTCATAAAATAGTTTTAAAACATTATCTTACAATATTGTTTAGATAAATGGGCACATCCCATAAGTTCAGTGGTCCAAATTTAAAAACATCAGTTTGTGTAAAAACACTTCTTTAGATACTACTACGACCATTTACCTCCATCTTGCCTTGCATCCAAGTTCACAATTTAAGCACCTGAGAAAATATGCTAAAATGGTCAGCTAAAAGTTGGTGAGTTCATAGGTTTAAGATTAAAACAGTAAGTTTGGAGCAAAGCAAAGTCATATAATCATTACAACGAATATAATGTTATATGGATGAATGTCTATTACATTAGCTCTAAGTTCATGCAACCGATACTAAGACAGTTTCTGTATGCTAACATATATCATACAATATAGGGGCCCATAGCGAGTATTTTGTCCCTCAACACTCGATTCCGACATGGTATACGTTTCGCCTTGGCCTAAGCATGGCCAACCGAACGGAGGAGTCACCCTCAATAGATCTATTTATAACATTCGCGCTTCCCAATGGGGAACTGATGGTTCATGAAAAAGGGGCATTTCTCTAGGGACAAGGGTTTAGGCTAAACCACGTAATAGTAATCATGCAATAGTTTAGGTCCATAAAAAGGTTTTTGCATATTTTCTCACCCCAAAATGTATAAAACAATTTATCAAGTAAAATAGGGGCTATGAAAACTCACCTTAGCAAATGTGATTTTCCAAAAGTGGGGTTTAGTGATTGTTGTGGAGCGGCACCAAACGCGACCTAGATAAGGAGGGCAATGTTTTAGTTCATTGTTTTAAGTATCACTTACTTAAATAGTTCAATTATTTTTATAATTGTAGTAAAACTAGACTTAAGTTTGTAAAGATGATTAAGTGGTTTTACTAGTAAGTATACGAAAGTATATATACTTTTCATGTTGACACTATAATGGTGTTATCGACACTAGAGTTGTTTCAAAATAATCATGGTGTTCTATTAGTAAGTATACAAAATGTACATACACTTATTTGAGTTGACACTTAGTAGTATTGTCAAAAACAATATTAGTTTGTTTATTTTCTAATTTGTATTTAGAAAAATACTTGAGTTAAGTTTGAAAATTTTTAAAGTTAATATAAGATAAAATGATATAGTGGTCTTTATTTGTTCGACAAAAATTGAGTGTTTCATATTTATAAATTTGACTAGTGAATTACTAGACATATACTTGTTTATCCGATTACGATTGACGTCCACTTTGATGTAACCTTTGTTTCATGTAGATTACATTTTCATTTCTTGTTTTCGTGTAGTAGTATGCTTGTGCTTGTCTAATTGTATTAAGACTTTTATACATAATTGACATTAAAAGACATGTAACGAAGTGAAGGGAAAGAATGGACGGGGACGGGTTTTCGTTATTCGTCATCCGATAAATTGTTCCGGGTATCACATTATTCGACCACTCTAGACATACCAACAGACGCCACTAGTTTAACCATGGGTTGCGGCCCATATTTGAAGACAACCTGGCATCAGGTCTTGGGCCTGGCCCGATGTGGTAATTGCAACGAGAGGGAAGGAAAAGGGGCTGGTTCAGTATTTGTTAATACTCTTTGCTAACTAATGTTTTAGAAAAGAACTCATTTCCAGGTTTTACTGCAAAAGTACACTTCTTTAGTTACCAAGCATACCGTGAGTAACATGGCTCGAGTCACTTGTTCATTCACGCTCCAACTTGTGAAGCCGAAACTCTCGACTAGTGATCATGACTCCATTACTATGGTACTACCAAAAATGGGGTTGTTGACTTATACATTTTCAACACACTTTTATTTTGATGGCAAGTTGTACTTATGGAAAAAGAGTTAACAAAAAGAAGTTGACTATGAATGAGATTTGTCTCTAACAAGACTTCACTAAACATTGACGGCAAGTACAAGCAAGGTGTGACGAAACCATATGGTAGTTGAGCACTACCCAACTTGGTTCCCTTCTTAGGCCGACACAATAATTTCGACACAAGGAATAACACCGAGGTTGGCTGGAAAGGGTTAAGAGCATTGAAATGGGTTCCTAGTCGAATTAGACAACAACTCAACATATCTTTACCAAGTTTAATCTCATGACCAACATAAGTTTCCAGATTTGATATCATTTGACATTAGCAAGTTTTACAAAACTTATCTCTTCTAATTCCCATTCTCGACAGTAAACCAAACCGACCCAATTTGTAAGTGACATCTTGAGTCTAAGGCCACATAGGTTGTTTATCAAACATAAAGATTTTAACGTCAAGTACCCTAGTTCTTAGTCTACTCGTAAAACTAAACTCTCGTTTCCTTTGATTCATAACTCGACAAGACTACAACAAAAGACCCCAACGACAACCCAGTTTTTACATGAGAGTTTATCATTTACCAACAACATAAGACTTATTAACATCAAAACACTAAGTTTCATAATCGAATAACCATTTTCATTAACAACTCGAATAGTAAATTTTAACAAGATGAGGTTTAGTAAATTTCTTACAAAAAACTTGATGACAATGAATCCAAAAGCCAACCCAAGAGTTTATCACCGCCACTAATCCCAATCGACCTAGAGCAACACAAGCAATGTTTCTTCACTCCTTAGAGCTTCCTTATCTTTTTGTGGTGGGATTTGAAGTGTGACTCTCTCTTGGGAGGTCTCGGCTAGGAATAAAAAGGAAGACACAAGAGTTTCCTTTGACCAAGCTTTCCTTCCTAAAAAGGTGATTGATAACTATTTTAGTTAATCCTTCAATCTACTTTGACAAGTTTTGTTGGTTTGTGGCATGATTCTGAATCCTTGCGCGGCTCAACCATGGCAGGAAAAGTGTGAGGAACAAAAGTATACACCAATCTAGCTTGTGTAGGAAGGTGATGATGAAAGAGGTGTTCCCACCATCCTCTTTTAGCCATCTCTTTTGGGTTTGCGTTGACTTGAACGAAAATGGGAGGGTAGCAGGTAGTATATGATTTTTGGAGATGGTGGAAACTTTGGTGTTATCTCTTATTTGAGGAAAGAAACGTGTAGGTGTGGGTGATGATAAGACACGAAAAAAAAATGGAGGTGGGGGCGGATAAAACAAAGCAAGGGTGAAGAGTTTGTATTTTGTATTTGTTTTGTAGGATATACTTTGTGTGTTTACTTTAATTTACAAAGTATTATGATTTATGATAAATGTTGTTTTATGTACTTTGGTGTTCCGTGTTATAAAATCGTGATGGAAGTATTAATGTAAGATAATTCTTATAATGTAGTATCTTGTAGGTATACTTCGGAATTATTATCATCTTGGTAATATTTTCCATTACGAACGTTTGTCATTTGTTTTACTTATCCTTATCATAGTGTCGATACGCGTGCAGTGTCGGTCACTGGGGGAAAAACGAGATAACCTCTCGTCTTACAATTTAATCATAAGACAAAATGAAATATTCATAAAATGAAATGAATGCAAAAGTGATGCAATAGTCTACTGTATGCGAGTTAACTACTCAAATGATCAGGCAAAGCTTATGCATGCTTAATGACTAGGTTTAGTAAGAATAGATTATCATTTATTAGTTGAATTTTAGTAAAAATTTATCGTGTGTCACATCCTCCCCGCCTTTGAAGGGAAAACCGTCCTCGGTTTTCAGTTAGAATTACTTGCTGAAGTTGAGAAAAGATGTGGGCATTTACGCTTGAATTGGTCTTCACACTCCCACGTGAATTCAGGACCTCTTTGAGAATCCCATAGGACCTTGACGATAGGAATGCGGCTTTGCTTAAGCCGTTTGATTTCTCGATCCATAATCTCAATGGGTTTCTCGACGAAATTCAATCTTTCGTCGACTTGGATCTCTTCCAAGGGAATAGCAAGACTTTCATCAGAAAGACATTTCTTCAAGTTGCATACGTGGAACACGTTGTGCACAGAGCTGAGTTCTTGTGGTAATTCGAGTCGGTATGCTACCGGTCCGATTCTTGCGAGAATTTTGAAAGGTCCAATGTAACGAGGATTTAACTTTCCACGTTTTCCGAAACGGATTACGCCTTTCCAGGGCGCAACTTTTAGCATAACTTTATCTCCCACTTGAAACTCAAGTGGTTTCCTTCTTTTGTCCGCGTAACTCTTTTGAAGGTCACGAGCTGCTTGCAGTCAATTTTTGATTTGTACAATCTTCTCAGTAGTTTCTTGGATTAGCTCCAGACCAGTAAGTTGACTTTCTCCGACTTCGGCCCAACACACGGGTGATCTACACTTTTGACCGTAGAGTGCTTCATATGGTGCAGCTTTGATGCTTGTGTGATAGCTGTTGTTGTAAGAAAACTCGGCTAATGGCAAGTGCTTATCCCAGCCATTTCCAAAATCTATCACACATGCTCTTAGCATATCCTCCAGAGTTTGAATGGTTCTCTCGCTTTGTCCATCAGTTTGAGGATGGTAAGCGGTGCTCATGTCAAGGTTAGATCCTAAAGCATCTTGAAGTGACTTCCAGAAATTTGAGGTGAAATGGCTATCTCTGTCTGAGATTATGGAGATGGGTACACCATGACGTGCGATGATCTCCTTCAGGTACAATTGTGCAAGTTTGTCCATTCCGTAGCTCTCCTTCATCGGTAGGAAATGTGCTGACTTGGTGAGACGGTCAACTATTACCCAAATAGTGTCGTACCCATTAGAGGTTTTAGGCAGCTTGGTAATAAAGTACATCGTTATTCATTCCCATTTCCATTCGGGAATGTCAAGTTGTACTAGTAGACCTGAGGGTCTCTGGTGTTCGGCTTTGACTTTTAAGCAGGTTAAACACTGGCTGACATATGTTGCAATGTCGGCTTTCATGTTTGGCCACCAGTACAATTTATTCAGATCGAGATACATCTTGTCGGATCTTGGGTAGATGGAGTATTTAGATTTATGGGATTCGTGCATAATGATATCGCGAATTCCTCCGTAAAGTGGTATCCAACTTCGCTCCTTGAAACACAAGATTCCATCCGACCTTTTTACGAATCCATTCTCACTTTCTGGCATTCCGTAAAGGTTCTCATTCGGACGATTTTCTTCCTTGAGTGCTTCTGATTGTGCCTCTAGAATCTTGGATGGAAGAGGTGAACTAATCGTCATACCCAAAGATCTGACTCTAAGGGGTTTTGGTCGCTCCTTTCTACTGAGAGCATCAGCAACTACATTTGCTTTACCCGGATGGTAACGAATCTCGCAGTCGTAATCACTGAGTAATTCCAACCATCGGCGTTGTCTCATGTTCAGTTCTTTTTTATCCAAAATGTGTTGTAGGCTTTTGTGATCGGTGTATACGACACACTTCGTGCCATACAAATAGTGCCTCCAAATCCTAAGTGCGAACACAACTGATCCTAACTCTAGGTCGTGCGTTGTGTAGTTTTTCTCATGGGTCTTTAACTGGCGAGAGGCGTATGCTATCACCTTCTCTCTTTGCATCAACACTGCTCCTAGCCCCTTGTGTGAAGCGTCGCAATAAACAACAAAGTCTTCACTGCCCTCAGGTAAGGCCAAGATAGGTGCACTACACAACTTTTCCTTAAGGAGTTGAAAAGCTTCTTCTTCTTTTTCGCCCCAGTCAAATTTGGTGTTTTTCTGAGTTAATTTGGTTAAAGATTTGGCAATCTTTGAGAAACCTTCAATGAATCTTCTGTAGTACCCAGCGAGTCCTAAGAATTGACGTATTTCAATAGGAGTTGTGGGTGTCGCCCAATCCTTTATTGACTCGATCTTGGCGGGATCTACATGAATACCCTGGCTATCAATTACATGACCTAGGAATTGCACAGTCGATATCCAAAACTCACACTTCGAGAACTTAGCATACAATTCCTCCTTCTTTAGTAATTCCACGATTAATCTAAGATGCTCCTCGTGTTCATTCACATTCTTGGAATAAATTAGGATATCGTCAATGAAAACGATCACAAATTTATCCAGGTAGGGTTTACATACTCGGTTCATGAGGTCCATGAACACAGCTGGTGCGTTGGTCAACCCAAAAGGCATGACTTGGAACTCGTAATGTCCATAACGAGTTACGAAGGCGTTTTGGGAATGTCTTCTTCCGAACTCTTAGTTGATGGTATCCGGACCTTAAGTCGATTTTTGAATAAACACTCGAACCTTGAAGTTGATCGAATAAGTCATCGATCCTCGGGAGTGGGTAACGGTTCTTAATGGTTAGTTTATTCAACTCACGATAGTCGATGCACATCCTGAAAGTTCCGTCCTTCTTCTTGACAAACAGGACTGGTGCTCCCCATGGTGATGAGCTCGGTCTAATGAACCCTTTTTCCGCAAGTTCCGACAACTGGTTTGATAACTCCTGGAGTTCCGTTGGGGCTAATCGATAAGGTGCTCTTGCCACAGGTGCGGCACCAGGCACTAAATCAATTTGAAATTCAACCTGTCGGGCTGGCGGAAGTCCTGGTAAGTCTTCAGGAAAGACCTCAGGAAATTCTCTCACTATTGGCACGTCTTCCAAACGTTTTTCTTCCTTTTCTATTTCGTCTTTTCCAGTGACTTGTGCTACGAAGATGTGGCATCCTTCCTCGATACACCTCAACACCTTGGTACAGAAATAACATGCGCCTTGAGCGTTTCTTCTATCACTGCCTCCTTCATCGTTAGGACTTCATCTCCATAGGGCACTTGGACGAGCTTCTCGTCACAAATGATGGCGAGATGGTATTTGATAACCATCCATTTCGATGATGACATCGAAACTACCCAACTCTACTGGTATCAAGTCGATATTGAATGGGTGGTTTAATGTTCTGGGTGCAACCTCTTATGATGGTATCTACCCTTTCTACATTACCGTTAGTCGGTTCCACATTGTATGCATTGCCTAATGCAATTGACATTAGGTCACTAGTTTTACAAACACAAGTTATAGAGAAGAGATAAAGGCGATTGAACAAGTAAACAAGCACACACACACGATAAGAGTAGCACGGTTAGGCGTAGGTGAATGTGTGAAGAGAATAACTTGAACAACCAACCCTCAAATGAGGGTTTACAAAATATTTATAGGAGGAAGCTAGGGCAACACTCCTAGTTCCCATCCTTTCTTATGTGGGCTTGGGCCTAAGCTTATGGGCCTTCTACATAAGCTTGACCTTAAACAAACATAAAGGCCATAATAAAGCTACCTATTACATATGAAATATAAATACTTGAAATCTTGTTTAGGAGTGATTCCAACAATCTCCCCTCAGTATATATGAATGTAAGCGGTGAAGGCGTTGATGTAATAGTAGTTGTGGCGTCTTCGACATTCTTCTTTCTTGTGAGAGGAATTGCCTTGATTGAACAATCTCCCGGTGTAGAGATAGTTATCTTTGAGCAGTTATGCTTGACGTCATCTTTAACTTTGTTCTTTGATCATTGTTCTTTGTGGTGAAAGTGATAGTATGTTGTTATGCGCATCGATGCGCCTCAGTGCCTTGTTTGCTCCGGTGTCTCCACGTCATTCTTCAACATGCTCACACGCTCTTTGGCGTTGGAATTCAATCTTGATGAAGTTCTTTAAGTCTTTAACTTTGTAGATTCTTTGGTTTGACGAAGAATCATTACGACGATTGTGTTGCTTTTGAATAGAACTTCCATTAGTGATGATGTTGGCGTGAGCATGAGAAGAATCGACACGATCATCCCGCTCGGAGCTTCCATAAGAAGAAAACATTTCAAGCGGTTAGTAATAAGCGGTTTCCGGCACTTACAAGTTTGAACTTGAGAGTGTTAACGACATAGTGTGAAAACACAACTCTAATTCTTACAAAGGCCGTTCTGAGCTGGAGTCCCACAAGTGAGATAACGCGATGTCTGAAGTACATCTGATTCGAGATAGTCGTTGAGGTACACGAAGCATCACCTCACGACGTAGACCGTTTGAGACACACTCCGCGTAATCCACGGGGAGTTACCGAAGTGACTGCTTGTCGGTGTTTGATGTTGACCACGGCGGGAGTTTCCATTCAATCACGAGGATCACGGATGTGAACCTCTCATAAATGTTCTCGACAGTTGCTAAGATCATGAAGGACTCGATATGAACCAGCGATGATCTTATTTGTTGATCATCAAGTGATTAAATGTCAAGTGTTCCTAAGAGATCTTTTGATGAATCTCGTGGCTCTAGACTCAATAGTGCGTTTTGGTTTTCTGGCGGAGACTAGGGAGAGGTCTCCTTTTTCAATACCGGATCTCTCTAAGAAAGCCAATAGTTTACGTAGGGTTCCTGTGAGAATGAAACAAGCTTTTGTTGAGAAAAACTTGAGTGGCTAAGAAGGTTTAGTGCATGCGTCCTTTGGGTCCATGACGACTTTTAATCTTCAATACCGGTGTCACTAAGTGACAACCGGTAGCATATGAATTGAACCGATTATGCGCCTAAGTTGAATAATCGGAGGCTATTTCTTTTCACCCTTTACTTTACATTTCTTTTGATTCTTCAACTCCTTCTTTCTCGATTCTCATTTTCTCCTTTTACAATCATTCCTAAGGACTTCTAACACTAACTAATGGTAGTGTCCTTGGGTAGATCCCTCCGACTCTGGCGGATCATAGGACAGTTATTCCTAACCTTAGTCACCTTATAACTCCATGACTAACCTATGTTTGCCATTAAAACCATTTGTATGTTAAAATCTCTCTCAAAGGGTTTGTTAACGAAAACATGTTTGAACCACGATGAGAGATGAAGTTTTGCATAAATACTCCCCTCCACATGTGCTTAATAGTTTTAATGGTTAAATGCACGGTGAGGAAAAGCGCACTTTTGAATTGATCCACTAAAGATAGACAATCTCCCGCGAGACACGGTTCGTTGAATAGTTAAAGAGATACATTGTCGACTTTTAGGTGACAACTAGCTCTAATAACTACCTTGAAGGTGTAGACAAACCTTGGAAGGTTGTCAAACCCGTCGAGTTCATGTCTATCAAAAGTTTCTCGAATGGTACTTTCTACTCGGACAAGTCCTTTGCGAGACACGTTTACATCACTAGCGAACTAGCTTGAAATTATTACCCGTCCGGGACAAGTCTTTTCGAGTTACTAACAGTTTAGTACCGTCAATTCGTTGTTTAAGTCGAAGTTCACAGATTCATTTGCATTCACAACATATTTCTTATCACACAAATTTTCTCCCCTCAAAATGGCATATAAAATGTTATTTTGAGCGTTTGAGAATAAATATGACCATTTCGAGTGTTGGGAAGATGACCACTATGAACAATTTGTGAACAAAGTTTTAAATCAAATACTCCCCTCAACTAGTGATATAAGCGGTTGAGGTTTTGAAAATCATATGGGAAGTACTTGTCTTTTGAGCAAAACCTTGAAAAGTGAAAGGTTTGATAGGTTTTACTCAAAAATAAAAGCTTTCGCTCCTTTTATAAGGATTGTGGCAGGAGGCGTACCACGGGTCCTTTCTTGACAATTACGGGTTGTACACTGTTATGTGTGCACAAGCCATTGACATATATAATCATGCATCCAAAATTATATGAAGGAAACAATTCAAGGGTACCGGAAGTGCGGTGATGTTCCCGAGTGCGCAGCAGGCGTTGAAAGCGGTGATGTTTCTCTGGGTCGACCACCAACATAGCTCTCCAATCGTGCAGGCGATCCCTTACGAACAACCGTTCATCAATCATGGTGATGATCGTCTCACATCCCTCCTTTCACGAGAATTCCGGTAGCTTAGGAGACCCAACTTTCGGTATATCCTTCAACACATCGCCAATCCATCCTAACCGACTTCAAGGTATGATCCCGAATTTGTGGAGCTCACTACCGCCATTAAGCGGTTTCTTTGAAGTTCACTATGGTAAACAACGCGAAAGGTTTCTTGATGAGTGTATATTGAGATAGTGGTTGATGTCGGGAAGATCAAGCGTTGGAGGAGTGAAGTTGACACGTTACGATAAGATTCAACGACCATCGGATATCTTCAACACGTTCTTTGATCACGATCGTCTAATGAAGATGAGAACCGACTTGATAAATTCACGTTGAACTTGATCGAGAATTGTCTCATCGACCACATACTTTGGCAAGGTACATGTCTTGATGTCGTTGAGGACAAGTTCTCAAAGTCGACCTCGGAGAATCCATAGTCTGTTCATCTTGTCGTTTGACTATGATATTCTTTAAGAATGTGTAGTCCCACTTAGACTTGAGATCAATGTGTTTGATGGCCACGATGTCCTTGGAACTATACACTTGCATGTTGAGACTTACGAACCGGCGACACGTAGTAGATTCTTGACGTTCGGGCCAATGATGAATCCCATACAATGCATCTTGGTCGTATGCTTGCGTTGTCGAAAAACAAGTGATTTGCGTTCCTCGATAGCTATGCGGTTTGAGTAAATAGCCGGGGAATGGAAGAGTCAATGATGTAGCGTATTTTCGCGAACCATCGCTACCGTGTAAGAGAAAATCCGGTCTCTGTTAAAAAAGTATCGGAAGGAATCCTTGGTTCGTCTGTTTGGCCAATGGTTGGTAGGGGTTTGGTCCAATCGGTGTAGTATGGAGGTTGTCCCTTTGTGTGAAGTCAATGTTTGCTTCGGATTGAGCCAATCCATGTTGTTAGACATAGCTCGGCGATGTTCTCAAGATGATATTCGACCTCGAGGCGCTTTGGTGTCTTTCCATAGTTGAAAAGCTTCATTCTTGATTCGCTTCAACTCAGTTTTGTCATTTTCTTCACATGGAACTTTTCTTGCAATAGTTTTGCGTGCTCAATGTAGAACCGTCTACCAATTCTTGACCTTCATCGGGGTAGGGAGTTTGATTGACAAGTGTGGAGAACCATTCAAACTCTTGGTTTTATCGTCATCTAGCCATGATACGACTCGGTGAGTCGTCTTCTTCTTCTTTTGGAAGGCCTTGATGATGATCTTGGTTTACGCACTTGTTTGGGTGAGGTGGGTTGTTGTCGGGGCTCGAGGACCTCTTCATCGTCACCACCCGTATACTCAAAGTAATCACTGTTTTATGAGTCGGGGTGGTAACTCGGAATCGTCCGAGGTTTATCGATGAAGACCGAGGTGGAGGAGACTTTGTTGAGAAGAAGTCCGTGGTGGAGGAGGTGGCATCAGTAGATTTACAGGGCTTCGGCGTTTAGGTGCGAGTCCTTATCCTTATCATCGTCATCTCTTGGTCGTTTGGGTTGATCGGTGACTCCTTGCATGATGATCGAGTTGAAAATCAAGTAGATTTTGAAAAATTTAGCTTCATCCGAGTAAGCGTTCGGATCGCTTTGACATTTGCATCACAAGTTTAGCGATTAACTTTCAGTTCGAGAGATCGACTTCTTTGGCCATTGTATGTTTAACCAATGCTACGATGTTAGGGGTGAGTTATGCGGAAAATACTTCTCTAGTCACACGGGGACGATGTCGAGAAGAAACTTGTGGGTATGATCTCTTCTTTGTCTTCTCCGGTTCCTTTTGGACTTTAGGAGCGATATCACGAAGGTACTTGTTAGTGTAACCTTGATCATTTCGTTCGGTTCCTCTTTTCGATGACTCTTCATGAACTTGAACAAATTCCTTTCTTTCTCCATCTTGTCTTTCTCATCATTTAAGTCTTGAATTTGGTCGACAAACCAATTCATTTTTACGTAAAGTATGTCCTTCTTTCGACTTGTTGGACGACTTTCACAATCTTTTATGAGTCGAGAAATCCAAGATTTAGGTGGTTTCTTCACGGTTTGGATGATGATCTGGTTGTCTTTGTTGATGGTGGTTGTGATGAATGAGGCGAAGAATCCGATGATGAGGAGACATGAGGAGACTTCATGTCCTTAGGAGTTTACGAGGTTTTCTCCTTTGAGTGTGTTGGGTATCTAGAAGAAACTTTGTATAATCATCCTCGTCATCCTTAGACTTTTCTTTCTCGATTACTGTTTCTCAAAATCATACACAATAGTGTCCTCCACAGTTTGTTGTTGTTGCGGAAGAGTGGTGGCACGGATCCCTATCGGGTCGATTAACGCATCGGGATGCGGAGAGGTGGGCGACTCCACTTGATCCTCGGGGCCACCCATTTGATCTTTAGCAAATTCTTGACCTTTTGAAGGTGTCGACTTTGTGAAACTTCTTCTGTATGATTGATCCAGTTGCTCTTCTTCATCTTGAGCTTTCATCACGAGGCACAAGTGCAGAGTCTTCCTTTTCCTTTAATAGTTTGAGGACTTGGAGGTTTTGATCTTGAGGATTTTCATCCTTTGCGGTTTGAGTATGTGATCTCTTCATACGTGTCGGTAGCCTCGAGTCCTCGTCCACTGGCTGTCTTTGCGGTTCAAGTGAAAGGATCGGAGTGGCTTCACGAGAAGGAACTTTCTTCTTAGGGGTGGGTTTCCTCTTTGGAATAGGTTTCTTCTTTGGAACATTCCTTTGACTATCTGTACTTGTGACACTTCCGGCACTTCCTTTTACGGTTCTCCTTACAGGTGTTCGAGAAGATTTTTCGTCGAGATGACCAACTTTGCCTTGTCATTGCTTCGGATACCTTTTATGCGATTCGAGCTTTCGACATCTTGATTAGAAGAAATCGGCGACCTGACACCTTGTTTCTTTGTAGGCGTTTCCTTGATTACGGCGGATAGAATAGGTTCCGTCAACATGTCGTGATTGTCGGGGTCATTGAGCCTCTTGGGAATGTCGGGATGAAGTCCAAGTGCTCTCTGGATCAACAATTTAGTATATCGATGTAGGGAATCTTTGAGCCAAGTTTGTTGAGAAATGACATCATGTCATCCCAAATCGAGCTTCGATAGCGATGTGTTTCTTGTTGACCAATGCCGAAATATTTGCGGTTCCATGAGCTTAGGGTGCTCATGCATTTGTCACGACCGAAGCAGACTTGGTGATGATCATGTAGAGAGTTCTCGGGGTTGAGGAATACTCTTAAGCTCTACGTGAGAATGCTTGGTGATTATTCACTAGCCTCGTCATAACCGATATTGATTAAGAATTGGAGAGTGAGCTCTTGACGGTGTGGCATATAGTTTGGTCGGATCGACATCGAGAATTAGGAGAACGACCCTTAAGTCTGCGGTGTAATGGTGACTTGTTTGTGATTGAGTCACCGTCGCGTGGTTTGTCCTTTGACCCTTTCCATAGTGTTCAGGCTGTTGGATGTAGATCTCGGGAGCAGTTGCGAGTGAGTAAGCATGTTACGATAAGGATGAGTCCTCGAATGTCAATAGCAATTAAACACGAAGATTGAGCAAGTGAGGGTGTCAAAGTCAACACGGAGATTGTTCTTTCCTATCTTCATTGGATAGCCATGAGGATAGATATCGACAATGGAGAGAACTTGGTGCATCCACATTCATTTGTTCGACCATGTCGTGATGCGAAATAACATTAGCCAAAAGAACCAACATATCGAAAGACATAATGTTAGTCAACGAAGGTCTTATTGTCTAGTTATTGAATGTACGGTGATAATGATTATTCTGAGTCCTAAGTCACTTGTATGTTCAATAGTTCAATGATGTCGTGAAATGTTTAGTGAGTTAGTTAACTTTAAGTTTTAAAGTTTATTTTATCACTTATTGTTCACAACATATCAGACGATTTAAGTTTATTAGTGACATTTTGGATTCGTGATGATATGATTAGTTTATTTACAAGTTTGTACAAGTAACAATTCATCATGAAGGTCAATCCGAGGTTAAGCGTAGTTTTGGCAAAGTTATGCGTGAGCGGGAATGATATATGCTTAGGCGTAAACTTACGCGTAGAATCTAACTACGCGTAAAATTGTTACAGCGTGGGAAAAGGAGACCTTATGCGTGGAGCTTATGCGTGAGCATATATTAACCTTACGCGTAAGGCTACTCGTGAGTTGACCTTATGCGTGGAGGTCATTGTTCGCATATCCTTCACGGGATCGCGTGGTCCATTGTAGAACCTTACGGCGTGGGCGTTATGCGTGGGATTATTCTTCGCGTAACATGACTACGCGTGGGGTAATCCTTATCGTGAAATTGCAAATGACCTTGATTACGATTTTCACGGTAACAAGCACGAAATAGAACCATCATATCATCAATATTAACACATAGATTCATTTTAACAACGGATCATGGCAAGAACACATGTTACACGTTATCGTGAGAGCTACATACGCGTAGTCTAAACCCTAATTCTCGCGTATGAAATCTAGCCATGGATTATGCACCAAAGTTTTTACGGTATATCATAGATGTTGTGAGAGCATGTAGACCAAGTTTTAACACTTTTTATGCGTGAATCAAAAATACCCAATTTTAGAACATTAAACCCTAATTCCTAATTACGAATTAATTAAGGTTTACGGGTGGTTATAAGGCATGGATATCATCAATTCATCATCACATAAGCATAACACAACAATCTTTTTGACCAAATCACTTCTCATTCGAAAATACCCAATTCGACTCATAAAACCTAATTTTCAAAAAATCATCAATTCGTGTTTCTAGGTGGTTTTTGATGATAAAAATGATATCTTCAATGTATTTGAAACGTTTTGACATAATCCATTTAACCACAAACACTCACACGCTTACTGTGTGTTCATACGCATAAGCGTAAAAACACAAAATTATGCGTAGACAATGTTTTAGCCGTAGGATTTCACATGAAAGATAAAACCTTTTCTTAAAAACATGTTGTGAGCACAAAAACACTTACAGGATGAAGATCAAAAATACGGTTTTCTTGAATCAATGTAAGGCGTAGGATGGTTTTTAGGTTATGAGTAATAAATGAGAAGTGATAGTTAGGTGGGGGTGTTTTATTTAAGATAACTTTAAGTTTTTGACAGTTTTGGTCCCTCCACCTATTCCATTTTCATACAAAGCCATTTAACTTCCATTTTGGTTACCCAAACGAAGATTTTAGGAAAGAAACTTGACAACACTCCCCTCGACTTGAGAAAATAATGAAAGGTTGTTAATTTAAGTCAGGGTGTCTTTGAACCAGAAAATGTACCACCATTTGTAAAAGAATCAACGAGATATGATAACATGCAAGTACACAAATGTTTTGAAGCAGTTAATAGCTTATTTTCTCCCCTCAACACTTGATCGGAAAAATCTTGAATTTTGAAAGATAAAAGTGTTGTGGAAAAATGTACTTGCCATGTTGAAAGAAAGATAGATTAGGAGAATATTTTTGTTGTTTTATCGGATTTTATATTTTTGTATTTTGTTTTGAAAATTTATTTACAAAAGATGTTTTGGTGTTTGACGGGTTTTAAAGGCTGTTTTAAGAGGTCATCAATTCCTCTTGAGTCAAACACCTCATACCAATCGGTGGACCAACTCATTAAACCTAGCGGGAGGCAAGGCTTTGGTGAGCGGATCGCGATTGGTATTCGGTACCATAAAGTATAATTCAACGGTACCACATTCTCGTGGTCCTTGATGAAATGATAGCGTGGATCGATGTGCTTTGATTTAGTCTTTGAGCGGGTTGCGAGATTGCAATGGCACTCCGATTGTCATGATACATCGGGATTACATCAAATACGTAACCATAGTCTTTGAGTTGTGTTCTCATCCGGATGACTTGAGCACAACACGCGGACATGGCTACATATTACCTTGGTTGATGACGGCGATGTACAATCCTGCTTCTTTGATTGCCAAGACACGGTTTATCACCAAGAAATTGTAGAGCTCTGAAGTACTTTTCCTTGAGTCTAAGCATCCTGCGTGGTCGGCGTCTGGCGATTAGTTCAAAACCGAGAATCCTTGGATACGGATCCCAAATTAATGGTTCCCTTGATGTATCGGAGGATTCTTTTAGCCTCGAGAGGTGGGTTTCGATTGGTCGCGACGATAGCGGGAGCATAGATAAGCGGCAAAGACAATATCAGTCTCGCTGGTTGTTAGATACATGAGGGACCCAATAATACTTGGTATTTGGTAGGGTCAACCAATTTCCCATGTAAATCGACATCTAACTTCTTGGTATGAGCCATTGGTGTGGCATAAGTATCACGGTTGTCATTCCAAATTTGTTTAACAATTCAAGGGCATATTTGGGTGACTCAAGAAAATACCACGGGGTGATTGATGAACTTGCGGTCCTAGAAAGAGCGTAAGTTCACCCATCATGGACATTTCAAAATTTTTCTTCATTAGTTTTGCAAAAGCGATTGAAAACTTTTATGTGTTGACCCAAAATGATGTCATCCACGTAAATTTGAACAATTAAGATGTGTGCCCGTGATATTGTATAAAAGAGTTGGGTCAACCGAGCCTTTGGTGAAATTATTGGCAATGAGGAAAGATGATAGCTTATCGTACCATGCAGGGGCTTGTTTGAGACCATAAAGAGCTTTGTTCGGTTTGTAGACATGGTTCGGGAACTCGGGATCAACGAATCCATCGGTTGGTGACATAGACCGTTTCTTTAAGTTGTCCATTGAGAAGCGCCGTTTTGACATCCATCGATGACCGTCATATTCATATGAGTTGCGACGCGAGGAATATCGAGCGACCTCAAGGCGAGCAGCGGAGCAAAAGATTCTTCAAAGTCTATTCCTCTTCACGACGATAACCCTTAGCAACTAGGCGTGACTTGTTTGGGATGGCGTTCCTTGACATCAATTTGTTTTCCAAATCCATTTTAGACCAATGGCGTAGACCCTGTTGGTCTTTCAACGATTCCATACTTCAAGGCGTTTGAATTGGTTGAGTTCTTCTTGCATGGATTCAATCCGTTGTCTTTTGTCATTGCGTCTTTAATGTTTTAGGTTCATTAGCGGACGGTGAGTGCATAAATGCAATGTTCACCATCGTGTGAAGACGTTGTCTCGTAACGGTTGGTTGATTCGGGTTGCCAATAATGTTAGCGGAGGATGGTCTTTTGTCCATCTATGTGTAGAGGTTGATGTTGGTATACATTGTGCGATTACGAGGATTCAAATGGTTTGTTGAAGATTCCGCGACATCCGTGCGGCGATCTCATTAGCAAACGGGTTGAAGAACGCATTTGGATCAAAATCTGCGGTGGGGTACTTCATTGAGAATATCATCAATTGGTTCATCATTGTTGGAGCGGTGTGTTCAAGCTGTTGTGTTGGAGTCAAGCGGTGTAGGTGCATCTTCAACGATGGTTGTTGTAGCAGTGTATCGGTATAGGAATATTATCGGGTTGTGCGGTGAGCAGCGGATACACACGAACACGTTCATCAATATCGTCACGAGCGGAGGAGCAAATAACCTTTCCATTTGTTGTGAGTTAGTGAGGGCTTTCTTGGTGATGATGGGGTTGAGGAAGTTTAAGCGGTTGTGACGGGTTCTAAGGCATTATACTCGAAGCCATTTCCGTGAGTTCATCGAAATGAGCATGAATCGTTTCCATTACCTCCTTGGTTCGACGATTCAGTTCGGAAACCTTTAGAATTGTCACGATATCAATAAAGACTCCAATATCGACTTTGGCTTTGAGCTTTCCAAAATCATCACGATCATTATTCGGATAGCAAAGGGATCCAAATACATGAAAGTGTTTGAGGTTCGGTTTATAGTTGTGGACAAGCTCGAAAGGTGTTTTGTTGTGGCGTTTGTGATCATAGAGCGGTTTTGAGTATAGCATGCGATGAATCGACACGCCCATAAGTAATCTGGAAGTTTAGCATTGATTAACATTGTTCTTGCGACTTCCACTAACGTTCGGTTTCGTCTTTCAACAACTCCGTTTTGTTCGGTGTCGTGCAATAGATGTTTGATCTTTGAATTCCCACTTTCTCATAAAATTCACGAAGGGTTTTGTTAACAAATTCGGTTCCTTTATGCATTACGATTATCCGGCGGTGTTGCGGGCTGAACACATATTTTTGTGAGAAGGTGATGATCATTTGTGGAGCTTGGTCTTTGCTACGAAGAAAGTAGACCCAAGTCCATCGTGAGTAGTCATCAACAATTACTAAGATGTAGCGTTTGCCATTGATCGTTTGCACGCGCATCGGGCCACACAAATCCATGTGAAGAAGATGGAGCACATCTTTGAGGCTGTGTTCCACCTTTGAAGGAAAATGAGCACGAGTGCTTTTCCCTTGTTCACGGTGAGCAAAGGTGATCTTTTGAATCTAGGAATCGTGGGAGTCCTTCAACTAGTTTGTGTCGAGCAAGGTTGGTGATGGTTTGAAAGTTTAGATGTGAGAGGCAGCGGTGCCATAGCGAGGATTTTGTAGATGTTGCCTTTGAAAGTAAGCAAATGGGAGAGGAAGCAACCATGTCTTGCATAGAGATAGTGTAGAGACTAGAATTACGCGAGCGGACATAAGGTCATTTCCATGTAGATCACGAATGAAACAAGTTTTCTCCACAAAGCAACCTCCAAATCTCCATCACAAAATTGACCTCTCGAAAGCAGTTGTGACCGGGCCTTCCACATAGTAAACCTGCTGATTTCGATGTTCCCATTAACATAATCTCCGTAGCCCATGATAGGCTGCAGTGATCGTTCCGAATCGGCGGTGCCAATGAACTTTGCAATAAAGTTTGATAACAGTTTAAGGTTGCTCATCATGTGTCGGGAACATCCGCTATCAACAATCGAGAGAATGATCATATCACTGCATTACACACAGGCGACACGGATGGAATAGAAGTAGATGTGGAACCCGAAATGTTAGAGGGTTCGAAGCGGTATGTTAGACATACACACATTGAGAATTTTAGGCATCCATTTAAATCCTAGTGTGTTATATATCCATTTCGCCATCTATAACTACTCTTTGCTTTAGTCTTAGTGAAAACACTAGGTGGTACTACATTCTTAGGAGGTGAAGCGGGAGCTCTTGTGATAGCAATGGTTGCCTTAGAATCTAAAGAAGGTGGTTTACCAAGCACGGACTTAGAATGATTAGTGGGCCTAGAGGTATTCCGATTCTTAGGATTCCGTAATCGAGAGATTATAGTTTTAGCAACACATTTGTCATGACAATCGAATTCATACTCTTTCGACAAATAACACAAGGTGCATCGGTGAATATCAAAAGTACTTAACGGTTTAGCATTCGTTACATCACTATTTGTATTACATTTGCGGACGCAACATCTATAGTGGAAGCAACATGATTTTTATTCGAGTCCTAGGGTGTTCTTCTACTTTAGCATTCTTTATTGATCTTTTCTTAGGTCGCAACTTCCTATTCTTGATTGAGTGCTCTAGGGCGTGAAGTGCGGACGTTTGGAAAAGATGCAACTATTCTGTTTGATGAGGGAAACACATTAGCAACTTGTGATTTGGCGGTGGGAATTCTAGGTTCACGATTACTAAGTGTGTTGGTGCTAATCTCTTAATCACGATGGCGGAAGTTGTTCATACTTTCCTAACATTTCCGTAACTTAGAGATGGTGTGAATCGGATCTTGATTTTCGAGCGAATATTACCGGCAAAATTCATGACTTCTCTAGTGTGAGCAAGATAGTGATCAAGTTCGTTTGATGCTTCAAGTCGAGTCTTTTGAGTAAATCAAATATGACACCATATTCTGTTTAACTTTTAAAAGTTCTTGTTCATATTTTGAGATTTGACTTTTCAAAGACACGTTTTGATCATCCAGTTGCTCAATTTTAGGATCGAAGATTTTGCACTCAATGAGCGATTTTCTTTTGAAAACTAAGTTGATGGTTGTGAATATCTTTTCACACCAATGAAGACGACGTTTTGCATTGTAAATTTCGGTGTGTGTCGTTTATTTTCGACTTTTAAAGACTCGATCTGAAGCACATTATCGGTGTTCTCATGATGATTACAACAGTTTCAACAATATCGGCGAGAGATGTGATCGGATGCAAATGGCAAGGCATGAAGTAACACAACATTATGGATATCGGCCACGAGATAACATCTTCCAAGAGTCGATCAACATCTTTTCTCAACAGTTTCTTTTGCGTTTTGTGTTAGAAATAGATGTTTACATTTTCTCAACGTTTTCATTACCCCAAGTTCCTTATGAAAATCCTTTTCCCGAGCAATTGCACAACTTTTCAAGTTTTTAACATTAGGTAAAAGATTTTTACGAAAAATGTCTCTTTGTTCTCGCGCGGGGCGATTGAAAATGTTCAACTTTGATTTCGGGCGATATTCTATCTCATGTTGTAAAATTTTGAGGTCGACCATGAAAATGTCAAAATATCGAAGGATTTTTCGATTTTCGGGTTTTGAGTTTACTTCACTAATGGAAGGTAAAGGACCATAAGTTTGTGCAAATTACATTTTGGGATTAACATTAGAAGACTCGGTGTTTTGATGATAACCCTTGGTGTGTTAGAAGAATCCGTTGGTGTGTGAAAGTGACCGCGTTTTATAATTAAAGGTTTGTTGTAAACAACATTTTTAATTTTGATCGACTCTCGTCTTACGCATCTAATTCCTCTTGACGATGATATTCAACAACACTCATGACATATTATCAATTTTGTATTACCTTTGGAAACTTGAGGAGTTGGTTTGAATGTTTTTAGTGAAAGCTTTGGTTTATGTCGACTAGATTTTTCCATATCCTTTTGGATTGGGTTTTAAGGTAAACTTTTCAATAGTTTATTACGGATTCACCATGTTTGTAAACAACAGTTTTAAACTCTTTAAGTTTGTTTTGCAAGCCGAGAATTTCGTCAAGAAGGTCATCTACCGATTCGTTGAATGCTTTTTGTATGCGGAGAAGCTGTTTTGACAATTTAACAACTCGACCTTAGCTTTTGATTTTCCAAGGTGAGGCGTTAATTTGCTTTTTATGTTCGTGTTTGATTGTTCTAATTCGGACAACAAAGCATTCTTGAGGCGGCTAGATCACGCATCTGTCTCTAAAAATATTTTTCATTTTGATGAGATTTTGCAAAGCGGCTTCAAAACCTTTTCACGGTTTTCTTGAGTTTTGAAAAAGTTGAGTTGCATTTGTAAGCATTCAAAATCCTTGGTTAACATGCATTTTACTTTTTAAGATTGATTTAATGCATAACATTCCTCCATTTTGATTTTATGGTCTTGAATTAACCGAGCAAAATCCGGATGAGGCAACAGAGATCATCTTGTTCAATGTGAGTCTCAACATGATCATTCTTTAGATCCTCAAATGCGACCACGGAGTCAATTTGATTATCAAAGGAAACCATAAGGTCATCTTGATCGTCAAATGTAACTACTGAGGTTAACTTGAAAATCATCGAAAAAGATGTAGAAGACTCATTTTGAGCGATCGATCCGTGCGGATTCGAGATATTGGCGGAGAGATTAGTTCGAGATATGATGATGGTTTGTTCGGTGCACGAGACAAGCCATCGATGTCATCTACTGGGCTGTATCACTCATGTGCGGCTCATGCATATTAGCCATCAACATAACAATTTGCATTAGCACGCAAGTCCTCCATATCATCATCACGAGTGCGCATACGCCATAAAGCTCATTCTTTATGCGTAAGAGATCCACCGACTTCATCCTTAAGAGCCAAAAGTAAAGCCTCTTTGAAATAAGCATTGCCCCTAGTCCTTGGCTTTGGGCATGCATTAGCCAGTGTCCCTTCTCATTGCGGTTGTAGCATCTAAGACCATTTAACCGATTACGAGCATTTCCTGTTCCATCACTTGAGCTCTGTTGTTATTCCTACCCACAACATTAAACCCTTGACCACCGCCCATCGGCGACCATAATCACGATTACGAACTTCAACCGTCCATTGTTCTAACAGACTTGAGTCCGTGTGTTAGATGAGGAGCGAATCGATTGTTGGATTTGTTGGTGTAACGGCCAAAAGCATTAGCAATCATCACAAATCCTTGTTGCAATGCTTGAATGGATCGATTTCCTCGGTAGCTTCAACGACATATGCTTGAGCATTGTTCTTTGTATGGAACCAATTGATTTTGTTGAGGTTGAGGTTGTTCTTTGTGAAGGTGTGTTTGAAGCGATTGGTTGAGTTCTTTGGTTGAGAGGATAATTACATTGAGCATACAAGGCAAGTTGTTGATTGTCCGGTTGTATTGTTTAGCAATTTGAGCACGGAGAATCCTTTCCCATCAACTTCCTTTTCATGAGGCTTCAAGTAATCGTACAACAATCCATAAGTAGAATGATGCATATTCTTCGCAGCGGAGAAAAATGACATACTTCTCCCATTCGGACCAAGACTACTCGGGAACTTAGTATTCACTTGCAATTCGTGGCATGATGATGTTGTGTTTATCCAAATCATTGATGATGTCGAAAATCGATGATGATAGGACTCTAGTGTCTCTCGGGTTCAATCATGAAGTGTTCATAAGCCAAGTAAATTTTGGATTCCAAATCCTCCCGATTGAGTCTGAGATCCTTCCATAAGAAGGCGAATATGATCCCATTTTTTGTGCGGTCTTTTGAGCATCAACACTACGAAGAATTGGGTTTGGTAATCCTAAGAGGATGTATTCCATTGCAAGTTCATCGACTTCATAGTGTAGAAGTTACGTGGGATTTAAATGCTGCTGATAGCAATGTTGGTTTGTTCATCTCTTGGTGGAGCAGCGGTTGGATCTCCGGGTACAATGACGGTGGGCATCTCAAATGGACCTTCAAGATAACCTTCTTTAAGAACTTTCCATGTGGCTTCTTTAGATCACAAAACCTAAAGAACCTTATCACCCATTGATCGTAGTTTCTGGAGTGAGCATTGGAGGTCTATCAGTGATCCGACTTCATGAATTGATTGTTGGTCGCTTAAAGCTTCACACATCTTTGCAAACCAAGTGGGTTCCTTCATAGTGCTTCGTGATGGATGTTGATTGAAATCGTTTGTGTAGGGTAGAGCTTGAAGACTTGGTGGTGGTTGAACCATTTGTGGTTGTGGAATTGCACCAAGTTGTGGAGTATGTTCTTGATTAAATTGTTGTTGATAAATAGCTTGTTGTTGATTCCATTGTTGATGTTGTGGAGTTAATTGTTGTTGTTGTTGATGATTATAAGTGTGAGGAAATAGTTAGAGTATGGTGGTTGAGACATGATGATTAACTTGTGTGGTAAAATGGATCTTTGTAGTCGAATGAAACTTTGTTGATGAAGTGTCCTTAGGCGTAGAAAAGACAAGAACCAAGTAGCACTTATGCGTAAAAACACCAAAAGTTACGCGTAACAATGAGGAGTTCTGGCGTGGGATTTAGCTTCTGCGTAAGTAGGATAAAAGCACTAAATTTATCGTAGACAAAAGTTAGGCGTGAAAGTTAGGCGTGGGATTACCTTGTCGTGACCTAAGTTTACGCGTAAAGTGAATCTTATGCGTAGAATTTCTGGCGTAAGCTTATCTTATCGTAATTTTAGGGTTTTGCCCAAATGATCTTTTACACTTCACGGTGCAAAAGATATCCAAAGTCGACGTATTTTCGGACTTATCCAAGTAAGAAAACACGGAATAAACCGAAAAATTGAAGATCAAACCAAGGAAAATCTTACGCGTAATTTTAGGGTTTTGATACGCGTAGGATTACTCGTAATTTTGATTTTGCCCAAATGTGTTTCTAAACCGATTTTTGTTATGGAATAGCTTCAATAGTACCAAAAGAACACAAAAGTGTGAATTTTGATGTACCAAAGCGCTAAGCAGGTTCTGCGTGAAACGACACCCACGAACAAAAAACAAGCTTAAAAGCGTAAATCCACGCGTAAAGTTTGAAACTTTTGCCAAAAACAAGTATTTTAACACCTCAAAACATTGAAAGTACAAGAATCTTGGATTAAAAGTGTAAAAAGCGAGTTTTAAGATAACCAAAGATTGCGTTATCTTTACGCGTAAGACCCAAAACCAAAACTTCAAAAACAAAGAGTACACCCAACTATTTGGCGATTGATACCCTTTGTTAGGTCACTAGTTTTACAAACACAAGTTATAGAGAAAGAGATAAAGCGATTGAACAAGTAAACAAGCACACACACACGATAATAGTAGCACGGTTAGGCGTAGGTGAATGTGTGAAGAGAATAACTTGAACAACCAACCCTCAAATGAGGGTTTACAAAATATTTATAGGAGGAAGCTAGGGCAACACTCCTGGTTCCCATCCTTTCTTATGTGGGCTTGGGCCTAAGCTTATGGGCCTTCTACATAAGCTTGACCTTAAACAAACATAAAGGCCATAATAAAGCTACCTATTACATATGAAATATAAATACTTGAAATCTTGTTTAGGAGTGATTCCAATTTACTGCGAAGAAAGGTGATGAGATATGGAACCTTTTAAACAAGGTAAGTGCCAGGTAATAGTGTAAATATCGCAGATAGATCATATGAGCAATCTATGAAAGAAAAGACAATCGGATAGGAAAATAAGCTTGACATAGATAGAATTTCGGTTACAGAGTTCCTAAAGTACATGCTGAGATACTAGATGGAATACAACGGAAATACAACGAAAATACAAACTGAAGTACAAGAGTCATAACTAACACTAACTGTTATAATCCAGTTTAATGTGATACATCATGTAATAAGATCTAAGGATGTCCACGCTCGACACGTAGTCGCTCAATGCTAGCAACCAACTCTCGCTGCGTAGCCTCTAAACTCGCGATGCGTCTCATCTGAGATGCTAACATGGACTCCAAACCTGTGGTCCTCTGCCATTCTTCTCTGGCAGTATCTCTAGCAATCCACTGGATGCGCTCTAGCTCCTCAAGTCGGCCGTTCATCCGGGCCTGACCTCTGTCCAATGCCCGTGTTCTGCTGTCTAGCCCTCTAACATCCTCAACCTGAGCCTCGAATTTGTAACCCAACCGGATTCTCTCATGCCTCTCTAGCTCCATACTCTCAAACAACACATCTGTGATGCGTTCTAGACCCTCAACACGCTGCTCGCAAGCCTGCAAGCGTGCTGGATCGACTCTCTCCAACTGATCAGTATGGACCCCTAAATAAGTACTCTCTCAGTGAGGGTCAACTCCTCATCATCTGGAGATGGATCCGGCACAGGTTGTGCCTCACTCGGTGCAGCTACCTCAATAGTCTCAAGCTATCTAGTAGTGTGAGCAAGGCGCTCCATGTCTGATGCAGATGGTATGAATGAAGGTAATGATGGACTGTAGCTTGGACTCGCGATATGTGGTACAGACCTGATCAAACAACTAATATCTCTCAAGCAACCTCATCACTCTCCTCCTGCTACGGAGGAAAGCGACTCTGTCTAACCCAACCGGTGCATCAATGTCCATGTCCTCGCTCAATCTACGAGCCATCCCGGAGCTCACATATCTCACGAATACTCGGACAATCTCCAAACCCCATGTACTCATATCTTCTGCATGTGCTAACATGTCCAGAACACTCTCAATCGGTATAGGCTCGTAGCTCTTCCTCGGGATCCTCTTCCGGATCTTCCTCCGAGTAGGAATCGGTAGCTCTCCTAAGCCTCTGGTGAGGTGGTGACTCGGTGGATGATGGTGTCGATAACTCTCAAGTAGTGGGAGGACCCATGTAGCGCCATGGGTCATCCGAGAAGCTACTGCAGGCATGAATGAATACCGCTCTCTATATCCGGTACTCTCGCGATCATGCGGGGTTTTGCTGCGTGTCAATAAAGGCGATGGAGTGGTGGTAAGGGTCGGCATGGATGGAGTAGGTGTAGTGGTGGTTGAGTGCTAGTGTGGCTCGAATGTACGGGTCGGTGGCCAAGTGTGCAAGTCGATGGATGGTAGGTGGTGAGCAAGTAGGATGTTCTCCTGAACATCGTGGTGGAAGGTCATGAAGGCATGGTGCTGTGACAAGGCGGTGCATATGTGTAAGTATGTGGAAAATACTCATGATGAATATGAAATAGTGCACTAGTAAATAGGAAATAAAACATGCAATCCTATTTAAATGAACTCTAAGTAAATGGCACGTAAGGCAAGCGGCAGACGGTCGTAGTATGATGTTTTGTAAAAGTAGTTATAGTTTAGGGTTTATATGTACCTAGTTCTCTATAACTTAGGCTCGATGCCAATCAGAACACCCCAAATTTGTTTAAGCGGAAGCATACGTGTTATGGGGAATGTTACTAAATCGGAGATCACAACACAAGTAATAAAGAATGGAATACATACTCTGTTTCATTTCATAAAATAGTTTTAAAACATTATCTTATAATAATGTTTAGATAAATGGGCACATCCCATAAGTTCAGTGGTCCCAATTTAAAAACATTAGTTTGTGTAAAAACACTTCTTTAGATACTACTACGACCATTTACCGCCATCTTGCCTTGCATCCAAGTTCACAATTTAAGCACCTGAGAAAATATGCTAAAAAGGTCAGCTAAAAGCTGGTGAGTTCATAGGTTTAAGATTAAAATAGTAAGTTTGGACCAAAGCAAAGTCATATAATCATTACAACGAATATAATGTTATATGGATGAATGTCTATTACGTTTAAGTTCATGCAACCGATACTACGACGACTTACAGATATGCTAGCGATATCATACAATATAGGGGCCCATAGCGAGTGTTTTGTCCTCAACACTCGATTCGACATGGTATATCGTTTCGCCTTGGCCTAAGCATGGCCAACCGAACGGAGGAGTCACCCTCAATAGATCTATTTATAACATTCGCGCTTCCCAATGAGGCCGCGGTTCATGAAAAGGGGCATTTCTCTAGGGACATAAGGGCTTAGGCTAAACCACGTAATAGTAATCATGCAATAGTTTAGGTCCATAAAAGGTTTTGCATATTTTCTCACCCCAAAATGTATAAAACAATTTATCAAGTAAAGAGGGCTATGAAAACTCACCTTAGCAAATGTGATTTTCCAAAAGTGGGGTTTAGTGATTGTTGTGGGCGCGCAAGACCGACACGCGACCTAGATAAGGAGGCCAATGTTTTAGTTCATTGTTTTAAGTATCACTTACTTAAATAGTTCAATTGTTTTATAATTGTAGTAAAACTAGACTTAAGTTTGTAAAGATGATTAAGTGGTTTTACTAGTAAGTATCAAAGTATATATACTTTTCATGTTGACACTATAATGGTGTTATCGACACTAGAGTTGTTTCAAAATAATCATGGTGTTCTATTAGTAAGTATACAAAATGTACATACACTTATTTGAGTTGACACTTAGTAGTATTGTCAAAAACAATATTAGTTTGTTTATTTTCTAATTTGTATTTAGAAAAATACTTGAGTTAAGTTTGAAGATTTTTAAAGTTAATATAAGATAAAATGATATAGTGGTCTTTATTTGTTCGACAAAAATTGAGTGTTTCATATTTATAAATTTGACTAGTTAATTACTTGACATATACTTGTTTATCCGATTACGATTGACGTCCACTTTGATGTAACCTTTGTTTCATGTAGATTACATTTTCATTTCTTGTTTTCGTGTAGTAGTATGCTTGTGCTTGTCTAATTGTATTAAGACTTTTATACATAATTGACATTAAAAGACATGTAACGAAGTGAAGGGAAAGAATGGACGGGGACAGGTTTTCGTTATTCGTCATCCGATAAATTGTTCCGGGTATCACATTATTCGACCACTCTAGACATACCAACAGACGCCACTAGTTTAACCATGGGTTGCGGCTCATATTTGTAGACAACCTGGCATCAGGTCTTGGGCCTGGCCCGATGTGGTAATTGCAACGAGAGGGAAGGAAAAGGGGCTGGTCCAGTATTTGTTAATACTCTTTGCTAACTAATGTTTTAGAAAAGAACTCATTTCCAGGTTTTACTGCAAAAGTACACTTCTTTGGTTACTAAGCATAACGTGAGTAACATGGCTCGAGTCACTTGTTCGTTCACGCTCCAACTTGTGAAGCCGAAACTCTCGACTAGTGATCATGACTCCATTACTATGGTACTACCAAAAATGGGGTTGTCGACTTATACATTTTCAACACACTTTTATTTTGATGGCAAGTTGTACTTATGGAAAAAGAGTTAACAAAAAGAAGTTGACTATGAATGAGATTTGCCTCTAACAAGACTTGACTAAACATTGACGGCAAGTACAATCAAGGTGTGACGAAACCATATCGTAGTTTAGCACTACCCAACTTGGTTCCCTTCTTAGGCCGACACAATAATTTCGACACAAGGAATAACACCGAGGTTGGCTGGAAAGGGTTAAGAGCATTGAAATGGGTTCCTAGTCGAATTAGATAAAAACTCAACATATCTTTACCAAGTTTAATCTCATGACCAACATAAGTTTCCAGATTTGATATCATTTGACATTAGCAAGTTTTACAAAACTTATCTCTTCTAATTCCCATTCTCGACAGTAAACCAAACCGACCCAATTTGTAAGTGACATCTTGAGTCTAAGGCCACATAGGTTGTTTATCAAACATAAAGATTTTAACATCAAGAACCCTAGTTCTTAGTCTACTCGTAAAACTAAACTCTCGTTTCCTTTGATTCATAACTCGACAAGACTACAACAAAAGACCCCAACGACAACCCAATTTTTACATGAGAGTTTATCATTTACCAACAACATAAGACTTATTAACATCAAAACACTAAGTTTCATATTCGAATAGCCATTTTCATTAACAACTCGAATAGTAAATTTTAACAAGATGAGGTTTAGTAAATTTCTTACAACAAACTTGATGACAATGAATCCGAAAGCCAACCCAAGAGTTTATCACCGCCACTAATCCCAATCGACCTAGAGCAACACAAGCAATGTTTCTTCACTCCTTAGAGCTTCCTTATCTTTTTGTGGTGGGATTTGAAGTGTGACTCTCTCTTGGGAGGTCTCGGCTAGGAATAAAAAGGAAGACACAAGAGTTGCCTTTAACCAAACTTTCCTTCCTAAAAAGGTGATTGATAACTATTTTAGTTAATCCTTCAATCAACTTTGACAAGTTTTGTTGGTTTGTGGCATGATTCTGAATCCTTGCGCGGCTCAACCATGGCAGGAAAAGTGTGAGAAACAAAAGTATACACCAATCTAGCTTGTGTAGGAAGGTGATGATGAAAGAGGTGTTCCCACCATCCTCTTTTAGCCATCTCTTTTGGGTTTGCGTTGACTTGAACAAAAATGGGAGGGTAGCAGGTAGTATATGATTTTTGGAGATGGTGGAAACTTTGGTGTTATCTCTTATTTGAGGAAAGAAACGTGTGGGTGTGGGTGAGGATAAGACACGACAAAAAAATGGAGGTGGGGGCGGATAAAACAAAGCAAGGGTGAAGAGTTTGTATTTTGTATTTGTTTTGTAGGATATACTTTGTGTGTTTACTTTAATTTACAAAGTATTATGATATATGATAAATGTTGTTTTATGTACTTTGGTGTTCCGTGTTATAAAATCGTGATGGAAGTATTAATGTAAGATAATTCTTATAATGTAGTATCTTATAGGTATACGTCGGAATTATTATCATCTTGGTAATATTTTCCATTACGAACGTTTGTCATTTGTTTTACTTATCCTTATCATAGTGTCGGTACGCGTGCAGTGTCGGTCACTGGGGGAAAAACGAGATAACCTCTCGTCTTACAATTTAATCATAAGACAAAATGAAATATTCATAAAATGAAATGAATGCAAAAGTGATGCAATAGTCTACAAAATGAAATATTCATAAAATGAAATGAATGCGAGCTAACTACTCAAATGATCAGGCAAAGCTTATGCATGCTTAATGACTAGGTTTAGTAAGAATAGATTATCATTTATTAGTTAAATTTTAGTGAAAATTTACCGTGTGTCACAGCAGTATTATAGGATTATCACCCAAACAGCCTACCATTGTGCGTCTATCGATTAGTCACCTCGACTTTTCGACCCCCATGTGAAACCCTTTTGTTGCACTCCCCTTTAGTGCAAGATACCCCTAGATACACCCTTCTGAGCCATTCCTTTCATTTTGACAACCCAATATATTGTTTCATTACACCCTTACACCTTAGCCTACCCTATGGTCTTTATTTGTAATTGGGAAGTCATCATTTGCCTAAGTTCAAGGTTCGAGTGGAAAGGTTTGGAAATTACGCTTTCATCGACAACAATTATGAAGATCATTGAAGACCCCCGAATTCCCATTGTTCATCTCAAGTGGGGGGATATTATGTTATTATGTTATGTTAAAAAAAATATATGAGTTGATTGATTTATGTAAAGTACGATGTTATAAGCACTATAGTATGAGCTTTATTGTTTAGTATCGAGGAGGCCACCTCGTCACATTTGAAGATTGGAGTTGGAGTTATACCAACTGAAGAAGAAAAGGTAGTGTGCCCATCACGATGTCCTCTAATGACACATCTACCTTGCATTTCATGATCCGGTCTCTAGACTTCTAAGCTTGAACTTTGGGCGGACGGTAAGTGGTGATGACTTAGTTATATATTTAGACTACCTGCTTGTTTTACATTTTACACTAATTATATATCCCATGTCTTATCCTACCCTTTAGTTATGAAGCGTGTCTAGGTGATGCAGCGAGCAATCTTTGGTGTCTTGGCCATGGATTTGGTCATGTATCATTGATTTTGTCCACTTCGCCGTGACATGTTAGTAATGACGAGTCACTCCTTAACCTTTGTCGTGTCTACCCATATTGCCTTCGAGAATTGTTTAGCCCTTAACTCTAGTGGTGGAGATTTGTGTAACCGCCAAGCTTATGATAGAATACATGCTATGACTGTGCGATTGAGTGATCACCACGAAATTGACACTTAGAATAGTTGAGAGATTTGAGTGTTTGTTCCCCTTTCGTGAGGTGTTCGGCTTTGTTTTATTCTAGCATAAGGGATTTTAAACTCATATTTTCCGTGTTTTGGGAGATATCTTTTAGGAATCTATCTAATAAGGTCTACTTGAGGGCAAGTAGAGTTCAGTGGGGATATTTGATAACATCAAATAGTCCTCAATATTAAGTGTCAATTTCCCAGTTAATGCTCGTTATTTATATCATTTATATGGATTTACGCTTGTTTTCCACTTTCGGTTAAATTACGAGCATTGGAGCTAAAGAGACGCGAAATGGAAACATTACTAAAGATTTATCACAAGATGCTTATTTTGAAGAAGTTACTGGCGTAACTCATCTCTCACATTACGCCGTAACTATTGCGTGACCCGAAGTCCAACTTATCAAGAGGTTACTGCGTAACTCTTCCCAAAGGTTACGACTTAACTCCATTAGTCAAAGAGGTTCCACGCGGATACTTATGCCAGTAACTCTTCGCAACACTTACGACGTAACCGAGTTTATTGAAGACTACGGCGTAACCACTTATAAGGTTCTGCCGTAACTTGCGCATCTAGTGCATTTACGGAGAAATAGAAGGTTACTGGCGTAACTCCTCTATTGGTTACGCCAGTAACCCGCACACGCCTATAAATACCCCACGAATTACAACATTTCAAAGCATCCCATTCCACACACAACACTCGAGAACGTGGGAAAAAGCTCAAGGAGGTCTAGGGAAGCATAGGGAGTCGTTTCCAAGGAGAAGTCACACCATTACGATAAGCTTTAGCGTTTATTATTTCTTTACTTTCAATTCATGTATTTCGTACCTTTGAATATTGAATTGATGTGCATGATTAATATGAGCTAAGCATCCTTTGGTGCTAGCCTAGTTATGATTCCTTAATTGTTTTGTTTGCGTTTACCTTTACTACGTACAATTATTTCTAAGTGTATGCATGCATAGTTCTTTGGTAGTCACCCCGGTTCGGTAGTTTTGATTGGCGATAGAGGCCAATTTCTTAAGAGATATGACCAACTGACCCTAGGTGAGCGGATCGAGACGGAAGTGTAAGATATGACCAACCGACGACCCTTTCTACTTGTGCGATTGACCAACCGATCACCTATCGTTTGGATGAACTTAAGAATTGGGGGGGTGTAGTGTCTAAGTTCCTAACGGCCGGGCACTCACTATTTAGAATCTAGCATGTAGCGGTACTTAATGACTCAGCTTAGGGGACCAGGAACAACAAGACTTATGACGGTGCGCTTGATTTCACATGTGGTGGCATCTTTGCTGATATGTTTGGGCGAATTGACCAAATGTTGTCCTCTCGAATTTGACCCCACCTGAAGTAATTGGAAGTAGGTAGACGTAGACATAACTAGCTAGGAGGATTAACTAGGTTAGCACCACTATTCCTCTATTGATTTCTCTTTACCATTTATTTGCTTTTACTTTATATTCTGCATTAGTAGTTTAATTAATTAAAACCCTATCAAACCATTAATATTCTGTGACAATTAGACTTAGTAATTATCCGACACACATAGCTCTTGGGACGACCTCGGCTTTACCATTTACTACACTACACACGACCGGGTACACTGCCCGTTAGTGCATTAGGGTAGACCATAGGTATAGCGAGACACTATAAATATTAAGACCTGGTCAGTAAAACCTGCATCAACAAACAAACTATCCCAACTGCAACAGTACACCACGAACCAGACGGAACTAAAAATTTGGGTTCGTCCGTTAAAAATTTGGGTTCCGTGGTTACTGCAGTAGGATAGCACTTTTGCAAAATGGACCGTAGTGAATTTGTCAAAGTTACTAAGAAATCTAAAGATGTTGTTAAAAAAACCTGTTGTTACAATAGGAGTAGGACTTGCTAAAAATGAATTTAGATCTAAAACCACTCAACAAAGGCCTAAAACACCTATTACTAAACGCCCCTTTCCCAAAAGCAACTACAACATACAACCCAACTATCAACATACCGGTTAGAATAAAAACTACCCCAGATCATATCAAACTCCTAATCACATGCCATGGAATCCATATCCATCATTTCCATACATGAACCAAGTAAATGGTATTTTTAACCCAAACGGACCCATGAGATATTGGGGACCAAACGCTTGAGTTATATATGTCATAGGTATGCTTAAAATTCGGCTTGGAGCCTCATGAATGGATAAAAGATAGTGGATGCTCAAGACATATGACGGGAAACAAAAGCTTTTTCTCAACATACCAAGAGTACGACGGAGGTAATGTTACTTTTGGTAGCAATCTCAAAAGCAAAATCATTGGCAAAGGTACAATTGCTCATGACTCTCTAACTATTGAAAATGTTGCTCATGTTGATAGATTAGGATTTAACCTGCCTAGCATTAGTCAACTATGTGATAAAAAGTATAAAGTACTATTTGAAAAAAATGGTAGCAAAATACTAAAAGATGGGTATCACCATAGAAAAAGGAGTTAGGAAAAACAACATATACGTCATGAAAATAGATAGAACATCTACAGATAAACTTTGCTTAACAACCCTAGATGATAACTCTACCCTTTGGCATAAACGTCTAGGTCACGCTAATATGAGACTCATTCAAACCTTGTCCTCAAAACAACTAGTTAGAAACTTACCCAAGTTGAAATATGACCAACACTTTTGCGATGCTTGCAAAATTGGGAAACAAGTTCATAGTAGCCATTAGGCTAAAAACATGATTTCCACATCTAGGTGTCTAGAGCTTTTGCATATGAATTTGTTTGGTCCATCCGCTATACAAAGTTATAGAGGCAACTTCTACACTTTGGTCATAGTAGATGATTACTCAAGGTATACTTGGACAAAGTTTTTGAAAATTAAAAATGAAGCTTTTGATAAATTTGAAATACTTAGTAAGAAAATTCAAAATCAACTAGGTGTTAACATTGTGTCGATCCGAACGGATCATGGTCGCGAATTCGATAATGAAACACAATTTGGAAACTTTTGTGATACTAATGGTATAACACATAACTCTTCGGCTCCTCGAACACCCCAATCTAATGGTGTAGTAGAACGTAAGAATATGACTCTTCAAGAAATGAGTAGAACAATGCTTAATGCAAGACCTTTATTTTTTGGTGTAAACTTAACGTTATCATTTCTCACAAACTCATGATCAATCTTTTGTGTACCATCTAAAACAATGTAGAAGTATTTTGTAACAAACTATGAGTTTTCTTGAATGATAACAACTTTTCTTAAAACGTCTATTTTAAGTCGTTTTCTATGATTATTGACTGTGATCCGCCTCAAGTAACACCCTAATTAGCCTTCCGTTGTTATGTTGATCTTTGGGGGTGTTACAAATGAGCTCAAAATGATGTTCACAACCATCGTTTGTGTTTGACAACAACTCTTCACGTAAATATTTTTATGCAAAAGTCTTTGCTTCAATCAAACATTGTATCTTTTCAACTTGCTCGTACAACCCGCCGATGTATTCCATATTTGAGGAAATGAGGACGCTTAGATCATCCATCCATTTGTCTAAAAAAATTTGGGTTGATGGGATGTTGGATTGATTTCTTGAAGATGGCATTTCGTATGAAAATGGATGATTACAAAAGATATGAAAAATTAAGTTTGTCAAATGTATCCCCGTCCCATTCCCTCTCTTTGAATTTATAGACAAGTAACAACGACCACACAAACGTCATGCAAGTTCACTTATCGTATAAACCAGAACAGGTCTCTACGATGATCTGCGATTGCATTATGATACTTTATTGGTTCTTATATGACCATCCAGCCTATTACGATTCCAAAAAAAAGACTTATATTATGCTAATTGTCACGTTAGTTTAGTTTATCAACATTAGACAATTTTTGTAAATTATAGGTCTAATTGTGTATAAACAAAATAGGGTCATACAAAAGAAGATACCTCAAATGTTCATGACATCCATTATAACTACAATAACACGGGTCGTACAAAAGAAGATACCACAAACAAGGCACTAATTTTTTCTAAAATATTCTATATGTTCCTTGTACTCTTCAATTGTTTTTGGTTTTCTTTAAAGTTCTGCAAAACATTCTCACACTCATGTTCATCAATTTGGAGTTGTTTCCTCTTTGTATCAATCTCTGCCATACACAATTAATAGTCTTGAAGCAGAACTTCCATCTTGCTTATGAGTTTGTAAATTCAACTAATATGCATCCCGACGAGTCTGTGTGTCATGTCACTCATGTACATTTTCTGGATGTTGGGTATGAGCGGTGGAGATGGAGAGCGTGGAGGTGATGAAGTTTGCAACCATTGTTTTGGTAAGGAAATGAATGAGTATTTCATGTTTAGTTATGTTAGAATAAGTTGATTCAGCCATTGCCCTTAGTCTATAAATAGGTGGTGTCTCTCGATCAACCAAATCGAGGATATCACAATTAAGATCATTCCATGTACTTGCTAGGATTAAGGAGTTGTTAGTTTGTCCGAACTAGATAGACTATCCCTAAGTAGTTGTGTTTATCTTCCTGGCTGTTATCCCACTTTATTTTATATGTCATTTATTTTTTAAGCAATCAATCTCAAAACCCTCGTGAATTTACTTTTTTTTATCAAAGACAACCCCATCTTTTAAAGCATTAGAAATCCATCTTCATTTGCTCCTCGCTATTTCCATATATATAAAAAAAAAAAAAAAAAAAAAAAAAACTTCCTCAAAGTACTTGCCTATATGACTCTATAATGATTAGGTATACTTCCTAACAGTTGAAATAGTTCCTCATATACAGAACTCATTCAGTTTCTTATTTTATAATATATAAGACGACGTAAAAAATGAGTCAAATTTAGTTTAGTTTGAAGTATTTGTAAAGTCACATTTTAGAAGAACAACTAAATACCGAAGTGTTAAAAGATACAGGTTTCTTTCTAACTAGTCCTGCCAAAAGTTGAAGTTTCTCTCAAAAATTCCTTCTGACGAGTTTTTTTCTTTTAAGCTATTGAATTTTAAAAGCCACGAAAAGAATTTAGGTCAAACACAACCTTTCCACCAAACACAATCTAAGCATTAGTTTCCAACTTAATTATACTTATGAAATATTAGGTTAAACTTATTAACTATGTGATCTATAACCTTTATAATTGGAATAAGAACATATTTTCATCAAAATCGGCGATTAATAAAATGTATTTTTATCATCCAATAGAAGAGCACCACCTTTGCAAACCATGTTAGTCATATTCTTGTTGGTGCACAATTCAAAATCCGAACACATGTATGTTCATGTTCGATAGGTTGAAAAAACTATTCGATGTGAAAGCAATACAAATTATGATGTGTATGGTACGAAAGTGGTCCGATATATGAGAATAACGTATATGACGACCACACTAACCTAACGTGAGTATTCATCTCTAATCAGATTCCTGATTACTTTATATCTTTATACTATGAAGTAACAAAAGTTCACATCTCAAAGATATTATAATAAACACATATTCGACATGGATTTAAACCTCGCTCGATGAACACTTTAGAGGTAGTCGAGGAAAGTCCATAATCGACCACGAAAATACTGATAAACTTCGTACATCAAAACTAAAAAACTTAATATTTTCATTTTTCGGATAACCTAAACATAGATGTACCTAACAAAAATGCCCTTTTATTTATCTTTTTACCCATTTACTCATATCTTGAGATATGACCAAACATTAATTGAGAAAATAATACTTCATATGTCCTAAAACTATTGTTCTAAATGATTATTCATTTTTACTTTTTTAACATATCAAAAGAAAGTTTAGCAAAATTTGATTGATTAAAAAGTATAATAATCTTATTTTTCTTAAGCTAAGTATTTTTTATCTAGAAAACAATAATTTTTAAGATATAAAGAATAAAGGAAATTAATCCGCAAAACCAAACAATAAGACACATTCACAACCTACCATAAAAAAACGATAATTAATTAATTGATAACAACAAAGTAAACGGCCACAAGTTAACGGCCACATTAAATATACTTCACTTTTGACTAGACACGTATTTGTCTTTACAACATTTATAACTTTCAAGATCCTATCGATACCATTTAATTGTTTAAACCAAACAAACAAAAACCATTATCGAAAAAGTTACTCTAAACTAAAATAAAACGAATAAACTTTCACAATAAAAATTCACAAAAGCCTCATTTTTTATTTTTTGAAAAAAAGGGTAATAAAAAATAGAAAAAACTGGTCAAAATTTAAGAAGAAGATTGGGAAAAGAAAGAAAGAACAGACATCCCTCTGCTCTTCTTATGTTTTTTTATTGAATTTTTCGAAAAATAAAAAATAACGTTGTTCAAAAATTAAACTCAAAGCTTAAATATCAAGATATTATTTAAAATAAATTTTTGTTACATTTTATCAACAAAGGTTTTTGGCGGCGATCGGTGGTTGTTGGCGGCGGAGGTAAATTGGTAAATATGTTTTTTTTTTTTTTGGTTTTGTTTTTTGAATTAGGTTGAATGGATAATGTTTATGTTTTTGTTTTTATATGATTTTTGTTGTTTTATGTGTAGGGATAAATATACCCTAAATTTTGTTTTTGTTATTGTTATTTCAATTTATGTGCTGGAGATTTTATCTGAATTATTTTGTTGGAAAGAGACCACCAGGATGAAGCCCTACCAAAGTTATTAGGTGTGGTCATTGATTTAAGGATGTTTGTGTAAGGTTTTGTTTTTTATGATGTATGTATGATGCATATATGATGTTAATGGGTTTTTCATGTGCTAGATTTATGAACATTATGTAATTTACATTAGTATGTGTCGAATTATAATCTCGTTGTTCTGTTTTTGAAATGTATCTTAGGGGAGTTTGAAGGATAGCTAGTTCTGGGATGAACCAATTTGTTTTCACCGTTTATTAGTTTCATTTTGTGGGAGTGGGTTGTGTTTTTATGTCTTAAAAAGATTCATTTTCACTATTTATTAGTTTCTTTTTTTGGGCGTGTTTATATGACTTAAGAAGAGAAGAAATGTGAGGCGAAACGGAGACACGGTTTACAGTTAGGAGTATGACGAATATTGGAAAATTGATGTAAATGAGACGTCTTAGGAATTTCTGATATGAAATTCTGAACTATATTCATACATGCAGGATTCTGTTTGGAAAGAAGATGAGATTTTAGAATTGGTTTTAAAGAGCTATTGAAGAATATTGGACTTACTGATAACATCAGATGGAGAATGATAAACCACCAAATGACAGAGATACCATTGTAGACATCGGGACTAGTGAAAGTGAATATGAAGAGGAACGGCAAACACATAACAAACGAGCAAAAACTGTGGTTAGATCAGTAGGTAAACCTTTTGGTTTTGAAGGATCAGAGGATGCTGAATGCAGCAGTAATTCACACATGACATCAGTGAAATCAAGCGATGATGACTTTGAAGATATTGAATCAGTGATACACAACAAATTTGGAAAGAATGGGGAACATACCCCTCTTTTAGGAAAACCGCAGTTGAAAGAGAAGCGTAAAAAGGCTCCAAAACCACCTCGACCACGTAAGGGCCCGTTATTGGATACAGCTGACATGCAACTAGTTAAAGAGATTGCTGAGCAGACGATGAAAAGGCGTGCTAGGGTTGAAAGGTTGAAATCACTAAAGAGGAGGAGAGCGGCTAAATCTTCACCACCGCAAGCATCATCAAATATGAGCATCTTTGCTATGGTCATCACAGTTCTCTTTTTCATTGTCATTATTTACCAAGGTAAAAACATAGATTTGATACACTATGCTTGTCATATTTTGAAATCATGTGCTTTATCTTATCATGATTCTTTTATAGCAGAAGTTCTTGGCGATAATGATTAGGGGGACGAAACTTTGAATCATTAAGCATTTCGTTAGCTTGATAGCGTGATCAAAGATTCAACCCTAGTTTTAAATGTAATATAACCATAGTTGTCGACTGTTTAGATTTTGCACCAGTTTGTTTTTGAAGTTTCAAGTCAAGACCTCTTTACCTGTTAGACATTTTGTATTCTGGTCAATACGGATTTTCCTGTTTTTTTATTGTAGTTGATGAAATTAGACATCGGATTAACAGTCCACCCTACTTAATAAACTATGTGTAGTCAACTTTTATGATGATTGTCTCTAAAAGTTTGGCCAATTGACACTGTTTAGGCTATGTTGCGTATACTACCAACCAATGCTGTACCCTTCTCGGCGGCCTACAAATTAATTTCGTGGGTTTTATATACCTCTGTTTACCATCCGCTATAGTTTTAGGATATTTGATTTCAAATTGTTCTCTGCTATATGTTTCATTGTTGGCGATCATGTTTTTTGCATCTTAATAGGAAAATGTTTTGAACCGTGAAATAATAGATACTTTTTAATGCTATTAAATCACTTATGACCTTTCCCGCAGGTTTTAGTTCAGGTCAAAGTTCAAGTTTGAGTTTTGATGATTCACCTAAGTCATCAGCAGCACCATCAGGTGGTCTAATCTCCATACGGCTTGGGAATAACTTGGAAAGCAACAGTGCTCAACAAATTGCCAATCCTCCAAAGTATGTTATTCTGTGCAAACTTTATCATTCTAAGTTCTATGCCAGTGTAGATTACACAAGCCAACTGTGAATTAAAAAAGAACGGGAAAAAAGGAACTACAATCCATAATATGTGCTAATGTGCCATCTTGTATAAATTTTGGAATTTTGGTTGCAAAAAGACCATCTTAGCATCTTAGTCGACATTTTGTCCAAGATTGTTCATTCTTGCAACATGTAGTTATTATTTTTTTCCCACACATTTCGCATGTACAGTGGTTGAAAAGTTAATCACCTGCTAATCAAATGCCTAGGTTCTATTAATTTGGAATTGGCCAGTTGACATTTTTCTGTGGGTCTTAGTTATACGGTCTGAAGAAATTCTTAAGATCTGAAAGAATGGTATATATAATTTATCTTTTGTGCTTTGATTATTCCTATCTGCACATGAACACACATGCTTCTTATTTTCACCTCAGGAAACTAATGCAGCAGAAAATATATCACGCAACTTCTAGCATTGTGGAACAAAATTCTGACTCTGATTCAAGAACCTCGGTTGAATGAGCAAGTTAGACATCTGGCTACGCAGGTGCATTATCTTTTAGGCCAAATCTCTGTACACACCGAGTCTTTAGTTTTTGCTGTACATAATTAGACTGATTCAAATTTGTAGAACACCAATCTTCTTGTTAATTGATTCAGCATGTCAGACATTTTTCTCAGAAGTAGTCCATCTTTCTTACAAAATCAGCACATTGCAACAAGGAACCTTTCTTTATTTTCTGCTAATTTAGAATAGTGTACAAGCGCAACCCATATTACAAATTGTTTTTCATTAAGATCCATAAAAACTGAATACTTCACGCAGTATGATAATGTACAGATGTAGGATTTGAACTTTGATCATTTAGGTTATGCAAATGATAGCACAATTATTCAACAGAGATTTTTTTATACTAAAGTAAAAACTTACTTGATTAATGATTTTCGAGTCCTAGTTTATTGAAGTTTTGATGTTTGAATGTTAAGATCAAGATGAATGTACATTGGGTATTGATCTTCGGAGCAATCCAAATGAAATGTCTTTATATAAAAGCAAATGCGACTTTCAACCACGCTACTTAGTTCAAGCCTAGGACTTAGGCAAGACATGGTTATGAAATGTCTTTATTAATTTAAATAGCAAATGTGACTTTCAACCATGATGCTTAGTTCAACTCTAGGACTTCAGCAAGACTTATAAACCAAATAGCAATGAAGCAACGTAGAATAAAAAAGCACATTTATTTGACAAAATTGATTTGGTTAAGGTTGACTAATAAGCTTCCTAGAGTTGAGATCCATGTATAACTCAAATTTGTCATAGAACCAATTAACCAATCACATTCATCAATTTTTTTATTTTCACCTTTTTTAAAAATATATCTTTAACCAGTAAATCTTGTTCTAAAAATACATTGTCGTGACGAGAATTAAATTATCTTTCATAGATATCGTTGTTATATACTTTCGACAAATTTTTTTTAAAAGTTCGTCGGAAAAATCACACGTGATTTGAAAAATCACACGTGAGTTTTAAAATCACATGTGAGTTTTAAAATCACACGTGATTCGTAAAAATCAAATCACATATAATTTTAAGAAATCACACGCGATTCTTACAAATCACACGTGATTTTTCCGACCGAAATTTTTAAAAAAAAAAAAGTCGAAAGATATAACAACGATATCTATAGAAAGATAATTTAATTTCGTCGAATAAGATAATTTTTTCGACGAACGATTAACGGTTTGTGAGATATTTAATTTTCAAAAAAAAGGTGAATATATTTTTAATAAAAGAAATGAGTGGCTATGATTGGTTGATTGGTTCTATGGCAAATATGGGTTCTATAATGAACTTTTCTCAAGCTTCCTAACGTCGTACTTGCCAGTTTGAACAATAAATGTATTAAAAAGGTGCAAATATTAATCATGTGATAGTTTTTACCAGTAAAATTTTTTTTGTCAAAGAATATTATAGTATGAAATAAAATTTGATGACACATATCAATATCTATATTTGAGTAAAGTCCAAAATACATTCGCTGGTTTGTCGCGTATGCGCTTTACATCCCTAAACTTTTTTTAAGACAAACCATCCATCCGTTAGTAAAGTTGGCACAAATACATCCCTCTCGTTAGTAAAATCGGTTAATGAGGACTAACGCAAATATTTCTCCGTTATCTCCTAACGGAAGAGAAAATATTTGCACCGTTAGTCCTTAAAACTAACAATGCAATTAAGTAAATTGCATCGTTAGTCCTTAGGACTAACGATGCAATAGGTGGCAATTTTAGTCTTTTCAAACATCCTTCTCTATCTCAAATATATATTCCACATTCATCACAGTCACACATCCACCAATTCTTGAACAAAATTACCAATTCTTGAACAAAATAACCTCCATTCATTTTAGTTCCTATCTCTCCAATTCTTGAACAAAATCACCACCAACAAAATTTCTTACCAAACAAAATCATAACTAATTAATTTTACTCCACTAAAACATCACAACTCACACCCATCACCAAATCACCACCATCAGTCCACCAACACACACCCCCGCCAAATCACCACCATTAGTCCACCATCGCCGTCAAATCACACCCACCGAGACCTCTCAACATATCTGAGGTATGTATATACAAATCTGGAGTTAGTGATGTTGTCGGTTTTTATTTGTATTCGGAACACTGTGAATGATTATTGGGATTTGCAGATGAAGAAAAAGTAAGGAGATAAGGTGTTTGATTTTTTTGAGCACACTATGAATGATTATTGGTTTTGGTTGTGAGCACACTGCCAATATAAACTGATGAAATGGCGATGATGGTGACGGATTGTTGAGGTTTGGATGGCGATGATGGTGACGGATTGTTGAGGTTTTATATGTTTTTTATCTTGGCAAAATAGATTATAGGAGTTGTGTTTAACTTGTTTGTGGATCTAAAAGTCTTTCATTTTTAAATACAAAGAATAATGGAGATTAAGCAATGAATATTATGTTGGAATTTAAGTCGAAGGTGTGGTCTGTGATAACTTTGATCATGTGTTTAGATTACTTTTAGAAAGTTTGCATTTTGTAGAGCAGGAAAGAGAGATTTTGAGGATTTAGATCTAAAAAAATGTTCATTTGTTAAGATGAAACTTAACTTAGTAAGATTTTGCATCGTTAGGTGGCGGTGGAATGCACCGTTAGTCCTTAAGACTAACGATGCAATTTATTTTATTGCATCGTTAGCCCTAAGGACTAACGATGCAAATATTTTCTCTTTCGTTAAGAGATAATGGAGAAATATTTGCACCGTTAGTCCTCATTAACTGATTTTACTAACAGAGGGATGTATTTGTACCAACTTTACTAACGGAGGTCGGAGGGATGGTTTTGTGCCAAAAAAAAGTTTAGGGATGTAAAGCGAGACACATGACAAAACACAGGGATGTATTTTGGACTTTACTCTCTATATTTTTTTTTATACACGAGAAAATCACCACACGATTTCATGTTTTAGCAATCCCACGTGCTCTATCGCCCTTTACGCTCCAAAACAAACACATTTAACTCAAACTCGGGCTCGTAAAGCAAAGACCTCGAGTTTGACTCATTATTAAAATGGACCTAAATGATACAGAGCTAAAATAAAGCTTGACTCAAAGCTTCCGCTTCTCTCACTACACTGTGTTTTCAACTGTGTTTTGAAGAATAAAAATGAAAAATAGCGAGCGAAACTAAAAAAATATCTTGTACTTGAGTTTTTGAAAAGATCGAAAATAAAGAAGAGTAAAAGAAAATGATCTTTCACCTCATATTTATGAAACATGAAGAACGAGAAACAAACAAAATATAAAAGAAGCTTAAGACAAACATATACTTTGTTTTATGAAGCATAACTTGTTTTAAAAGGTATAATAGTAAATTCACAAAAATAAAAAAAATATGATAAACTACAACATTTTTTCACTTTTTTTCTTTAAGTTTAAGCTAACTCAAAAATAATATATCTCCTCCCTCTTTTACATGGTTTAAAAAAAAAAAAAAAAGACAACAAAGTAAACTCAAACCTGCTTTTTTTTATTCTTCTTCTGCTATATATTGCTATATATTAGAGGGGCAATTTCATATTTACCCAATTTAAAAATTATAACTTTATATTTTCTTAACACGTGTTTTAAAAGCCTGAAAATTAGCTGAAGACCTAGCTTAAATGCCCAAAGACATCCAATCACCCACCAAAAACCTGTTACCATCACCATTGTAAAATATTCAAGCTTTCACAGTTTTCGCCACAAGGAGGCCGCATGCACTTATGGAAGACCAGAGAAGAGTTCTACAATCTTGGCAAACCACAAGAACGATTTCTGCATTTTACCTAAAAAGATGTGTTTAAGTACTTGTACCTTAAAGTTTTAGTTTTTTACAAGATAAAAATTCTGAAAAATGTAACTTTTATCTTGGTATCATAGCTTTGAATCAAAATATTTTTAACTCTATGGAAGGCTAAAATACTAAGATATATTCAAAAGCAGTAAAAGTATTATTTAATCAATTACTTGTATTTCTACGGAAACATTTTTATTAGAGACTTCATAAACACTTTTTTTTATTAAAATTGCGAAAGATAATGAATATATCGTTTTTAAGTACTTGTACTTTAAAGTTTTTTGGTGGACCCGGGGTTGATGATTATTGCTTACAATCATTAAAATTGAACCGCTCCGAAATAAAAAATGCTCGACGTGCTCGCATGTAATCAAGTTCAGTCAAAGATGTCGGCCATTATGTTTAATTATTATATAATTAATGTATTTTTATGTTAGAATTGAGTCACGATCCGTTTGTAAAATAGTGAGGTCAATAATGGCTTTCTGAAATATGCTAAATACCAAGACATATTCTCTAGTTTGATATCCTTTGAAAGGCTATTATATTTCATTGTATCTATCATCCGATATACCAAGTTCCTGAACCTTAACAAAATAATCCTAATTGTTCATGTATTTGCGTTACATTTTCTTGGTCTAAATGTGTAACCTTTACCATAATAACTTCAACTAGCACAGAGAGAAAAAATCAGACAGCAGACATATGCTAACCACTATTTATTGCTCAAAGATCCAAATTACAATTAGTCTTTATCACCACTCACAACTAGTGAGGAAGATATCTTTAGACCTCCAAACAACTAATAAAATCAAAGACACTATGTGCAACAATCACGACAGCCTTGTATTCAAACAGACACTTACACAGTTATACTTATTATGCCTTGCTGTCAATGATCATCGGTTCTACCACCTTTGGAGCTGTCTTCTGCACAAAATATATATCACATTTAGAATCATGAAACCACACACAACCAAAAATTTCAAACAAATAAGTAACTTACTTTAAAATCAATTGCTGATAGCTTAGCAAACATGTTCCCATAGAATTTAGCATCCTTCTTGTTGTATTCTTTCATCTTCTCCTTCAGCACTTTGTATTCCAGCTTCACATCTCTGATCACCACCAACAAAAACACAAACATGTCAATCAGCTGCACAATCCCACTACAAAGATCATAGGGTAACCAAAAAAACGCAATTCTCTACCTGTTATCAGGGTCTATCTCAAGTGCTTTTTTTATGTCGAGTTCCGCCAAATCCAGATCAACCAAATTGATATAAGCTTGAGCCCTTCGGTAGAGTGCCTTCACATTTTTGCTCTCAATTTCCAATACCTGCAATAAACCCTTAACATGATCATCCATACTCTACAATAGTTAAGACAGGTTGGTAACAATCAAATATATATTAGATACAACTTTTCAAAAAATCAAATCTGTTCAAGTAAGTTGATTAAAACTTGAAAGCTTTGACCTGTTAGATATTTAGGCAAGTCTATAAAAGTTCATAGATTTGACCACTTTGACCCACTAAAGGTAAAATCTAACCCAAACAAACCCATTTGTGAGTAAATGGGTTGGAACTGAATGAATCAAAACTAAGAGCTTTGTTCCCACATACCTTGGTGCAAAGCTTCACAGCCTGTTTGTAGTCCTTCAGCTTCAGTTTACAGGCTGCATTGTTGAGGCTGCAGGACGCGATCAATGCTCTTGCTTGCTTTTTATCCGCCTCATCAAAATTAGTATCGTATTCAATGTACTTAGCAGCCTGTGATTATCAACCAGCTTCAGCTCACAACCACAAACCCTTAAAAATGGAATCTTCAACACAATGAAGAAACAAAACATTACCTTCTCATACCGCTTTGAAGCCTTGAGATATTTACCAGCTTTGAAAAACACATTTCCTTCTTCCTTCTTTTTACCAGCCGCCTCAATCTTCTCCTTGACATTCAAATCCCACGATTCTTTATCCTACAAGGTATTAACATTCTGCCATTAAGTACCAAGCAACTATATATTGGTATCTACGTGTTCATTAAACAGCTCCACAAACCTTGGCAAAAGACACAAGCTCGATTTCATATGTCACAGTGGAGTTAGGAGGGACTACTGCTAATTCTTGCTTAGATTCTGTAGAACCAAACGCATATTCTGGTGCAACTGTCAGAATAGCTACTTCCCCTTTCTTCATTGTCAACACAGCTCTATCAAGACCATCGATTACTTGCTCTGTTCAAGAACCAAAATGGCTAACAGTGAGCACAAGCAAATCTAAGCATGAAACCAGTGAAGAACATAGCTTTTCAATGTTCCGTACCTTCATCTGTCTTGAACTCGAAAGGCTCAGTCTCATCATACCCTTTCTGAATGAATATGGTGCCATCTGGCAGCTTACCAATCAATTTAACTGTCCATTTACAAAGGGAAATTATCAGACACCTGTGCATATACTAAATAATCCAATGCTACCAAAAAAGGGCACAATGACACTGAAAACGTACCCTGGACAACAGCTCCTTCATTAGGTCGTTCATACCCCTCTCCTTCTTTCAAAATCTTCTTCACAACCTTTTTGTCAGTAGTAACATTTGAAACAATCTTCCATGACACAAGCTCTAGTGCAATTTGCAGTGCGGCATTTGGTGGAACCCCGCCTTCGTTACCAGAGGCTTGTTTCCCATTCTCCCCAAATCCATCTGTAACCAGTACAAACCAAATTAAAGTGATAACCAACACACGAAACAAATTCTGCTTCATAAACTTCTGAACATTCACTTACATTGAGGTTTAACTGTAAGGATAACCTTTTCTCCTTTCTTCATTGTTTTCACAGCCTTCGAAAGTGCAGGGCAGAAGTGTCCTGGTCAAAGTAATCATATCAGCAACAAGCAAATAGCACCACAACAGAACTATCGGCAAACGATTACAGTATATCAGAGAGACAAATTACCATCTTGGACAGTGAACTCTACACCATCTGCTTTTGCAACCAATGTTCCATCCTCGAGTCTAACCTCATAATTCACTGCACAAGCATTATCAACGCAAATGGTTAATTTAAGGCCTACATAGATCTAACCCCATAATTTTCGAGAAATGAATGATTATGAAAGAAATACCTATAACTTCATCAAGGTCCTTGGGGTTCTCCCACTTCTCTCCTTTCTGTACAATCTTCTTGTAGATGCCACCATCTTTGCAAATGTCCTTAACACTAGCCCATGAAAGCAGTTCCACATCGAACTGAAGAGTGGCGTTTGGAGGGATAGTTGGAGGTGAACCGATTCACCATAAGCAAGTTCAGCAGGAATGGTGAAAAGTGCAGTTTCACCCTTTTTCATTGTTTTGATTCCTTCATCCCATCCCTTGATTACTTGACCTGTCAATGTATAAAAACATTGTGTAAAAGTGTAAAACATATCTTCTTCTAGAAACCAATCGGCACTCAAATGCCAATTTTCACTATCCGTGGTGAGGATAATTTAGCAAATCAGTAACAAACAGCAAACACGAATGTGCAGAACACACAGAACACAAGATATACCGTGGTCAAGAGGGTCATGACTGGGCCACACTATAAAGTCCATCTTCTTAACCAGTTGTTTATAGTGAGATGAAAATCATTTATAGATGCCAAATTAAGCTACATTCGCATAGTTTCATCTTGGCAACAATGGTTCTCCACAAATTAACAAAGGCTTTTCAGCAGGGTACAACTCAAACTCTATGTACATAGGCTCCTTTTGTTCTATTATAGTGATAGAAAACACAATGAGCCTTTCTCAAAGGTAACCTTAAAAACACAACTGCACACCAAAAAATTGTAAAATGCACGAGATTTTGCACGCTATACCAGCTGAGCAATTTACAGTACCACATCAACTATTTACGCCTCAAAACCAAATCACATATATAAGCAAAAAAGGCCATGCATCAACAGTGTGAACAACATATTGTTCTTTTTCATTGATTGATAAACGAATTTCACAATTTGCAAGAACCTAAATCCCTATCACAGAAGCAACTAACAAACTGTACATCTTCATTACAAAGCACAACCAAACATCCGAAGCAATTAATAAACTAAAAACTATACCAGTTACCCATGATCAATCAACGTACCAATCATGCATATTCTCCAATTTTGGCAGCAACTGCTTAAGAGCGTTTACCGTTTAAAATATAAAGCTTGTTAGGCACAAAAACGTTAAGCTTCCAAATTTTGTTTAAATACTCCTATTTGAAACGCTTTTAAAAGAAACATTTAGCTTTTACGTCATTCTACACTAATGTTTGGCAAAACTAGTAGCAATTAGCAGTAGTGGCAACCAATAGCAGTTATTTAGCAGTAGAAGCGTTTGGTAACGTAATTGTGATTATAATGTGTAAAATTTAGAAAACGCTTCTTCAAGTAGCATTTAAAAAGTAGCGCTACAAAAAAGTAAAACGCTAAACGCTCTATGCCAAACAATCTTTCAATTCTAACCTTCAAGCGCTCTTAAAATCTCCTTGCCAAAAATACACTTAATAAAGGCTTTTATAAAACAAACAACTACGACTGTGAGTAGTTGTGCCTTAACTATATAAAACAAACAATAAATTAAATGACTACAACCTATAAAACGAAAACGAATAGATTAAATCCTCACCTTGACCGAGAGTAAAGGTAAACGGAGTCCCCCTATCGCGACTCGAATCGAATTTCGTCCCATCAATCAACGTTCCAGTATAATGCACTATCAATCACATAACAAAACAAATCAATAACACTTACAGAAAAATTATATAAAAAAAACTTATATATATATAAATAGTAAATACCTTGAACTTCATCGCCGTTATCAGGAGTATCCCAGCCTTCACCTTCCTTAATAATTTTCTTCTTTAATCCATTTTTACCTATCGCTTTTTCATCTCCAGCTTGCATTGCATCGTACGGCATTTCGTCGTCCGTCATTTCTTTGCCTGCTGGAAAGGTGAAATCGTCTTCCATTTGGTTGATTATATGTTGTTAGGAATGTATTGAGGAGAGAATGTTTAGCAAATTTTGGAGAATGTGTGAGGGAGGATGATTGATATTGAGGTGTTTATAGAGGGATGAGTGAATGGTTGTTGTTCTAGAGTGTTCTGACTGAGAGGCTTTTGTATCAGTCAAAGTAGGGGGTGCGTGTGAGGAAGGACGAAGAATGTTCTGGATGGATTTACAGTTGCGAGTCTACGTGATCCGCTCGCTAAGAGGGGCGGGTGTGGTGACAAAGTTATACCTTAACAGTCATCTTAGCGTCACATCAGCATACTTATTCATTTGAGACCCACCATTATTACTTTATTTTTTTCTTTTCAAATTTTCATATAAACTAAATTTATTTATTAAAATAAAAATACAAAACAATATATTTAAAAAGAAGTTAAAAAAAAATAAAATTAAAATGTAAAACGTTACCTATTTATTCACTACAACTTTATTATCCACTTTAATATATATATATAAAAAAAAAAAAAAAAAAAAGAAAACGTTACCTTCTTCTTCTTCTTCCCTTCACACACACTACAAACACACACAACAATTACAAACACACATTAATCAAATAACACAAATAAAAAATATACCCGTTCTTTTTTGTCAGAGTAATTTGCTTCGTCGTCACCACAACGATCAGCTCCACGGCGAGCCACCCCGGTGTGGCGGCGGGGCACGGCGAAGTGTCACATAAGTCCACGGCGAGCCACGATTTTGCCACACCCTCCGCTCTAAGGGTCGTTCGGTTTGGGTTTTTTTTTTTTTTGGACAAATGTACTTTGTGTCGTTTTGGCACGTGTATTTTTTTTAATTGTAAAATAATAATGTATTTTTTTAAAATGTCATGTTTTAATATGTATACTTTTTGTTAATTTTGTTTAAGTTATAGAATAGTAATATACTTTTCATAAGTCTTACGATTTGGTACGATAACACAAACCAACAATAAAAAACACCACTTTTTCAGTAGCACATCAACATCACATTATCATCCTCACTTTAACACAACACCACAAAAACCACTAGATATCATAACAGAAACCAACACCAGCGCCACATAGGATTAATTACCAATGTGGTGTTAAGGTACCTTGTACTCTAAAAAAAATAGATAATTGTAAATTGAACTTTTCAAATTTTTAGTTATGTTTTGGAAAGTGAATTTTCTTTTTTTATAGAAAAAAATTTTAAAAATTTGCAACTAAACGGGTTTTATGTTTGTTTTCACCAACTAAACACTCTCGAAACCAAGATCAATCAATTTTGCCAGTTATATTTCTTTTATCGATTTTGGTTCGGTTTTTGGTTATTTCGGTTTTTAACCGTTAATATTTTGGGCTTAGCCATGTCGTATCAACAAACTTGTTTCAAATAAGAAAAGTTGTTTATCCTTCTTAATTTCTTTGCTAATGAAAGCTTAATGTGAAATCTCAAATTTCGATGCATACACACACAGATAAAACACACATACATATATTACTTGGTTTGGTTAAAGGGCTTATGGGGCTTAAATTTCAAAAACCTTCTATAAGCTTCGTTTGACATAGAGGCTTATAGGGGGGAGCCTAATCCCCAACTATAAGCTCCAACCCTAAAAATTAGGCTAAAACTTTTATAAGCCTCAAATATAAGCCTCGTTTATATCAAATTACTTAATTACCCACAAAAATATCTAATATACATATGTTAATTTAATTATAGGTCATATTTAATAATTTTACAATAATAAGCCCCAACTTAAACTAATTTGCCAAACAAGTTTACGAAAATAAAAATTCTATTTCGGCTTATAATATAAGTTCCAGCCCCAACCCCAGCTCCAGCCGCTTGCGCCAAACATATCTATAAATAAGACACATAGTATGATCATTGTCGAATATTGTTGATATACTATCAAGTAAAAATACATACACATAAAGCACCCACATTACGATAAGACAAATATATTTTAAGTCCTCACACAAAATGAATATGAATTTAGAAATAAGATTTATTTACTTATTTATTTATATTATAACATATATATATATTATTAGTGGGTCGGTTATTAAGGTTAGGTTTCTGGACAAAAGCCGAAACCGAGCTGTTAGTTGTTAGTTCAGTCGATTATTTTGGTTTCTTTGCTCATCTTTACTGAGACTGCGTCTTATTTTCTTGTTTCTTTGTGGCTCTTTTGGTACAAATAAGGGTCTGGTGGATGTTACGGATTTTTAGTGAAACTTTGCTTTGTTGTGTTAGTTCTTGTACAAGGTAATGACTTAAATTTTCTTAAATGTACTTGATCCGATAGAAATTGCGTCTCTACTAGTTACTTAGTAAGTTTATTAATACGTAAAAATTAAACTCGGTTTTTTTTAAAGTCAATCGTTTTAATTGAAATTGCGTTTTTTATTCATTTTCCTCTAATACTACAATTCAAAAGTTTTGTACATCCAACTTATTTTCCCCCGGTTTCACCACTAAAAATAGATATATGTATAAATTTTTTTAGCAAATAATTAGAGTTCATACATTATTATAAAACAAAAGGTCACAAAACTAGCTTACTAAAACAAACAAGGTATTACCTAATTCATATTATGATTATGAAAAATAAGCAATATGATTATGAAAAATAAACAAGGTATTCAAGTTTGCATGCAAGGGTGTGAACATATAACATTATAAATCTTAACCAAAGAGTTAAGGGAAGAGACACAAACACAACGATTTATATTAGCTCAGGATAAGGGGTTTAGATCATCCGTACACTTAGTTGCGAATCCACAATACCTATATTATTCACTATTGTTAGACTATGAAAACCCTGTATGTATTATATTCTATTTATCGAATATGTATAATGTAAATGACCTAAAACCTAATGAACCTTAAGCCCAAAAACCGGACTTGGCTTACTAATATATATTTTAATACTCTCCAGCAATCCAAGCGACGAAATCGCGAAAGCTCATATTGAATTAGATTAAACATTAAAGCAATAATAATAAGTTTGTTGAAGACAACCAACAGCAAACAGGGACAAAGTTTCAAATAGAAGCAACAAAAGCGTAAAAGCAATAATTAATTTGTTGTTGAAGACATCCGATAGCAACCGGTGGCAAATTTTTATCTGCAACAGCGAAAGTAATTGTTGAATGAAGCAAACGTGTGAAATATGTTCATGGATGGTTGTGAGTTAGAGTTATTACATGGGATATAAATTAGGTACGTGGGAATTAAGGTAGGACTTTTTCCTTTTGCATGATGAATTAATGTACAATTGTAGTGGGATAGCAGCAGGCAAGTAAGCAAGAAGATAATGCAGTGAGTGCTAAAGCAATAGGCATGAAAGAAAAGAGGGGGGAATTAAGTTGCGGCTATGGTTTGATGTGGTAGCCTAGGGGAGGTTGCTCAACCTAGCCACTTAGGTATAAGGATCAGACCAACTCCGACACAATGTTAGATAATGAAAATCATGTAGGTGTTATATTCTATTTATCGACTATTTATAATGTAAATGACCTAAAACCATAATGAACCCTAATCCCATAAACCTAGCTTGGGCTTACTAATATATCCTTTAATAATACAAAATTCAGTGGATGAACCATACACCTTAGCTCTCACCAATCTACACCTAGACCCGAGCTTACACATAATGGAGTTTCACACCCGGAACCACCAACAAAGACCTCGCGAAACTCTTCACACCAATTTCAAGAATTCTACCAAAGAAGTATCAAACCCCAAGCTTGAACGCCCTCGACATAAGCTTATTACATCCTTGCTTATCTGCACCTGGACTAAGTGACTCTTGCTTCTCCGCACTAGGAGTAAGACTTTACACTTGTTTCTTTGCTCTCGGTGTAATATTTAACACTTAGTTACAAATTGAATATGAGAGTATGAGTCTTTGTTACAACAATAACACTGGACTAGAAGAAGATAGAGTAAGAAGAAGAAGAAGACTCAATCTATACACAACACAACACACAAGAGCGGATTAAGTTCTTGTATGTTCTTCTCTTGCAAAGAAGTTTGCCTTCAATGTGATAATAGAAAGATGTTTAGACACGAGAATATTGAAAGACATAGAGAAATTGTACAGATAAATACGAGAGCAAAAACACTTAAAGTGATCTTAACTCATTTAATGAAATAGGGAGTATACCCATTTAGTAATTAGTTAAGTCATAAGTAAAAATTAAATCTATTTGATCATTTTATAAAAGTATAAATCTCCATATGTTAGGATTGTTTTATAAAATGTTTTGAGTAGGTTGAGTTGGGTTTTATAAAAGGTTTTTGGGTTACATTTTCTAAAACGAGACATGGCATTTTGGCAATCTCTCTAAGTCCAAATCTTGTTGTGATATTATAAAATATCTTAAACACCATGAACGAACGTGTATTGAAAGATCAAACTCAGTTGAGTAAGAGGAAAACCGACTCTGGAAAACCGAGCGCACGAGGACAGAACTTGGGGCGCTAGTCTTGGCATGGTGGCACGCGAGACCCATCGTACCGGGGCTGTTTTCGTGCACTATTGGTTTTCGGCTATCGCTATTATTGTAAATGTATCATAATATATATTTATCATCATTAAAACATAAATAAGATATATGTCATCATTTGCACCAACAATCCTCCTCTTTTTAATGATGACAAATATATATTCGCGAGCAAGTAAATTTACTATGAAGCATGATGATGAGCACCCTTAACGAGGCTTGTATCTAGCTTGAAAATATTTGACTCTTGGTTGAGGTAGCTAGTCGTGCTTCATGCTTTCTTCTCTTGCTTTCAGTTGTGTAGTTGATTTTGCAATATGTTCTTTGATAAAATTCTTGATCACAATAGTATGTAGCTGTATGTAATTTTTGGTGAAGCTTGAAATCTTTTTCTTCACGGCTTCAATTTGACTCTTGCTTTCTTCTCATCTTTTGTCGAAGCAAAAAGGCGGGATAATCGTTGGCTTCCAACGGCTCCCCCTGGAGTTTCTCCCTCTTGTTCAAAGTCGGGGATCAATGGTTCAAGGAGCTTCATCATTGCAATGTCTTGGCTATATTGGTTAGTTCAAACAACAAAGATAATGCGAATATACATGCATATTGTTGTTCCCTATTCACTATCGTTTAAAACAGTTTAAGTACATAAAACAAACTAATAGTGAATCAATGACTGAAATACAATATAAGTAAAACACACTGATAAATTTTCAACATAATATTCTTTATTAGAAATCAATAAAAAATAATACATTACCCAAGTACTTGCGGAACAGTACTTGGGATTGAAATGACAAAGGGTTGTAACTCCTCACGAAGCTCAAGCTAAGTCTGAGCACAACTACTATGGAACCACTGAGCTATCTCAGGGACTGAGTTGTTTTTGGAGGAGTGAAAGATGGCTTGTGTGTGTGTGTGTTTTACTATTTACAAGCTTAAATCTTTCACTCCATCTCTTATGCTATTTATACAAGTATGAGTTTTAACTTTAACCTAAGTGAGAAATCGACAATTCGTAAGACAAAATATCGATGTATTTTGTCTCATTCTAAAGACTATATTAAGTAAGAGACAAGGTCGCTTTCCATAAGTCGTTGATGACACCGAGCACGATAGTTTGCCATTCGTGGAAAGTTGACTTTGGTTGATAAGGACTTCGATTATCGATTCAAACTTGTCTCGCTTTATCCCGCTCATTCTTCGCCTTCATTGCCTTGATCTTCTACTTCATTTGTCTTGATGTAAGTAGTCGGTGAGGAGTTTAGGATTCATGAGTTATTGTCATCACTCACCGAATCCACCATCTTCTTCTTGACTCGCCTTCACCCCTTAAGTTCCGCCTCACCGAGTGGAGAGACTTCTTCGCGCTTCTTCGAGTATCTCGAAGATGGCTCACCGAGAGACTATGCACTCGGTGACTGTTAGTGTTTAACGGATTAAACACTTAGGGTATTTTCTATTCAAATCCTAGACTTAAGGAGTTTGGGTATTTACTGAACCCAACAGTCTCCCCCTATTTAGATATACAAATAGCCTAAGTGTTTGATCAGTGTAAGTGAGCAAATGGCTTCTTCTTACACTGAATGTACTAATGAACATAATAAGGAACACTGAATATTTTAACAAAACATACATCGTTTATTGATCAATTACATAGTTCCTATCACTAGTACAAAAGATAGAACAAAAATGTCATTCAAGATGGATCCCCAGTGCTTTAAGCTTAACCTTCTTCTTGAGGAGTGCTTCTTTGTCAGGGTGCTCTCTTATCTTAGCATTCAGGTCTTTGCAGAACCTTTCATTTTCTGGAGTATTGATTTGAGAGGTGATAACGCTACACGCGTCGTTCGGGGTCAAGGAAACTTCCTTTTCTTCGAGCAAGTTTTATAACACCCTAGGCAGTGAACCTAATCGTTGTAGTGTAGTAATTAGGGTAAGCCACGGGTATTGATATCGTTCTCTGGGAATAGGAATGCTAGTGAGAAGTTACTACGCTAAGGTTGAGGTTGAGGAAGATTATTTTGTATTTTTATATTTTTGTAGAAATGGAAAAGGTACGAATCTCGGTATTGGATTTGGGGTTGGTATTGCTACCGATTACTCTACTATTATCTAATTATCTAAGCTAAGGTTGTGATAGTCTATGTCTAATTGATGTGTACTCGTATGATAGTTTAAAGATGTGTTTACTTAGGTTTTACTACTCCTTAATTATCTCCTATTGATGGTTGATTTGTCACGTCCTTATTCCTAGTTGCGTTGTGATTCTAAGGCTATAGGCGTGCTTGTTTCCTAACTCTTTGAAATTACCAAAGGGTCTTGTTTACAAATCCTCTAGTGATTTATAGACGCCTACTCTACGGTTGTCCTTGAATACTTTATCCTACAATTACCTAGATAATTATATTCTAAAGTTCACAAAGAAAAGTCAAGCATTAAGTACACAACGAATAATCTAGCGCACTCTAGATCATTAGTCAACTAAGATAAGTATCAACCAATCAATATTCAATAATTAAGTTTCATATTCCTAAGCAAACACACAAATAAATTAGCGGACATGGAGAACATGCAAGCATACACACAAATAATCAAAGACATAATTAAATTAATGAAGTAAATACTTATCTTGATGTATAATAGGGTTTAGAACCCTAAAATACTGCACAAGAAAGCCTTGGTTCGGTTTTAGGTTTTACTCAAAAGACTACACCTAAAACCGAAAAATTCGGATTCTATATATAAGATTACATCTGCGACGGCGTCACCTTATGTTTCGTGGCGCCGTGTGTCGCCGCCATTAGGGTTTCGTCTTGGCCACGTAAACCTTGCGACGGCGCCACCTTATGACCGTGACGCCGTCCCTTCACTCGACGCCGCCTTGGCCGCATCTAGGCCGTCTCGAGTAACGACGGCCTACTCCTTTAGAACCCGACGTCGTCCCTTGAAAACATGCAATTTCGCTTCGACCCGTCATAAAATTCCTTCCCGACGGCGTCGCAGATATGCAAAGACGCCGCCGCCTTATGTTTCAAAGACTTTGAGTGTCTCGATTCGACTTTGGCCATTTTCTTCAGATATTCGCGCCTTTTCGTCCAAATAAGCATCATTCCAAAGATTTTGCCTTCAAGAGACCTAAAAGTGAAAAGGAACGATATTAAGCAATAACGGATACTGATGATCGAATAAGGGCTTAAATGACCCCTTAAAAGGTACCTTTAAAACCTTATCAAATATCCCTACACTTGGTATTTGCTTGTCCTCAAGCAAATGTGCTTTTAGCCAATTAATTTATAAGTTAGGGTCATGAAGCATTCATTCAAAACGGTCCACAACACATATAAGCCCCGCAAAAGTCATAACAAGCACGAAAATTACATACTAGCACCTCACATGGGGTGTTTGGATACTCACATCTCTCGGGTGTATATATGAAATATAACAAATCGAAATGGAAGATAAACACTCATTAACCGGTCCTAGTACATAGATTACCATAGGCTTGAGAATAGATCAAACCTCCGTCGCTTACGTAAGCACCTAGGAAAGACTATCAAAGAGGTCTTTTAAAGGGTTGTAATGTTAGGCTTACGGTAGGAAATGAAGGGTTTGGTGGGATAGGCTATTTAGTGGTGGATAGTCAAAATCTCTATGTTGCAAGTATACGAAGAATGGCGTTGCTAAGCCAAGACTCGACACTCTAAAACTCTAGGCAACGAAAATAAACAAACATAATTTAAAAGATAGATGTAGGATGGTAGCCCGTATGGTTTTTTTTTTTTTTTTTTTTTTTTTTTTTTTTTTTTTTTTTTTTTTTTTTTTGTGCATACACTTTACTCTACCATCCTCTACGGTACATCAAAATGATAGGATTTATAGACACATCCCTACACTTGAGTTTTATTACTCTAACACTAATTTGACCCGAATTGAAAAGATCAAAACACTTGGAGTACATTATTATGCAAACAAAGGGAATTTGAGTTTAACGTTCTCTTCCTATATTTCATAAACTTTAACTTTTCCCATGAATCCCAATCATCCCAAAATCAGATACAAAGGATATGACTCGACTTAGCAACTCATGCAAGCAACCGATAATTGAACTAAGGGTTTTGGGTGATAACATAAATTGCACTAAAAGTGAGTGCAATAAAGGTAGGCTAAGGCGATTTGGGTGTATATTTGGGGGTGGGGTGTAAACAATGCTCTTCATTGATATCCCGGAAAACCGAAACATCACGAGAACCGCGAAAAGGATAGGCTCGAGGGGTTAACTAGGGTATCGTGTACTAAAGATGAGTACAAGCGCAAAGGGTGTGGGGAATTACTCAACCGATATGGAAGAAGTAATTATATTACAGGTATCAAACAAGGGTTTATCCTAATGCCTCTTATCATTTAGTTATTCCTAACTACACAAGTGTAGTCTCACTAGCGATCTCGGAATGCATCACAAAACAAGTTCTAGAATCTAATATACTACCGGTTCACACTCTAAGCATTAAAGATGAATGCTTTAATTCCTACTAATCTAAGGGCGATCCTCACATTTTGGGTGGAATTTAGGTGGTAAGGTTTTTTTTTGTGCTAGTCATGCAACTTCCTATCCATGAGACGCTTTTGTTAAGACTAATGGCCCACTCTTATACGTCATGAAAAAATTTTAAATTTGGCTAAAATTACCCTAACCTACATTTTCTCATGGTTTATTACACAAATACACTTGGACAAAGCAAATAGTCAAGGATAAGCATAGTTTCAAAGTTCCGGTTTATTTTCCTCCTACACTTAAACCGAACATTGTCCCCAATGTTCCCGAAAGTATCAAAGTTATAATAATAGAAGGTAATTAAAACGAAAGAAACTAATACTCCCCGATTAGCTCGGTAGGATCCGTAAAAGTGGTGGTTAAATTCTTTTCAAGAAGAATTATTATGAAAAGCTCCTTCCAATCTTATGTAACTTCTTCTTGACAAACTAAACCTCGCACACTTGAAGAAAACAAACGAAACCTTCGCGTAAAATCGGCGGTAATAATATATATAAGACTCGATTTAAACTAGGATATAATGCTTGTGGAATGGATGTTTACGAATTTCTAAGAAAATTAAGACCGAAAATTCCAAAATTTATAAGTAGCTCGAAAACGAGAAAAGTAATCGATGTTTTACTCCTTCACGACGCGTCAGTTGCAATCTGACGCCGTCAAGTTATCCCGACAAAAAGCGGTCTGCGATTTTCGGAAAATTTACGGAAAATTTACATCTTTAGAATCGGAAAATTTCGCAAAACATTCATTATGACTCGATACAAGCATTTGACTCGAACAAACAAACATATATATCTTTTAATTAATTGTTATTCTCATGTTTACGTTTCTTTTGAAAACGTGTAATCCTCCCACACTTATCCCTTATGTAAAATACCTTTATATGTAATTAAGACGGTTAAAAACAAAATAAAGCATTTTACAAATTTAAACATGAGGATAAATAATTAATAAAAGATATATGACACACAAATGAAAATAAAAAAAAAACAAATACACATGGGTTGCTTCCCAAGAAGCGCTTGTTTTGTTCGAGTCACGAGCGACTCTACCCTTATTTAATGATAAAGGGAAGTTTTCCTACACTTAAGTTCAAATGCGGGTGATAGTAGCAATACACACCCTTAGGGTGGAAATTTGCTACGTGAGGAGAGGGTGATGGGTGATTTATATGCTCAAAGGAGTGTGCTCTATTCATTATAACCTTACCTAAGTCTATTGGTGTAGCGAGAGAATCAAATCTCTCCTAAGAATGGATCATTTTCACCAACTTCAAAAGATTCCTGGTTAAGGATCCATCTTGACCTAATAAACCCGGTTTAAACCCATAGTGTTTCTTGTTATCAACCATGAATGGATGATATAAGTGTGTAAGGTCATGGGTTACTCCTATATCGGCTTCTACTCTACATGGCCTAGAATCTACCACCTTTATCAAGCAACTACCCGGACTATCTATTTTGATTGGTGGATTGGGGCCTAATTCAATTCCAAGATTCACATCTAAAGACGGAAAATTGGGTAAGGTTTTTAAGTGAGGCTCCGGTTCATCAAAATATGGAACTTCCTAGGACTAAGAGAGGTCATGACAACAAGCATCTAAACCTACATTCTCTAATGGTGTTTGGTCCAAAGGTTCTCTAATTGGGGTTCCTATAGTCTCTTCTACTTCTTCCGGGTAAGTTATAGGCGATGTGTGTTCCTCAGGTGATGGTAAGACTTGTGGGTTATCCGATGGGGTTGGATTTTCTACTCTATCCTCCATATTATCAAGATCACCTATGTATTCATTTTGTATTGTGGTAGCGCCTAACCATGACATGCACCTTGGTACCTCAACTCTAATCATCTCCTTCCTAAACAACCTTTCCGACCGAAGTTTCCAAATTGAAAATAGGTCTAAAGATTCGTTTTTTGGGTCCCATGTTCCACTTCTAAATTGGGCGTGAATCTCAAAGGTTTCCCATGCAAATCGAGCACCACGTCCCCAAATATCCCCATCCGTTACATAGTCAAGTCTCCTTTGGGTTTCGTGGGCGATACGAGTGTAAAAGAATTGTAGTGGAAACAGTAAGTCAATACCATGATAAAGGACTTTTTGCAATAAATATTTAATGCGAGTCCAAGCCTCAGGAAAGGATTCATCATGATGTTGCTGGAACCTCATGATCTCATTTTGGAGTGGAAAGGGTAGATTATGTAGTGGATTTTGTTGATTGGGTGAAAGTTTTGGTGGATTCGCGTTCTCCATGATGGTGGACGGAAGAGTCAATGGAAAAGTTTTACTAACAAAGGCACAAAGAAGGGGATAGACTACGAGGAAGCTAAAATGAGAAAAAGTTACTTGATAGGAATCAAGTAAGGAAACCTAAACGAGGTGGACTACTAACTAGCTATTCTATTCCCGCAGGTGCGCCTAAAACTTGATAACGCTACACGCGTCGTTCGGGGTCAAGGAAACTTCCTTTTCTTCGAGCAAGTTTTATAACACCCTAGGCGGTGAACCTAATCGTTGTAGTGTAGTAATTAGGGTAAGCCACGGGTATTGATATCGTTCTCTGGGGAATAGGAATGCTAGTGAGAAGTTACTACGCTAAGGTTGAGGTTGAGGAAGATTATTTTGTATTTTTATATTTTTGTAGAAATGGAAAAGGTACGAATCTCGGTATTGGATTTGGGGTTGGTATTGCTACCGATTACTCTACTATTATCTAATTATCTAAGCTAAGGTTGTGATAGTCTATGTCTAATTGATGTGTACTCGTATGATAGTTTAAAGATGTGTTTACTTAGGTTTTACTACCCTTAATTATCTCCTATTGATGGTTGATTTGTCACGTCCTTATTCCTAGTTGCGTTGTGATTCTAAGGCTATAGGCGTGCTTGTTTCCTAACTCTTTGAAATTACCAAAGGGTCTTGTTTACAAATCCTCTAGTGATTTATAGACGCCTACTCTACGGTTGTCCTTGAATACTTTATCCTACAATTACCTAGATAATTATATTCTAAAGTTCACAAAGAAAAGTCAAGCATTAAGTACACAACGAATAATCTAGCGACTCTAGATCATTAGTCAACTAAGATAAGTATCAACCAATCAATATTCAATAATTAAGTTTCATATTCCTAAGCAAACACACAAATAAATTAGCGGACATGGAGAACATGCAAGCATACACACAAATAATCAAAGACATAATTAAATTAATGAAGTAAATACTTATCTTGATGTATAATAGGGTTTAGAACCCTAAAATACTGCACAAGAAAGCCTTGGTTCGGTTTTAGGTTTTACCCAAAAGACTACACCTAAAACCGAAAAATTCGGATTCTATATATAAGATTACATCTGCGACGGCGTCACCTTATGTTTCGTGACGCCGTCGTGTCGCCGCCATTAGGGTTTCGTCTTGGCCACGTAAACCTTGCGACGGCGCCACCTTATGACCGTGACGCCGTCCCTTCACTCGACGCCGCCTTGGTGCATCTAGGCCGCCCGAGTAACGACGGCCTACTCCTTTAGAACCCGACGTCGTCCCTTGAAAACATGCAATTTCGCTCGACCCGTCATAAAATTCCTTCCCGACGGCGCCGCAGATATGCAAGATGCCGCCGCTTTATGTTTCAATGACTTTGAGTGTCTCGATTCGACTTTGGCCATTTTCTTCAGATATTCGCGCTTTTCGTCCAAATAAGCATCATTCCAAATTTTGCCTTCAAGAGACCTAAAAGTGAAAAGGAACGATATTAAGCAATAACGGATACAGAAGTGATCGAATAAGGGCTTAAATGACCCCTTAAAAAGGTACCTTTTAAAACCTTATCAAGAGGCCACTGGTAGATAGCTTGTGTAACACCCCCAAAAATGACTCAGCGGAAGCATACGTGTATTGGGGTGCTACTAAATTGGTATCACAACATAAGCATAGAACAATTGGTTTTTCATAAATAAACTTTTATTCATTTCTTAAAAACAATGTTTACATTATTGATTAGTGCGGAAAATGGCCCATTATAAACGAGTGGTCCCAATATATAAATCAGAGTCATCTATGACCATGCCATGCCTTTGTCTTGCGCCTCCAAAGATAAGCTATCACTTCAAAACCTGAAGATACATGCTAAAAGGGGTCAGCTTACGCTGGTGAGTTCATAGGTTTATTTAAAAAGGAATCTCAGTACGTTGTTTCAAATTTGGTTTTTGGTGATCATTACATCTGGCGTAATGTCATAAAGTTTATGATTTCATAAAAGGATTTCATAAAAGAGATTTCATAAGTGGACCATAAGTAGGGTATATGCACATTACAACGAATATAATGTCATATATTGAATCTATTACGCTAGCACTAAGTTCATCCAACCGAAGCTACGACAGTTCATGTATGCACAAGGAAGTCATACAAATACAGAGCCCATGGCGAGTGTTTATCCCAACACACTCGGTCCCGACATGCTATATGTTTCGCCTTGACCCAAGCGGGTCAACCGAATGAGGAGTCACCTCAATAGATCTATTTATAACATTCGCGCTTCCCAGCAGGAATTGACGGTTCATGAAAAGGGCAAATTTGGGATCTAAGGACTTAGGCTAAGCTGCGTAATATTTTGGGTCAAACATTTTGGTATGCTCTATAAAACATCTATGTATGATGAAAACTTTAAACATGTAAAAGCATAGTATGCATGTAATGCACTAGTAAAATGCTTTAAGTAAGATGAACATGTATCTTCCCCCAAAACAAGTATAAAGCAGTTAAAAGTAGGGGCTATGAAACTCACCTTGGCAATGTGCAATATGCAGTCTAAAGGAAATAAATCAAGGAGTGATAGTGCACAGCTTCGACACGCAACCTAATTAAGTACGGCATATTTAGTCTTCATGTTTAAGACTCGATAAAGTCTAACTACTTTATAAATTTTAAATGTTTTTGTTGTTGTTGTTGTTGTTGTTGCTGTTGTTTATGAGGCATCATTTATCTTAGAACAATTTTACAAAGATTTGGATGGATCTCGGCTTATGAAGGTATGACATGGAAGGAATCTTGAAGAAGGAATTACGACATTGGTTTAATGACGACCAAATGATAATACTTGGAAAGGTACACGCATAAGAGATACCAAGGATGAACAAGACTGCGATTTGTTGATAGCCGGATAACGATGTACGGAAAGTATGTACATTTATTAGGACATTAACGGACTAAGTGGACATCATGAAGGAAAGTGTATATATACTCATATAGATATATATAATTCATATATATGTTCATGTCGTTAAAAAGTTTTAAGTACAATTCAATTGGTACACTTTTGTAAGTTTCAAAATAGCTTTCACGTGTCATTGATATAGATGTATACATTTTAAAAGAACGGTTACACACCATAAATAATCATGCTTAATACTTAGAAAAATGATGTAAGTGTTGATACAATTAGTTCAACTTGTTATGAATAATATGTATTTGTAGAAAATTTTGGCGAAATATGGATGTATAACCTTTTTGTCCAAGGCACCTATCGTCAAAGTTTTATAATAGATTATGCCAAGTATTAGTACTTGAATTTAGAATTGTAAATGGACGTCTAAACATTTGGTTTATAAGAACTCTAGTTTAGTTATAAAAATATAAGTACAACTCATTTTACAAAGTTAAATGTGTTTTGGTTATAAGTGAAATTATATATATTCGTTTATATTAAAAGATAACACGTACTAGTAATTAACGTTACTTCAAAGTTTATATTTTCTAATAATAAGTTTTAATTGTTCGTGATGTTATGGTGCGTTATATATATATATATATATATATATATATATATATATATATAGAAGTGTGATTGTTTTATTTTCACGAGACGAATTATGTACTTGACGTGTGTCGGAAAAATCGTCGCGAGATGGTTTGGATCTATGATCAGGTTCACGTCCCCCCTCCCTGATGACACACTAAGTGGGCTTTAGCTCGGTACTATACCAATCCCACCCAACTGCTGGTTGGGCTTCGCCCCAATTATCCACTCCCAAGATAAATGGGCTGCGGCCCAGATCTTGAAGCCAAATTTACCAGTACACATTTTATATAGTTTATTTTGTGAACTTTTTATGGGACTCATTTAACGCTAGTGTATGAACACCTATGCTCATTCCTCGAGTTCGGATGACCAAGGGAAAAGACTCGGGACGGTTAGAAAAACCATAAGCATGATCACGAAAAGGGAACTCAACGCACCCTTGAGTCGCGACTTGAGAGTCTTTAGACCAAGTGGAACAATCATGTATTCGACTCATACGACCACCCTTGTGGTCTTGTGTCAATAGCAGGTAACCAAACACCCTTCTTGAGTGAGGTTGAACCATGATAGTCAACGAGTACACCCATGATGTCTCGTTAACCAGGAATCAGAAGCAAGACACAAACAGGATGCAAGCATGTTACCTAAGTCATTGATGAACTAAGATTAAGGCCAATGGACACCAGCACACCCCTTGGTGTGACTGCTGTCAAGCCGAGCAACCCAGCTCTCATGTGGGTGTGGTCTACCATATCCCAAGGCCAAGCCAACACAGGTGTGGTTTTCTTGTTGAGTCTGAACCCACGGCAAAACCACAACAATTACTACCAACCCCAATAAGCTGTAACGAGAACAGAAATCTAAGGGATTAAGGAGGTCCAACACACCCGAGAGGTTTTGAATCCGAACTTCTCAGTGGGTTTTATTACTGAATCAAAAGAAGGAAAATAGTCCAAAGAGCCGTAGATTACCAACGCAGATAGTAAGTCGGAAACTTAAGCCGAAAACCAAAACGTGTCGAAATTCAATTAGGTTGTTCTAAGTTTAACAACATAAGCCGAAACTAATTTAAGCCGCTAAAAGTTTTATCTGTTTTTCTCCTTTGTTCTCGACAGCAACAACAACATCAGTTAAAGGGTCATTTTAACTCAATCAAATAGACATCAACATTAACCATTATCACTTACAATTTATTAATTCCATTCGGTACAAATAAAAATGTTCATAAATTCTCATTGGACAATTACAACTCGATAGATTTAAGAGATGAAAGTTTTATATTCTTACGTTTAACCAGGTGGGTCGAATAGATGATCACCGAAAACCAAGGAGCTCGTTTGGAGGGGACTCGAGTGAACTAGAACGATTAACCCCTGGGGTAGCTTCCTTACGCATCCAAGAATGAAACCCCTCTATCAATTTCCAAAAGCCCCTTGATTCTTGGATCCCTAGTTTTTGTGATTTGTATGGGATGTGAGTAAAAACTGTGAAGATTGAGTCTCTACTAATAGAGATAGAGGAGGAATGGAGCCTCTTGTCTTTCTTGGCCTCACATGGAGGGTCTTCTCTTCTTCTGGCTCTCGTCTCCCTCCCATAGCTACACCATCATGTGATGTCTAAAGTGTAGGTTTCTGTTTTGTAGGAGTTTGACAAGGATTGATCATCTTTTGATGTCAGAAGTAGATTAGCAGTGGGTTGGATATTTTGGGTAGGCGGCGTGAAGGAAGATTGCAGAGAAGAAGATGATGGGGCAAAAATGGGTGGGTTAGGATTAGGATAGGTAAGCTGTATTTTTGTTTTGTCTTATTATTAGATACAGTATAATCTGTACTCCGTGTTTTGTCGACTCCTCGAGTAAACGTATCTTTCCGGTATTCGAAAAATATAAAAATTTATATTTTTGAAAACGATTTTATAAACGTAATAATATGACATTCTTATTACGTTGAATTTTGCTTATAATTGTTTGCCGTTATTTAATTGGTGTCGGAATGCGTGCGGTGCCGTGACTTTCTAAATTCTCGAGATAACTTCGTTTTCTTTCGAAATTATTAGTGATTGATAAAAGTGTATTTTCTCTTATCTCAAGATTTATTTTTAGTTTTGTATGCTATTTACTTGCAAAGATATCTGGAATAACTTATGGATTAAGCTTATGTACGCTTTCATTTTAGCTTGACAAGAGTAAATTTCACATATACGTTGTGGGCAAGTATTGTATGTTGTGCGGTGTCTTATTTCTAAAGGAACGAAATGACCTCTCGCTTATGGATCCGAATATTGACAACCGCCGAAAATAGCCGATTTGAATATTCTGTCGCAATAAATATTATTATAATAATCCGAATTTTACGGGTTGTTATAGTCTACCCATTTACAGAGATCCGTCCGGATCTCGCCACGTTATCCGATAGGGTGTCGGGAACGAGGTGATGGTATTTGGAACAAGTTTTGAATTGTCCCTAGGTTGTTTCTAGGGTTTCCTCTTTGGGTATGGTTACCTAGGTGTTGTGACATGAGCACATCCCCTATATGAGGAGTTATGATTTTTCTGGGGTTAGGTTCATTGGTGAAAGTTCAAATTTTGATGTTATGAGGTTTCATTATATTGTTAGTGTGGGCACCTCTAATTTCTCATGGTTTTATCAAAACGTACTCTTTTCTGGTGTTTAATGGTTCTAAAGTGTATGGGTTGATTCTTAAGGTTTGCTATAGGTTTGTGTGCTTTCTTCTTTAAAGGGTGAAGAAATATTTGTTTTCAATTTTCTTCGAGTAAATGTTTATACAAGTTTTACTAAGACCGATTTCAAAATCGATAACATGTAAAATGACACATTTTAAAAGATTTTAAACCGGTTCTTAGTTATGGGATGTATAAGGAAGTTTTGTGAAACTTTTAGTGTATGAGTATTTTGTCTCATTTTACGAGGGATTTGGAAAGTATTATTGTTGGATCTTAAAGAGTAATCCTCAAATTTGGGAATTTTATTGTAGTAAGAATGTGTATCAAGATATCACATTTACTCATGGCTACGAGTAAGGTTTAGTTGTCTAAGTTGGGTACGGTTGGAGGTTTAATAGTTGATGAACCTCATGGTTACCTAGGGTTTTAGGCAGAGGTGCAGGATACATCCTAAGCTCAGGCTTAGCTATCAAGGAGGACATTGATCATTTTTGGTTTATGGGGTATTAACTTAAAACACATTTCGAGGAAATAAGTAACCAATAGAGTGGTTCTGGAATAACTTTCAAAGTATTAAGGAACACTTTACTTTGGTAAGGTATGGGTAGAATTATAGTTATGGTAATGTGGTAATTTGGTTTGTAGAATGATTCATGAAGTGATTCATGAAGTATTTTGATTATAATAGTTTGAGGGATAATCGGAAATAGTTTGTAAGGCAACTCTTTTGTTTGTAGTAGGGTAATAAGGTAGGCACGGTTATTCTTAAGAGGTGGGTGGAGTTTCTAGGTATCAAATTTTTCAATGGTGAAATTTTCAAGTTTTGCGGGATTATGGGTCATTTACCGTGTCTTTCTAGATTTTGCCAAAGGTTTATTGTTCTTTTGTTGCCTATTCCCATTAGAGAATTTTTCTCATAGGTGCTATTGAAAGGTTGCTCCTAGAATGGTTTGATTTGTTCATGGGGTGTAAGGTGTGGGGTAGGTGTGACTATAACATAACCCGATTGTGATATGAAATTATAAAGTTTATGATTAAGAAGTAGTATGACGCCAGTGAGTGGCTTATGATTAAGAAATATTGTGACGCCAGTGGATGGCTTATGATAGGGTGATGCCAGTGAGTGGTTTATGACTAAGGAATGCCAGTGAGTGACTTGCGATTAAGGAATGTCAGTGAGTGACTTGCGATTAAGGAATGTCAGTGAGTGACTTGTGTTTAAGGAATGTCAGTGAGTGGTTTGTGTTTAGAAAATGCAGTGAGTGGTTTATGATTAGGGTATGCCGGTGAGTGGCTTGTGATTAGTGTATGCCGATGAGTGGCTTGTGATTAGGGTATGCCGATGAGTGGCTTGTGTTTAGTGTATGCCGATGAGTGGCTTGTGTTTAAAGGATAGTGTGACGCCAGTGTGTGGCTTCAGGGTAACCGTCAATGTGTGGTTTATTGAAATGTTACATGTTTATCAAAATTATTATCATCTTCTCTCTGGACATAAAGCTATTATAACTATCCTAAGTACTACAAAATTCACCTCTGAGTCGGACATAGGTGATCAGGCTATGTCCCACTGTCCCTGGTTGAATATAGGTGATCAATCTATATTCACCCGAGGTTCAATGAATTTTGAAATACTTAGCTTAGTTATGCTAGTAATATGTCACAATACTTTTAAAGGTTGTCTTGAAGGATTTGAACAATTATTCTCTTTATGTGAGGAAAGGTGTAGTGCTGTGATACGTAAGTATACGTATAGGGAAAGTAATTGTAACTTATAATGAAACTAGGTGAGCAGTGATAAAACATGTATCTTATCAAGTATGATCTCAACAGGATCATAAGTGAGGCATCATCTTGGCAGGCAGGCACGTGTCGGTCATAGGGTTTAGTTTTTGTAAAAGTGGTTATAGTCTAGGTTTAAAATATACCCGCCTTCTATAACCTAGGCTCGATGCCAATCAGAACACCCCAAAATGACTCAATGAAGCATACGTGTATTGGGGTGCTACTAAATTGGTATCACAACATAAGCATAGAACAATTGGTTTTCATAAATAAACTTTTATTCATTTCTTAAAACAATGTTTACATTATTGATTAGTGCGGAAAATGGCCCATTATAAACGAGTGGTCCCAATATATAAATCGAGTCATCTATGACCATGCCATGCCTTTGCCTTGCGCCCAAAGATAAGCTATCACTTCAAAACCCAAGATACATGTTAAAGGGGTCACTTCTGTTGGTGAGTTCATAGGTTTATTTAAAAGGAATCTCAAGACGTTGTTTCAAATTTGGTTTTGGTGATCATTACATCCGCGAATGTCATAAAGTTTATGATTTCATAAAAGGATTTAATAAAAGAGATTTCATAAGTGGACCATAAGTAGGGTATATGCACATTACAACGAATATAATGTCATATATTGAATCTATTACGCTAGCACTAAGTTCATGCAACCGGTTACTCTGACGGTTCATGTATGCACAAGGAAGTCATACAAATACAGAGCCCATGGCGAGTGTTTATCCTAATACACTCGGTCCCGACATGCTATATGTTTCGCCTTGACCCAAGCGGGGTCAACCGAACAGAGGAGTCACCCTCAATAGATCAATTTATAACATTCGCGCTTCCCAAACAGGAATTGACGGTTCATGAAAAGGGCAAATTTGGGATCTAAGGACTTAGGCTAAGTCACGTAATATTTTGGGTCAAACATTTTGGTATGCTCTATAAAACATCTATGTATGATGAAAACTTTAAACATGTAAAGCATAGTATGCATGTAATGCACTAGTAAAATGCTTTAAGTAAGATGAACATGTATCTTCCCCCAAAACAAGTATAAAGCAGTTAAAAGTAGGGGCTATGAAACTCACCTTGGCAATGTGCAATATGCAGTCTAAAGGAAATAAATCAAGGAGTGATAGTGCACGGCTTCGACACGCAACCTAATTAAGTACGGCATATTTAGTCTTCATGTTTAAGACTCGATAAAGTCTAACTACTTTATAAATTTTAAATGTTTTTGTTGTTGTTCTTGTTGTTGTTGTTTATGAGGCATCATTTATCTTAGAACAATTTTACAAAGATTTGGATGGATCTCGGCTTATGAAGGTATGACATGGAAGGAATCTTGAAGAAGGAATTACGACATTGGTTTAATGACGACCAAATGATAATACTTGGAAAGGTACACGCATAAGAGATACCAAGGATGAACAAGATCGCGATTTGTTGATAGCGGATAACGATGTACTGGAAAGTATGTACATTTATTAGGACATTAACGGACTAAGTGGACATCATGAAGGAAAGTGTATATATACTCATATAGATATATATAATTCATATATATGTTCATGTCGTTAAAAAGTTTTAAGTACAATTCAATTGGTACACTTTTGTAAGTTTCAAAATAGCTTTCACGTGTCATTGATATATATGTATACATTTTAAAAGAACGGTTACACACCAGAAATAATCATGCTTAATACTTAGAAAAATGATGTAAGTGTTGATACAATTAGTTCAACTTGTTATGAATAATATGTATTTGTAGAAAATTTTGGCGAAATATGGATGTATAACCTTTTTGTCCAAGGCACCTATCGTCAAAGTTTTATAATAGATTATGCCAAGTATTAGTACTTGAATTTAGAATTGTAAATGGACGTCTAAACATTTGGTTTATAAGAACTCTAGTTTAGTTATAAAAATATAAGTACAACTCATTTTACAAAGTTAAATGTGTTTTGGTTATAAGTGAAATTATATATATTCGTTTATATTAAAAGATAACACGTACTAGTAATTAACGTTACTTCAAAGTTTATATTTTCTAATAATAAGTTTTAATTGTTCGTGATGTTATGGTGCGTATATATATATATATATAGAAGTGTGATTGTTTTTATTTTCACGAGACGAATTATGTACTTGACGTGTGTCGGAAAAATCGTCGCGAGATGGTTTGGATCTATGATCAGGTTCACGTCCCCCCTCCCTGATGACACACTAAGTGGGCTTTAGCTCGGTACTATACCAATCCCGCCTAATCACTGTTGGGCCGCTAAATTATCCACTCCCAAGATAAATGGGTCATGCCCGATCTTGAAGCCAAATTTACCAGTACACATTTTATATAGTTTATTTTGTGAACTTTTTATGGGACTCATTTAACGCTAGTGTATGAACACCTATGCTCGTTCCTCGAGTTCGGATGACCAAGGGAAAAGACTCGGGACGGTTAGAAAAACCATAAGCATGATCACGAAAAGGGAACTCAACGCACCCTTGAGTCGCGACTTGAGAGTCTTTAGACCAAGTGGAACAATCATGTATTCGACTCATACGACCACCCTTGTGGTCTTGTGTCAATAGCAGGTAACCAAACACCCTTCTTGAGTGAGGTTGAACCATGATAGTCAACGAGTACACCCATGATGTCTCGTTAACCAGGAATCAGAAGCAAGACACAAACAGGATGCAAGCATGTTACCTAAGTCATTGATGAACTAAGATTAAGGCCAATAGACACCAAAGACACCCTTGGTGTGATCGCATCAAGCCGAGCAACCCAGCTCTCATGTGGGTGTGGTCTACCAGATCCCAAGGCCAAGCCAACACAGGTGTGGTTTTCTTGTTGAGTCTGAACCCACGGCAAAACCACAACAATTACTACCAACCCCAATAAGCTGTAACGAGAACAGAAATCTAAGGGATTAAGGAGGTCCAACACACCCGAGAGGTTTTGAATCCGAACTTCTCAGTGGGTTTTATTACTGAATCAAAAGAAGGAAAATAGTCCAAAGAGCCGTAGATTACCAACAGATAGTAAGTCGGAAACTTAAGCCGAAAACCAAAACGTGTCGAAATTCAATTAGGTTGTTCTAAGTTTAACAACATAAGCCGAAACTAATTTAAGCCGCTAAAAGTTTTATCTGTTTTTCTCCTTTGTTCTCGACAGCAACAACAACATCAGTTAAAGGGTCATTTTAACTCAATCAAATAGACATCAACATTAACCATTATCACTTACAATTTATTAATTCCATTCGGTACAAATAAAAATGTTCATAAATTCTCATTGGACAATTACAACTCGATAGATTTAAGAGATGAAAGTTTTATATTCTTACGTTTAACCAGGTGGGTCGAATAGATGATCACCGAAACCAAGGAGCTCGCTTGGAGGGACTCGAGTGAACTAGAACGATTAACCCCTGGGGTAGCTTCCTTACGCATCCAAGAATGAAACCCCTCTATCAATTTCCAAAAGCCCCTTGATTCTTGGATCCATAGTTTTTGTGATTTGTATGGGATGTGAGTAAAAACTGTGAAGATTGAGTCTCTACTAATAGAGATAGAGGAGGAATGGAGCCTCTTGTCTTTCTTGGCCTCACATGGAGGGTCTTCTCTTCTTCTGGCTCTCATCTCCCTCCCATAGCTACACCATCATGTGATGTCTAAAGTGTAGGTTTCTGTTTTGTAGGAGTTTGACAAGGATTGATCATCTTTTGATGTCAGAAGTAGATTAGCAGTGGGTTGGATGTTTTGGGTAGGCGGCGTGAAGGAAGATTGCGAGAGAAGAAGATGATGGGGCAAAATGGGTGGGTTAGGATTAGGATAGGTAAGTCGTTTTGTTTTGTCTTATTATTAGATACAAGATAATCAGACTCGTGTTTTGTCGACTCCTCGAGTAAACGATCTTTCCGGATTCAAATGAATTCCTCGAACCACAAAACAAACAACTCCCGCTCGAATATCATTACCACACCGCACACACGCACACCAAATGACGGTGGTGAACCAAAAAGAGGCTCACCACAACCGACACAAGGAATAAACGATTCTATTTGAGAGTTATGAGAAGTAATCGGTTCATTCAAAGAATCAACAAAACCAACATGGTACTCAATGACTATTAAGACTCAAGAACATTTTGAAAAATCCGGAGGTGGGACAAGTGGTGTGCTCGAGAGCTAGCAATTTCCACCACTTCCGTTATGGTCTCCTGTTCGGTTCTTGAGAAACGTGAAGATTAGGCAAGTCATTCTTGCTAGTCATCGGTCTAAATTCGCATGTTTGCTTTTAACCGTAAATCGTGAAAGTGTAGGATCAATTTTAGACGGCTTAGAGCAATCGAGGGTTAGATCTTTGGATAACCGTAGGTTGAACGATTTAGCACCTCCATTATTGAGGAAGTACCGTCCTTTGTCACCCCGGTTTCTCGCTCCATTTCCCTACGCAAATTAATGGATCATCATGAACAACACGAATTCTTGACATTTGTGATAAAGTAGGAAGTTTTCAACTTCGCCTCGTAATTGGCCGTAGTCGAGAGATTCCATGAGAATAGAAGAAGTTAGAATCAAATGGATAGAGGGTAAAGGAATAAAGAATCAAAAGGGTAAGAGGGTAAAGACTAATATTTTGGATTTTTGGATAAACATTTTATAAAAACAAAGAATGAAAATATTTTTGGTGTTGTTAACACTTTAGGAAAAGTGTTAATGAACTTTTGATTTTGATTAACTTTACAAAAACTGCTTACAAAAGGGTGGTATATGTGCAAGAATGGATCCGAAATGCTTAAAACACGCTTACAACCTCCCGGCAATGGCGCTAAAATTTGATTGGTGCTAAACCGCTGTTATCTCACACAAGCTAGCCACATGAATGGCTAACCGTAAGAAACTTAAAACAGTTCAAACACTAATGCAATTAAGATCAGAGGAATATAGTGGATTCCTGGGTCGTTAAGTCCCACGGAGGATGAATTGGTGTTAAACAACTTCAGATGTCGAATAATCACTAAGGGTAGTGATCAGAAAGGATTTTGAGATATTTATACCTAAAGAGAAAGTTTATAAATTACAGGGGCTTAAATGCAAATTAAAGAAAATTAAAAAGTTAAAATATATTAAATAAACGCTATCACAATTTTTAAAATGATGAACGTTTAAAACCTAAAACGTATGTTTAAATAAAATTACGTAAACGTACAAAATAAAACGTGAGTTTAAAGAAATAAAAGGCCTACAAATATAAAAATGACATTTTTACAATCCTAATAATAAAAGAAAATTATTAAAAAGAAAATTATTTTTAAAACTATTTATTTAATTATTATTAATTAAAACTATTTATTAAGTATTTAAAATGCACTAAAATATAAGAAAATACAAAATTAACCTAGAAAATGAAATTATAACTTAGAAAAATCTAAAATATGATAAAACTTATTTTAAAACTGAAAATATATTTTTAGACTTTTATGTATTTATTATTAATTTAATACTATTTAAAACTAATTAAAATGCTAGAAAATACTAATTAAACCAAGAAAATTATGGAAAAATAGTTTTATGACTTTTATATTTATCTTAATCTATGAAAATTGAAAACATATTTTTTAAGCTTTTTCCGATTTATTTGTATTAAAAGCTATTTAAAAGGATTAAAAACTGTTTTAAATAAGGAAAAATACTAAACAGTGATAGAAAAATCTGAAAAATTCAGGAAAATACTAAAATATTATTCTAAGTCTAAGAAAAATATAAAAACATATGCTTATGTATGAGAATATGAGGCTGCAGTGAAACTGCTTATTAATAAGCACTTTAAAATAAGCCAAAGTCCACAAATGGACACCAAATGAACACAGAAGCTAGGTTATGCTATAATTACTAAATACTAACCTATTCCAACTATCCTAAACCTCTGAAAAGCAGTTTAAGCCAAGAATTAAGCAAAGCATAAACTAATTTTATTTCAGAAATGGGACAAAATTGTGGCTGATCTAGGAGTGGGGTCCACAGAGCTTAAGCTCAAAAGCTTGACTGAAACTGATAGTCAGCTGGGTGGTGAGTGCTATGGAACCAAGAACCACCACTGGGGTCCACTGATGTGGCCTGTGGGACCCACCAAAGTGGTGGTGAAGGCCACTGTTTTGGTGGTGATCACATGCACAGGACAAGCTTTTTGAGAAGGGTCTCAAAAGAAGCTATGTAATAAGCTGTTTATAGGCTAAATAGATACAAGCTAATATTTTTCTAATTAACATGAACAACTAAAATTTAATATCCCAAAAGCACAAAGTCTAGATCCTAACAGTAAGATCACAGTGAAATTGTGAAGTTTATTCAAAACCGCATTTAGAAATTTTGACTTTTGACGCTTATGAACTTTTGACTTTTATGAGATTTAAACCAATTTGTTAACTAAGAATGTTGTAATAAGCTATACCGAAGCTAAAACAAGCTACTCTAATGAATTCTAAACACAAATCAAGCTATTAATACTCTAATTCCTATCCGCTGCAAATTAAGATGATTTCAAGCTTTTTGACTATTAGAGTAATAAGGTGCAAAGTTTTGATGAAACAACTCTAATTTAACTAAGAAAGACTGGTTTCAATAACTCTAATCCCGATAAAGCTTAAAATCTCTAAGTGAATGCTTAATACCAAACAGTCTTTAATGCAACTAAAATGAAATTAACATTATCTAAATCTTACTTCCAATTCATGTAACACTTAAAAGGATATCTAATATTAGTATATGAGCTAAATTAATGCAAATTCAAGCAATTATCTCAATCCATTATGAACTAGGCTGAGTATGCATATATAACAGTTTTATAGAGAAGGAAACCAAGACTCACAAGAGGTCCAGCTTAATTGATGCTTATACAGAACCAAACTACTCTATTTCAAACCAAATCCAATCTAGTTTTTAGCTCAGCATCAACCCAACTCCATTTCATACCAAATTAGAGCACCAGTTGACTTTTATTGACCAATGAGCTTTGAGATGAGAATCTGAGTAGAGACTTTCTGAGTAGCTAATAAGCTATAGTGAGCTTATAAAAGTGTATATAGGAGCTTATATGGGCTTAGAATTTTGATAACATCAACTACAAACAACATTCATACATGTACATGAACTTGAAAAATTGCAAAATATAAATTCGTACTTGGTAATTGAAATTGAATATTTAAAAAGGTTTTTATTACACTGAGATCATTTTATTCAATAGTTAAAAGCTTAAACATACACTATAATTTGAACATTAAACTAATCGACATGAACAAAATTAAATTACACTACATTCTTTTTCATCTCTGCTTCTCAACCTTATTTATTGACTTCTTTGAGTCTCTTGTCGACCTCTGGTCTTTTCCCACCTATTTCCAACCTTTGGATCACTTGAAATCATCAGAACCACCCAAGTGGCATTTTGGCGGGAAAAAGTCTTTGAGTTGGTTTCTGCAATTAATGCAGTTTGGTGTATGTAGAGGTGGAGGGTTGGAATACACCGGGAGCGGTGTAAAGGTGGAGGTGAGTGGAGAAACCATGGTGGTTTCGGTTTTGGGATAGCGGTGAGGTGAGAGGATAAACAGTGAGCGGTTTTTCGCTTTAAATATTGGGCGCGTTTGGTTTTGGGCTTGATGGGTTGGATTTGGTTTTAATAACATAAATGGTCCATTTGGTTTGTATTAAGCACAAGGACTAATGTTGTAATTTACGAAAATGAAGGGACCGATCCCGCACTTATTCCAAAGTTATTCCAAGGGCTTAAATTGTAACATGTGAATAGTACAAGGGCCAATGTTGCATAAAATTCCATTTTTATAAACCCAAGGACTATTTTTGACAATTTTCAAACTCCAGGGACCAAACTTGTAATTTTCTCAAAACTTATCATAAAGGACTAATTATGCCATAATTGAATAGTACAAGGTTTATTTTTGATAAATTTCCATTTTTAAATTCACCAAGGACTATTTATGACATTTTTCAAAGTTAAGGGACTAAAGTTGTCATTTTTTAATTTTTAAACTTTAAAGGGTTTATTTTGACAACTTTTGAATCCCATGGACCTTAAATGACATTTTACAAGTTTTTGAATTACTGTGGACTAGAGTTGACAATTTTTAAACTGGGGACTAAACCGCCAATTATGCAAACTTAATACGCTTTTCACCGATTTTGGCATTTTTGCATTTAAAACATATAAAACACTTATTTGTGATATTTTCATCATTTTGATGCATTTCTAAGTGTTTTCAGATGTTTTTGCAGTCCAAAAGGTATAAAAATGATGAGTATTTAGACACTCATCAAACACCCTGAAGGCTTTAGAGATCAGTGAGTAACCTAGAAAATATCCATCATCAGCTTTTGCATCAAATTTTCCTAGGTGATCCTTGTGGTTGTGAATGAATACAAGACATCCAAACACATGAAAGTAGCTGATATCAGGAAGTCTACCTTTGAATATCTCATAAGGGGTCTTATTATGTCTTTTGACAATGATGGACCTGTTTTGTGTATAACAAGCTATTTTGACTGCTTCAGTCTAGAAATGCTTTGAGAGTGCTGAGCCATTTAACATAGTTCGGGCAAATTTCAATGAGAGTTCTGCTTTTCCTTTCACCACCCCATTTTGTTCGGGGGTGTAAGGGGATGAAAAGTTTTGGGTGATTCCTTTTCATCACGTAAATTCTCAAGCTCTTCATTTCGAACTCGCCATTGTCGGCCTCGATTTGTTTAACAAGAATGTCATTCGGTTTTCAATGTTCACGATGAATGGCATTATTGTATCACCGCCGACTCTTTTTGGAAAGTAAGTATACCCAAGTGTATCTTGAGAACTCATCAACAATGACAAGTGTATACTTCTCATGCCGGATTGATCTAGGACCGACCGTCCAAAGAGATCCATGTGCAGGAGGTGAAGGCAGCTTTTGATGGAGAAATTTTGGTTTGTTTTGAAAGATGCTCTTTAGTGTTTACCTTTTTCACAGGCTGAGCATGGTTTATCTTTTGCAAAAACCAGTGATGGTAAGCCAAGGATGTTGTTTTGTTTTGCCAAGTTGTTGTTGTTTTTGAAATTTAAGTGTGAGAGTCTCTTGTAGCACAACCAGTTGATAGTTTCAGTGGCTTTGGCAAAGAGACAAGTTCCATTTTGAGAGAGTGTTGACATGTCTAAGACATAAACATCATCTCTTCTAGGAGCTATCAAAACAACTTCTTTGTTGGCATTGAAAATGGTGCCTTGTTTGTCTTTGAATTGCACAATGTACTTAGCATTAGAGAGTTGACTGACACTGATGAGATTGTATTTGAGACCATTGACATAAGCTATTCTAGAGAAAACTATTCCATTACAAAGATAATCAATCATAACCTTCAGGGGACATGATGAGTTATCACCAAATACTACCTGGGTCCCGGTTCCTTTACATATTTGGCAGATACTCCTTAACACCAATCATGCTTCTTGAGCATCCACTATCTAGATGCCACATAGGCTCTCGCTGTCTCTCGCACAAATAGTAAACCGGATTAGTTTCTCTTGTTGACCCACATACTAGTGGGTTTGGGTCTAAAGGTCTACTTGAATTTGGCAATTGACTCATGGTTAGTGGTTGAGTGCATTGTGCTACCACAGGTTTTGCATTTGGTGACTAAGGATGTCTCGGTGATTCGGGGTTGTTTGGAACTTCTCCTTGCTTGGATAACACCGCCATGTCGAGATGTCTAATGAGTCGATTTCGCAAATATCACAAAGATGTGTTCATGAGACAATCATCCCGATGATGATCATCAAGCCACAGCGTGTGGGCAAGGAGGAAAGGTTTTGCTCTATACTTGTGAGCAAATTTGAGGTTGAAGCATACCGATGACCAACATTGGTATAGTTTGCTTTATCGAGTGAACTTACATATTGTAAGTGATCGAAGTTCGTGATCATCCTTTTGCGCATCATACAAAAAGGATTCTATAGCGCTTGTCGCTGGTACGACCGGTATAGTGGCACGATCACACTTCTGTTTGGGCTTGTTGGTGGATTTGACCTTGATGAACTAGAGGAGGTCGACTTAGTTTCCTTGATCGCTGAATCATGAGCTTTTTCAATGGATTCCATCTTATCGCCGCCTTCCTCACAAGTTCGATCCATTGTCGACTTGGTCCGCTTCAAGAGGAACCAAGATGGAAGTCTTAGTGGGAGTAGACTCTTGTTGGATTGGTTTTATTGGTCTTTTCGTGATGGTTCTACCAAGTCCGACCTTTCTTTTGGTAAGTGAGGATTGAATTGTAGTGGAGTAAGCTCGAGCTTGGTGCAAGACTCAAGAGGTTTCAGGGGTGGAAGCGTTGCATTAGATTCTTGAGCACTCGGAGATGTGTTCAAGACTCATCGGGCACATCGTGAGTCCAAGCATGCTCTTAAGAGCTTGACTCGTGCTCTAGTATTCTTCCGTAATCGAAATTTGGAAGCTTACTCTCGTGGTTTACCCGCTCAATCCAATCATTGGGCTTGGGAATTGTCAACATATTGGTAATCATGCCACCGACACAAATGGCTTTGGACTCGGTCTTTGTTGTGAGAGTCGTGAGATGGTCTTCACCTATGACTCTCTTTTTGCTACTGGGGCACCCACAAGATCAAAGACCCTTGGATTCTTAGCAACAAACTTTCAATGATATCTTTTTCCTTTTAAGTTCATCTTGAAGAGCCCGATTTCTTTTAACTAGTTCAGTGTTTTGAATTTGTAAAGTGATAGCCTCAAGCTTATTTTGTTTTAAAAGAAGCAGTTCATCCCTACACTTGTTCAGTTCAAAACTTAGCTTATATATTTTAAAAAAAGATTTAATCATTGCTCTTCTACAAACTTAAGGTCAACATTGATATAGTTCATATAAGACTGCCAATCAGAGTCATCATCCATAGAAAGTAAAATATTTACCTTCTTCATTGTGATGTTGACCCATTCTTCATTCCTGGCATGATTTTTCCCAACAGCTAACTTGTCCTCTTCTGAGAGAGCCATAAGTGCACTGACTTGCACCATTTCATCGTCTGAGGAGACTAGCTCTTCATCCCATCAAGACTTCAAAGAACTAGGCCCTTGTTTTTACCCCGCATGCATTTAATGTTGTTTGTTGTTTCTGAGGGAGTGGCCTCAAGCAGTGCTAGCTTGGCTTTGACTTTCTTGTACTTAATTTCAAAATCAACAATTTTACTTTGGTCAGACTTGTTTTGAAAATTTTGATGAGACTGATAAATTTTTGGTTGAAATTTGCTAAAGCTTGAGGACTGATTTGACCGTGATGGTTTGTAAGAGGGTTCTGAAATAGTTTTTGAAAAACAGTATTTGGCAAAATGACCTTTTTTATGACACTTAAAGCATTCAGTGTCCTTATTTGCTTTAGCATTTGAAAAACCTTTGTTTCTTTTTATAAACCTCCGAGAGTTAGCAAGGAGTGCCCTTTCCTGAAATTCAATGTTCAGTCATTTAGGTACTCTTCCTTGATCTCTCATCGGGCTCATCATCCTAATTTTCCTGAAAATCTTGAACCACACTGTTAGAATATAAAGTAGTAGAAATTGGTGTTGAAGTGGTGGTCAGGGACTTCTTGACTTCCTGAGACTTCTTTAAGTCAGGGTATCATCTGTTGATGAGGTTTTCCTCATAGACACATTTCCCATATATTTCAGGAAGTTCAAGATTTTGGATATGATTAGCATTCCTAAGTCCTTGAGAGAAATTCAGCCACTTTTTAGGAAGACTATTGACAAAACCAACATTGATTTCATGTTTGGACAACTTAACACCATCATTTGATAGTTCATTTAAAAAAGTTTTGTATCGGGTGTAAGTTTGAGACAAAGTTTCTGAGTCCTTAGCCCTGAAGGTGTTGTACTCAAGTTTCAGGTCTATTATCCTGCTTTCCTTGGTATCGATGGGCCTTCATGATCGTGGACCGTGTCATCCAGTTTGTTTAGTCAGACTACAACTTATAATCGACTCCATAATATCATCGAAAGACATGATATGATGATACTTTTGAGTCTTTGCACTTGTTGACCATTCTCCTCTCATCCTCGAAGTTCATCGAGCTTGTGTTTAGGCAAACCTTCGATCTTTGGGATAAATGGACCTTCATTAATACACTTGATATAATAAGGTTCCATCCCAGTCAAATAGAAAATCATACGCTTTTTCCATTTGCTAAATTTACCAACTTCAAGTCTAGGGGAAACAGGTGAATAAGCTCCACCCTTTTTGTCGACTAGTTGGGGTACATCAATTTCAGCCATTAGGATCCTGATTTAAAAACATTTTAGAGCGGCTTTAAAAGGTTTTATAATCATCCTTGCACTGATACCACTTGTTGTTCCCTATTCACTATCGTTTAAAATAGTTTAAGTACATAAAACAAACTAATAGTGAATCAATGACTGAAATACAATGTAACTAAAACACACTGATAAATTTTAACATAATATTCTTTATTAGAAATCAATAAAAAATACATTACCCAAGTACTTGCGAACAAGATTGGGATTGAAATGACAAAGGGTTGTAACTCTCACGAAGCTCAAAGCTAAGTCCGAGCACAACTACTATGGAACCACCGAGCTATCTCGTGGACTAAGTTATTTTGGAGGAGTGAAAGTTGGCTTGTATGTGTGTGTGTTTTACAATTCACAAGCTTAAATCTTTCACTCCATCTCTTATGCTATTTATACAAGTATGTGTTTTAATTTTAACCTAAGTGACAACCGACAATTTACAAAAGACAAAATATCGATGTATTTTGTCTCATTCTAAAGACTATATTAAGTAAGAGACAAGGTCGCTTTCCATAAGTCGTTGATGACACTGAGCTCGATAGTTTGCCATTCAGTGGAAAGTTAAATTTGGTTGATAAGGACTTCGCCTTATCCGATTCAAACTTGTCCCGCCATTCTTCGCCTTCTACTTCAGTTTGTCTTCGTAAGTAGTTGGTGAGGAGTTTAGGATTCACCGAGTTATTGTCATCACCACCGAATCCACCATCTTCTTCTTGACTCCGCCTTCACCCCTTAAGTTCCGCCTTCGAGTGGAGAGACTTCTTCGCGCCTCATCGAGTATCTCGAAGATGGCTCACCGAGAGACTATGCACTCAAGGACTGTTAGTGTTTAACGGCTTAAACACTTAGGGTATTTTCTATTCAAATCCTAGACTTAAGGGGTTTGGGTATTTACTGAACCCAACATATATATATCCAGGCACTACATGTGTTAGTTCACCATTGTAATGTCTTAGCTACATGAGTTAGTTCAAGCACAAAGGCAATATAAATATGCATCTATATATATGTAATATGGTGAAAAAATATATAAGCACAAGAACCATACAATATCCCAAGATAATCATGCATCAATATATTTATATGCAACCATATAAGTATTAATAGCACCAATATGTCAACCACATAGATATTTATAGCACCATTTAGGGGTGTTCACATGGCGGTTTGGTTCGGTTAGCTGAAAGATTTATACTATCCATCGCGAGGCTGGAAACTCATTTTACTACTCGAAACCAAACCATACAATGGGTAACCGGACACGCGGGTACCTAAAATGAGCGGCTACCAACCGTTCGGTTTAAGGTTAACCATCTTAGAAGTTTAATCGAGTTTAACATCCAATAATATGTTCTAGAACCTAAAATGTTATTTTTAGTAAAATGAAATAAAACTGAATAGATTTAAGTCATATTAAAGTCATTCGGTCACAATACTTGTATTCAAATACGCATAAATAAAAGATTAACAAAAAAATATTTGTTCGACATTTATAAGTTACGACCACATTAAAAAAATTTCACACATATAGTTATGTTTACATTATGAACAAAAAAATTGTTATACAATGTAAGTAATGCAATAATATAAGAAAATCTTTTACAATTATTTGAATAATCTGTTAAAAATCTTCAAGTATATTATACACAGTTTGGTTCGATTATCCACGGATATCGAAAAATAAAAACCGAAATCAAACCGTGATAAACATGTTTTCGATTTCGTTTTTTTTGGTTTTAGTTTCTTTGGTTTCAGTTTTTTTCGGTTTCGGATTGAACGGTTAGGCTCGGTTTGTCGATTTCTCGGGTTTTTTAAACACCACTAGCACCATTATACAAAGTATGCATCAATAAAAACTAAAAAGGCTGATATTGTGAGACTCTAGCTCTCTAGCCTAAAGGTGAGACTCAAGCTCTCTAGCCTAAAGGTGATAAAGACTGATAGTGTTAAAGTTGCATTTGAAGACTGGGAAGTAAAATTAGAGTGAATTAAATGGTTTGGAAATATAAGTTTATGTATGTAGTTCTAGTATCTCTGTGCAGCACAACCCTTTCTAAAGGAGTGTTTGGAATAAGATTTAGCTCAATGATAGAGTTTTTGCAAGCCACTGCAGTGGTTCAATACCTTGTACCTTGGAGTTTCTCTGGTATAACTGTACCTTTTAGTAACCATATGCTCCTTTTTTCGCCTTGGGATGGAATTGGTGAGTATATGGTGAAAAAAGGAGGTCTAAATTGGAGAAATGTACCATAATGAAGGGTTGTTCACTCTAAAGAGTAAGTGACTTGGGCGGATGGTGTATGATGAGTGGAATAGAGAGGTGTGCAAGATGAACTTTCTTGGTCCTCTCAATACATCACCATAAGAGGTAATGGTTGGGCATCATTGAGGGTGAGTGTTCCTAAACAACTAAAGCCTTTCTAGAGAAGGAAATGTAGGTTATTTTGGCAGAGCCCCCCAATGGATGGGTTATGGGTTCCTAGTGAAGCCACACTCCTTCCCTGTCTTAGCCATTGTGGGTACTGGTTGAATGGCTTTGATGGGGAGGTGATGTGAAAATGTAGCTAGATGGTAAGTGTATTCAAAGGTGAATCTAGAGTAAAGCTTGCTTGGTTTTTGTTATATTGCAGCTTTGTCTCTTTGGGAATGTTTTCTGTGTTGACAGATAAAGGTGTTAGATGGCAGATTCTTTGTTGATTAGTTAGCATATGGTATAGTTAGTATTGTTTGTTTCCTGTATTTCACATGTTACATTCCAGTTTGAGACAATTGTCTTTGAAGATTGTTATTGTTGATAGTAATATAAAGATTCACCTTTTGCACTAAAAAAAAACTAAAAAGGCAAATAATCAAATAAGCACAACATAACACAAAAAAAATAATAAAAAATAAAAATAAAAATTATACATATTGTTTCACACACAAAAGCTCTTTCAACGTGCTAAGACAAGTACCAAAGGTTCAAGACGAGGTCATTTATTATTACAACCTTATCGAAAACACTCCCATAGAGCCATTACTTGCAAAGAGTCATGACCAATTTCCTCAATTCTTCCTAAATTGGGATGTGATGCGAGCAATGTCCTCAACAATCGAAGAAAGAACTTTGAAGTTGTTGAGGGATTTGCGGATCTCATGCATTTTCGTACACAGATGATAAGTTATAAATTGTTGAATATTTATCATATGATTATTGCTCATATACTGCATGTTTATATCTGCATTAATACTTAACTGCCTTAATTTCAGTGATTATGAAGCAATATTACATAAGATATGGAAAAATACATGATTTGGAGTTGTTTTTGATGATTCTGTATGAAAGCTATAAAAGAGCATACGACGTAAGAAACTTTGGCCATACCCCGTATTTATATCTGGAAGAATGCACTAAGCGTTGGTAAATATTGAAGCATACAACGTATTTAACTCTGGCAATACGCTGTATTTGGAAGCTCTATGTCAAAGCCCAAGTCAACTATTGAAGGCATATGACTTATGAAACTCTGGCTATACGCCGTATTGAAGATCTTATCCCCAGTCCAAGTATATCAGAGATTTGAAGGTATACGGCGTATTTAACTCTGGAAATACATCGTATTTAAAAAAATACGCAGATTATGCTTGCAATATGCTTTCTTCGTCAGCAATTAAGATATCCTGAATACACCGTATTCCCTATGGAATATGCCATATTCCAACCCTGACATAATACTCAAAATACAAACCCTATACAAGATTTTTTGATATCATTTACTCACCACTCTCAACCACAACCGAATTTCACCATTCCAAGGCCCCAAGATCAGTCCCAATAGCTAGGAAATCAAGGAAGTTACTTTTGTAGAGGCTAGATGCATGGAGCAAGTGGTATAGTCTAGGCTAGATAGGAGTATGTGGGTATTGTCTGGACCAAGGAGATACTCCTCATATATTCTGATGTCACCAATACTTTACAATTAGATCATTGCACTGATAGACGGATAACTAAAATGTAATAGGATTAAAATGGCTAGCACTACTTTCTCCTATTAATCACAACAAACGTAGTTTAATTATTTTAAACTACCAGAGATAGACTGGAAGATAGAATTTTTGTGCTACCCACTACCCACTACCAGAGATAGACTGGAAGATAGAATCTTTGTACGGATACCCACTTAAATGCTTCTTGGACGCATACAAAGGATACCACCAAATCCAGATGGCTAAAGAAGATGAGGAAAAAACGGCCTTCCATAAAAGCCAAGGCGTCTATTGTTATACTAAGATGCCCTTTGGCTTGAAGAACGCAGCGCCACCTACCAACGATTGGTAGATAACGATTTGAAAAGCAATTGGGCCGCAACCTAGAGGTTTACGCTGACGACCTTGTCATAAAAGCCATCCGAGGACTAATTGGTGCGTGATATTGAAGAGACATTTAAGACACTACGAGAGATCAACATGAAGTTAAATCCTAAGAAATGCCCCTTTGGCGCCATGTAAGGCATGTTCTCGGATATTTGATAGAGCCCGATGGCATTAAACCATGTCCAAAAACGAAGGTCGTCATCCAACTTCCTTCACCGCGACGTTGAAAGAAGTCCATCTACGAATGGAAAACTAGCCGGTTTGAACAGATTCTTATCTAAATCACCGATAAGTCACTCCCCTCTTCAAAACGCTCAAAGTGTACAAAAGGAGATTTTACCGACTACGGAGGCGTAAGGCTTTTATACTTAACCAACACCTAGCGCTCCCCATGCTAGTCGCGCCCGCCTGTGGAAGAATTAATTATGTACTTATCTCATGACTCATGGAGCGAACAATGATGCTCTTGACGGATAGGAATTCAAGACAAACACCGGTATATTTTGTAAGCAAAGCACTAAAGAAGATGGAGGTTAACTATAGCGCAATGGAGAAGTTGGTTCTAGCATTAGTATTCGCCGCCAAAAGACCGCGAGGTACTTCCAAGCGCCCAATAGCGGTGATCACGCATCAACCTATCAAGCAAATCATCTCCAAACCCGATGCATCGGGATGGCTACGATGGGGCGTGTTGCTAGGAGAGCATAACATGTCCTATAGACCACGCATTGCAGTTAAGGGGCAGATACTAGCAGACTTCATCATCAAAAAACCGGATATTGATGATGCGCCTTCAGAAAGCAAGGTGGAATTACAAGAACCATGGATCCTATTCACCGATGGATCTTCATGCGTGGATGGGTCAGGCGCAGGCCTTATGCTCATGAGTCCAGAAGGAATGGAATTCACTTACGCACTGCGTTTTGAATTCACAACTACAAACAACGAGGCCGAGTATGAAGCCCCACCATCGGATTACGATTGCACTCGAATGGGCATACGCAACCTAGAAGCAAATGTGGATTCCCGGCTAGTAGCCAACCATGTGTTGGGCGAGTATGTGGCTAAAGAGGAAAACATGATTCAATATCTCGACAAGACCAAGTCACTAATCCAGAGTTTTGACAGGTTTACCATCAAACAAGTCCCTATATGGGAAAACAGAATGGCGGATGCACTAAGCAAGATTGCATCCACAAGCTTTGCGCACCTGTCAAAACAAGTGTTAGTGGAAACGCTGAAGAGCAAGTCCATCTCCGAGATGGAAATATCCACGTGATAGAGGAGCAAGGTCCTACATGGATGACTCAATAGTCGAGTTTATAAGTAAGGCGATTGACCCTAGAGCGTATGACGCCCGACGCAGCGCGCACATCACGTAGGTTTGAACTTGGGACGGTATACTATATCGGCGCTCATTTCTACAACCATGGCTTCGGCGTGTCGGACCCTCCAAGCGATTACGTACTCAGAGATCCACGGGTTCATGTAGTATGCACTCGTGACCACGGTCCGTGGTGGCGCGCTTCTGGCCGAGATATTATCGCCTACGATGCACCGTGACGCGCAGACTTAATAAAAAGTGTGGCGATCGCCAAGTTCACAGACCCATTCCACGCCAACCACAACAGAGCTAACTCCTATTACGCCGCCATGGCCATTCTATAAATGGGTATCGACATTGCCGCCCCTTCCCCTGCGCGGGGAATTGAAATTCTTTATAGTGGTCAGAGACTATTTCACTAAGCGGATTGAAGCAAAGGCGGTCGCGACAATCACAAGAAATCGTGTAAAACGATTTGTTTGGGAAAATATCGTATGCCGTTTCGGATTACCCGGGGAAATCATCTCGGACAACGGAAAACAAATCTGTGACAACCCTTTCAAGGAATGGTTCGAAAAACTAAATATTGCACAGCACTTCATGTCAGTTAAACACCCACAAACCAATGGTTTAGTCGAGCGTGCAAATCGAAGTCTGGGTGAAGGAATTAAAGCACGCTTAGACAAACAAAAAGGAAGGTGGGTGGAGGAGTTATCGCATGTCTTATGGGCGCACCGCACGACAATCAAAATCAGCACGGGAGACACTCTCTTTTCTCTTGTCTATGGGGCAGAAGTCGTCATACCAGCCAAAATTGGGATGCCAACTATTCGTAGTGCCGAAGTTAATGTTACAACCAATGACGATGAACGGCGCATTGACTTGGATATGCTGGAAGAAAGGCGTGATCGCGCAGCTATATGCGAGGCGAGATCTAAGTAAAAAATGAAAGGATACTATGACGCTAAGGTTCGAAGCACCTCATTCAGACCAGGCGACTTTGTATATCGCGCTAATGATGCGAGCCATGCAGAAGATACAGGAAAACTTAGACCGAAGTGGGAAGGACCTTATGAGGTCATTGAAGCATTAGGAAAGTGGCGCTGCATAAGTCATGTGACATGGATGGTCGTGAGCTACCATGCACATGGAACATCTGCAATCTCAAACGATGTTATCTCTAGGAACGGCCACGACCCAGCGCACTGACACCACTGCACTTTAGTATAATGCTCAATAAATATCCGTGTATTTACATTCTGTTTTACTTAGGCAAATGTCCTTTTTCTTTTTTACAAAAACTTGCAAGTATTAATAAAATGTCGCGGTTTCTAGCTAACTCCGCGACACATTTCAATTTGTTATTCGCATCTTATTTATGTCTTAACATTGTTGTTATCTTATCTTTTTCCTACATGGCGTGCATGCACTTAATAAACCCACGATGGTAACAGGATGAGTAAACCTACTAAATAACTCGTTGAGTAAGAGGGTTGCAAACCCATCAACATTGGATCATGCATCCTTGTTAAACACCTTATTTTCTAGACGTGGGAATAAGTTCAATGCGCATTCCACGATGGATGCGCAACAATGCATACTGTGCGCGTTTAACAAACTAGGAATCAAGACTCTTGACTCCTTAATATGATATTTACAATACGCTGCATATCAAACCATACACGATTATGATACAAGTACTTAGAAATCATGTTTTAAGTATGTTAGATCATGACTTTCATACATGATTATGGACTTCATATATTCTTCGCGCTTATACAACCGTTTGATTCTTAGACAACGAGAACGTTTTTCATGTAACGACGGATAACTAAGTACAAAAATTATAAGTCGCAACCACATTCAAATCAACACACCTTCAATAAAAGGAAAATTTTATTAAGGATCACGAATTCTTACAAAAGGATATTTACAAAGAGGCTATAACCTATATACTATTACAACGCCTAAGAGATGAGCTCTCCACATGGCTTGCAGTGTCCCTAGCCTCTTTCAGTTTCTTCAAAAAATCAGAATCCTGGCGCGATACCGTGGCAACAATAACAGGTACCCCGTCAGATCTGGGGAGATGCGCTGCGCCAAGACCACACAGAATGACCTTCCCCTTTACGCCCTTCTTCTTTGCAAGCCTCATAGAATGGGCTTCTAAGGATTCCTTCAAATGAATTTCTTTCTCAAGCGCAAAAGGGTTTAGGATGTCGCAGGGGCGAGCAAAGATAGGCACTTTCAGCTGTGACTCATCAGGCTTCAAAAAATAATCAGGATGCGCTTCTGCATCATCAGCACGGTGGCGGGCCAAGGTTAATCCCTCCATAATTACACCTATGGGATAATCTTGGTTTCATCTCCTTCTCCTTCAGCATTCCATCCACAGCTTCACAAAACTCTCCCAACCGAGAGAAGTGCTCATCCTTCCCCTTCTCCAAATGATTAACAGCCCAGATGCAAGAAGCCTTGTACTCTTCCAGCGCGGCACACTCCTGGCTCACTTGGGTCAGCAACGCCATCGTTTCCCCAGCAAGTTTTTGGGAATAAGAGCGCGCCGACTCTGCTTCAACCTGAGCATTGGCCAAACGTGCCTCCAGCAATGCAATCTGTTTGTCCTTCTGCGCGCTTTGGCTACTCTCTTCAGCATATCTTGACTTTAGCTGCGCGACCAATGTAGCCTGGTGTGCAGCAGCCAAACCAAGCTCCTCAACAAGTTGGTCCATTGGCACATCCCCAGATGCCAATGGATCGGCGCCTTGGTCCTCTGGCGCAGGAGGGTCAGTGCGAATAGGACTCGACTTGGGTGGCGACTCCACAGAGTGCCCAGCAGTACTCTTAGCGGTATCAACACTGCATGCAAACAAAGAAATTTTATGATTATTTTATACAACAAATAAGGATGCACTAAGTGTTTCAGCGACAACACTTACTTGGGAGGAGTAGTCTCAGTTATGCGGCGGAGCGATGATTCATCTGATGATGACTCCACGTCATGGATGACATGGCGTTTCCTCCTAGATGAGCCTGCGCCATCATCACCAGGTGCCCTCTTGCACTTGACCCCCTGGTCTGCTTCCTCTGGATCTTCCTGGAAGACTTCCACGCTCTTTATTACGTTTGCGCGTGAAAGCTCTGCCACAGGCGAATGTACCCTGGGGCTGGGCACGCTGCGCAGAGGGGTTTCCTCCAGCGCAATGGAAGAATCAACCCCCGGTTCCTCCACCTACATCTCCATGGTGCGCCCCGTAGTAGCTTCCAGAATAGGGACTTCCCCCTCTCTCAAAGGGCGCACCCCCACGGTAACTTGGCGAGGTTTCGCCAATTGCACAACGTTGAACAAATCCATCTCTGCGCAGCAAGAAACAAACAAAAACAAGTTATATAAAGTACAAAGGTGACAAGAAAGGCTCACATTAATAAAGCAAAGGAGTACGAAAGGCGAGCACCCACCCTGGTCATCCGCGTCAAAGAAGGTTGGCACCTCACCAGGCCTATCGAAATAGTTACGACTGATGCCCATGTGCACCAAAAATTCCTCGGGGTAGGAATTGATGGGAATACGATTGGCGTTTATCGTTTTCGCATCATCGCTTTGATGTTCCAGTGAGGGGCGCCATCCTTCATGGCTAACTTTGGGTATAGAAGGCAAAACGCCAAGGGAACACCGCCTCATCAACCTAGAAGAATTCTTCTCTCTAGTTCCTAAGCGCGTCTAGTTTATCAGTGTAACATTGCAGCCACCCTGCGCGCTTAGCAAACGAAACCCACCCGTTTGACCACGTAGTATGGTAAAACGCGTGGAAGAGATGGATAGTGGGGTTAATCGCCAACAAACGACAATTAACCTCGAAGTTGGTTATTTTTACTGCACCTATACAAAGGTACGGGGGATATGTGTGTTTATAGTAATTTAATACGCCGCACAAGAATAAAGAGATGGGCACACGCTGATTCGCGAATTCAAAAAACGCGCAGATACCCCCACTTTCCTTCGTGGAAATCGCTATCGATGCTCGCGCAATGGAACTCACGGATGTAGCGCAAGCAGATATAATAATCCGAGGTGAACTCACGGTTCATCCTTGGTCATATCGGATGCAAAATCGCTAATCCATGAACGATAATCGTTTAGAATGCGCACGCGTTACCTTTAAACGCTTGTGGTTTTCTTGGTGGATATTTCAAGCTTTTCAACAATGGTGGAAATGTTTTTTACTGTGATAAACACAGTAAAAGGGAGGCGGTAGTTTATATAGGGTTTCACACTCATGTGATGCTCGACACGTGGATCCCACTTTCTCTAAACGTGTGGATGGGAGTTGCTGACGTGGCCCACTTTTCATTCACTTTCCCACGTTTTACGAGGTATGTATTTGACATATTTTGAATGGATTCACCGTGTATTCTTTAATGTGGGAAACCTTTTTTCGCTTCTCCGCTACGCCTCGAAGAATATATGGGCTACAACTATTAGTCTAGCATCCGCGGGTCTCACCCTGCGCATACTAGCTGGGGGGACATGATGACGTATGTTCCGTATTCGGGTCATGAACCCGACCAACAAACGCTACTAGCAACTGAGCCCAGTACGAATGGGCTAACCCGGTAACGGTTTGGGCTCACGAAGGCCCACACCCAAAGTTATTTATGGTTTTGGATATCGGATATCTCTTATTGATGAGATATGTATTGATTGACCGACTTAGGCGGGATACGCCAAAGGTTGAGGAACACGAAACCAACAAGGATTTCGTGTGTATATAAGGGGCATCTCGGCCCTCATTAAAGGTACGATCTTAAAACCTAACTCTCCACTAAACTCTAAAACCGATTACTTACTCTCACGCCAGAGGATAATCGTGGGAGACAATCCCACGATAAGCCTAACGGTGTTTTCTGTTTACTTAGTGCGCAGGTCTCAAGCATCAAGATCTAATTGATACGAGAACCGGAGTCTAAATAAGGAACGCCCAAATTTTGTATCAACAAATTTACTTTTCTTTTTAAGTAGTTATTATTATAAATCAATCAATCAAACCCACTTTTCAATCTTTAAAACTCACTAGGTTAAATCTAAGCATACTAGTTGTGAGATCGACCTCGTACTTACTCAACTGGCTACATCTGATCAGGTACACTGCCCGTGAAAGTGTGTCCCTTGTTGAACCTTGTCAGATCTTGATAGATCTTGAGCTCTTGTAGATCGTTAGTATTGCTTATGTAATCACAAACAAACTAAAAGAAAATCTCTACAACTTGTATTCTTTAGCGGAATATAAACACAAGTATAAACACGAATAACTAAGAACTCTTTGATCCTCTATGGATCGTTATATTGGTAATAATCACGTAAACTTCTAGTACATAACTCATTCTATTGTGTTCCTTTTATAGACAAGGAACCCTAACTTGTTCACAAATAAACGTAAAACTAAATAAGATATACACAATCACTTCCTAATAAAGCTCATGCATATCCTAACTAACTTATAGAATATACGGAATACTATCTCCGCAGAAACAAACTAATAACTATATAACTTCAGCATGATTATGTCTTCTAGTAATCCATACACTTCAAGAGAATCCATTCAAAGAAGAACTTCAAATAATCCATACTTCACATAATTCCCAACATCCCTTAAGGTATAAGTCCAACAAAATATAAAAATTAAAACTTGAATAAAAATACCTACAACAAAACACACATCAAGTTTTTGACGCTGATGTCAAGGAATAGTTTAGTTTTAGGATTAATTATTGTGTTTTGTACTTTCGTTAGTTTAGTTTGTTTTTATTTGTTTATGAGTTTTCTGGTTGTTGTTAACTGGTTTATGTCTCAAGTTAGGTATACGGCATATTCACTTTCATTGGATATGACGTATTGCTTGATACTCAAATACGACATATTGCCTTCTAGCATAAGACGTATTCGTTGATGATACATATTAGTTGTCTAGTTTAAATTTTTCTTTTTTTTTATATATTTTTTTAATTTTTGATTTTTTTATTCTGTAGTTTGCTTATTTTTATTAAAAAATTTATATAAAAAAGCATAAAAATTAAAACAAAAAATCGTTATTAATTATCTATACGGCGTATTAATTTATTTTGATACGGCGTGTCAGTTTTAATACATTAGTGGTATTCAGAGTGATTGGGATACTGCGCATTGTTTTAAGATTGAATACGGCGTATACAGTTTTCTATAAACAATATGTGAACAGTAACACCAATTTTTTTTTTTTTTTTTTTTTTTTTTTTTAGGTTTAGTTTTCTAGTTTTGTCACACGTATCTACTAATACCTTTTGTTTGATTTTAGGTACATGATGGCTCAAACAATTGAGGAGTATATGACCCATATTTGGGACAACGCTGGTCCTGGAATCGTAAAGCCAAATTTCGGACAAGATATCTCATTCGAGCTGCAGGAACAGTTTCTCAAGGAGCTTCAGGATAACACCTTCAACGGTTCGTAATTTCAAGATACTAATGGGCACGTAGAGAAAGTGCTCGAGATTATCGATTTGTTTCACTCACCCTATGTGAGTCTAGACTACGTGATGCTGCGTATCTAAGATACTTACTGTTCATGCAAGTCAATGGATTAAGACTATACTGATTGGTGCAAAACCGTCAAGTTTTCTCACGCGAGCTAGTCACTTGTGAATGACCAACCGTAAGGAACTTAAAACAGTTCAAACACCAAATGCAATTTAGATCAGGAGAATACAGTGGATTCCCGGTCGCTTAGTCCCACTTGAGGATGACCGTGTTTAACACAATCGATGTCGAATAATCACTAAGGATAGTGATCAAGAAGGATTTTGAGTTATTTATAAATTACAGGGGCTTAAATGAAAATTAAAGGAAATTAAAAGATAAACTATCTTAAATAAACGCTATCACTATTTTTAAACCGATGTTTTTGATTTTATGTTTTATAAAACTTGAATTAAAAACTACGCGACGTCTGAAATAAAATGTGAAACTCGAACCAATATTAATCCTAAAAATATGAAATTGATATTTTTACAAACCTAATGATAAAAGAAAATTTTAAGAAAAGAAAATTATTTTATAACTATTTATCTAATTATTATTAATTAAAACTATTTTTAACTATTTAATAATAACCTAAATTACAAGAAAATAGGAAATAAAGCTAGAAAAATAAAATTATGACTTGGAAAATCTAAAATAACAAAAGAGAATTTCAAAACTATTTTTATATTTTTATGATTATTTTTCTATTTTTATGAATTTTAAACTATTTAAAACTAATTAATTTACTAAAATTACAAAATAAACTATGAAAAATCTGAAAATTAATTTTTACTTTTTATATTTATCTTAACCTAAGAAAATGAAAAATTATTTTTTGAACTTTTTCGATTTAATTGTATTAAAAGCTAATTAAAATTACTTAAAAACTGTTTTAAATTAAGAAAAATAGCAAACTGTTATGGAAAATTATGCAAAATTTCAGGAAAAGTCTAATTTAATATATAGAATCTAATAAAAATAGAAAAACAATGGCTTGTTTGTAAGAAAATGAAACTGCAATACTAGTGCTTATGAAATAAGCACTTGAATAAGCCAAAGGGTACCAAAAGGGAACCAAACCAACACAGAAGCTGTATTAAGCTACAAGTACTAGAAAACAACTAATCTCAACTGCTTTTAACTGATCGAATTGCCAAATGCTAAGATTTGGCTATTTGAGATTTAGTCTAAAAAATGATTTGAGGCCTACTATATGGATTAAAATAAGCACCGAGATAAGCTAGAATTAAAAACAAAAGTCGGAACCTAATCTAGACCGGCCGACCTTGTAAACCAAAATTGAGCCAAAGATGAGCTCGATGAGCTTGTTGCAAGGGTCAGAATAAGTGAGAAAACTCACTGATCGAGTCAATGAAAGGGGCAAATAAGCCTTGCTTGATGAGCTTTTGAAGCTTTTAGAAAAATTCTAAGAATCAAGAAAATCATAACAAGTATCTTGACCAACTGAAGTTTTATAACCCAGAGTTTCACTTGATATGGCCCAGAGATGACTTAGTTAAAAATCAACTTAGGTAGGTGAAAAACTGGTATTTTGCCTTTTGACCTTTTTTAACAGTTTTGCTTTGTTGACTTATATGAACTTTAACCTTGAATTAATGACTGAATGTGATGTATTAAAGTGAATTAAACCTAATGCAAGCTGGTTCTATGTATTCTAAACACAAAACATGTTTTTGACTTCACAAAATCTCATCAGACAAGAAATTAGGACAGTTAATTGGTACTTTTGACTTTTGAGCTAATGTAGAAGCAAATGACTAACCAAACTAACTCAATAAACCTATATTGAGACTAAGTAAACTGATATTGAACACAAACAACAACTTAAACTTAGAGAAACCCACTGATCCAAACAGTCTTTTTGAAACTGATTTGCATTTGTAAACTAGACTCCCTACTAATTTAGTATATATTATCACTTTTACTGATTATACTTATCCTAATCACAACTAGTTAACAGGTTTAAAAGATTTAATGATCACAAATACAAATACAAGCACAAACTGCATAAAAAAATGAAAAGGAGAAAACAAGCTCACAAGTGTCCCAGCTTGTTTTGCAGCCTACACCAAACCCATAACCACTATTCTATATCAAATCAACCCAATCCAAGCCCTGCATCACCCATTTCCAAACTTATACCCATATTGCTTCATCAGTTGACTTTCGTTGACTTTTAGCACTTTTGATTGAAACTGAATAACAAGCTTACAAAAAGCTATCTTAAGCTTAAATAAGTTTGTTTGAGCTTAAATAAAGCTTATTGAAGCTTTGAACACAAGAGTTTGACTTTGAATTTTTGCAACAGTAAGCACAAAACATGAAATGTGAATAATAACTTGAAATGAGACTTGATAATAGTTTGAATATACTTAAACAACTTAATTTGATACAATGAAAACCAAAGATTACAGTTTAAAGCTTAATTAAAGACATGGAAATAAAATACGACATTAATAAAATTAAAAACTAAGTAATCGATTTCTCTTGCTTCTCTTCGCTTTTATGCATTAGAAATCCTCCACGTGTCCTTCCGAGAGTATCCCACCTCTAATCTTGACCAATGGGTGAGTTTTGAGTGATAGCACATTTTAAGGAAAGACAGTTTGACTTGTAGGTCCGATTTAATGCTAGGGGTGGCATTTATTGTGGTGGGTAAAGTCAGTGAGTATGATGATGAGGGGAGGAAAGGTGATGGGAGAGGTGATCGTGTTGCGCAGCAACATGGGGAGAAACAGTGGAAGGGATAAACAATGGGGCGGGCAAGTTGGGTGTTTGACTTTGTTTGACTTGGGGTCCAAAAGAGGTATTGGTCAGGGTCACAATGGGTCATGACAGGGTCAAATCTATTTTGACAAGGCTTAGGTTAGGTAAATGACAAGGACTTGTATTGCAACTGATTTTGAAGGACCAATCTCGCTAATTTCCCAAAGTTGTCACAAGGACTAAACCGACAACCTTCAATAGTACAAGGACCAATTTTGACATTTTCAATTCTCCAAGGACTATTTGTGACAATTTCAAAACTCGAGGACCTTTTCTCGCTAATTGACAAAAGATTTATCCAAGGACCATTTTGACAACTTAGAATATTTCGGGGACCTTGAATAACATTTTTCTTTATTTTGTTTTACCAGGACTGCTTTTGACAACTTTTGAAACTTGGGGACTAAACGCCAATTATGCAAACTTGATATGTTTTTCACCGATTTTGATATTTTGCATTTAAAACACATAAAACACTTATTTGTGATATTTTATCATTTTGATGTATTTCGAGTGTTTTCGGATGTTTTGCGCCTAATTTCTACAAAATGATGAGTATTTAGACACTCATCAATCCCCACACTAAGATATTGCTAGTCCCTAGCAATGTTTTGAGAAAATTAATGGATTTCATCTCTTTACCAAAAGCCATTACTCGAGTAGCCAAATGTTTCAGTTCAAGTAAGAACCTTGGTACACCGATAACCAGTGATTTTGAGCAAACCACCGACTTTCAACGGATTTGATTTGTCTTTACCGTGCCGTTTGCTCGGACTAGCCAACTCTTAGATAAAATATCTTTGGTGAGTCGATTACCAATTATGGTTTTCCAACGCCTTTACCACAAGCCATAAACTTGCGGGCTAGCCAACTCTTCACTTTTAAGGATATGGTGAATAACACCATACAATTTTGGGCAAATTGCAAGTCGTCAACGAATTTGAGATATCTTTACCAAGAGCCGTTTGCTTCGGATTAGCCAATCCTTTTGTTTATTAGACATGGCGGATCGATAACCATAAGATGAGTAAGTGCAAAACACTTACTCCAAAAAATTTTGGCCAAAATGGGGAATTAGGCGGTATAATTACATGATAAAATTCGTGAGAATTCCCATACTTAGAAATGAATATTGCCCTCAATATTCAAAGTACCGACGGTTATGCCAAACATAGAACGAAAAGGAAATACTAAGGCCATTATTTAGCATGATTTTTTTTTTTTTTTTTTTTTTTTTTTTAACTCATATATACAACATGTGGGCAACTCCCCACACTAGGGTGGAACACACGGTGAAAACCCATGTAGCATGCTATCGTTTTTGATTCCCGAGTCGCTAGCTTGACTCGATCCCCGCATTCATTGGTTCATGGGAAAGTTTGTAGATCCGGACAATCACGGGGAATGTCCTTCCAACATAATGCTTCAATCGATGACCATTCACTTTAAAGTTTGGACCATCGGGTTGAGATAACTCAATGGTGCCATAAGGGAATACTTTAGTGATGGTGAATGGTCCGCACCAATGGATTTTAGTTTTCCCGAGAAAATCTTCAATCTTGAATTGAAAAGAAGGACTCGATCACCGACGTTGAAAACGCGGTTCTTGATTTTTGAGTCATGAATCTTCTTTGTCTTTTCTTTATAGATCAAAGAGTTCTCGTACGCTTGATCATGGAGTTCATTTAATTCATTCATTTGAACTTTCCGGTGATCACCAGCTGTCTGAATATCGAAGTTTGCATGTTTCAAGGCCCAATATGCCTTGTGCTCTAGCTCAATCGGCAGATGACATGCCTTTCCGTACACAAGCTTGTATGGAGTACACCCGATGACATGCCTTTCCGACCAAGAGGCACGATTTTCGCCAACCGTCCTCTCCAGAATTCTTTTAATCCCCCGGTTGGAAACTTCCACTTGCCCACTTGTTTGGGGGTGGTACGCAGTAGAGAGACGGTGAGTTACACCATACTTTTGCATGACTCTATCAAACTGGTCATTGCAGAAATGCGTACCACGATCACTGATTATGGCTCGTGGAGTTCCAAACCTAGCAAAATGAGATTTCAAGAATTTCACAACAACTCGGGCATCGTTGGTAGGAAAAGCCTTAGCTTCAACCCATTTTGACAAGTAGTCAACGGCCACGAGTATGTATTTGTTACCGCGAGAAGAAGGGAATGGCCCCATAAAGTCAATGCCCCAGATGTCAAAAATCTCACACACTTGAATGGCGCTTATGCATTTCATTCCTTTGTGAGATATTCCGTGACGTTGACAAGCGTCGCTGTGTTTTGACAAATTCGGGCATCTTTGTAAATTGTGGGCCAAGAAACCCTAATCAAACACCTTCTTGGCGGTGTAGTTGGGGCTATGATGGCCCCAAGAGGGTCCGTAATGGCAAGCCTTGAGAATGTCAATAGCTTCGACCATACACACATCGCTGATGACTTGATCCGCGCAAATTTTGAACAAGTAGGGTCGTCCCGAGTAATGTTTAACATCCTTGAAGAATTTGTTCTTCATTGGGTCGATATCCCTTTCACTATGAAGTTACCCGCATGGTAATTTGCAAAGTCAAGAAACCATGGGTAGAAGAGTTTCCACGAAAAGAAACCGCATTGAGTGTCTCGAGAGGAAATGTTTCATTTATTTCCTTTTCTCGAAAATATCTTGGTGAGGTTCTCTAATCGACAGATGATCGCAGCCTGTGTTCTCGGCTCCTTTTTATCACGTATAATGATATCAAATTCTTGCAGAGGAGAACCCAACGGAGCAATCTCGGCTTTGCATCTTGTTTTGCAAAGAGATATTTGAGAGCCGAGTGATCCGTATACACCACGATTTGGTCAATATAAGGTATGGTCGAAACTTTTCAAACGCATACACCACAACTAATAATTCTTTTTACGTAGTGGTGTAATGGGTTTGAGCTCACCATAGTCTTACTCGCGTGGTGGATAGGTGAAAGTGCTTGGTTTTTCGTTGCCCAAGACCGCACCGATAGCAAAATCACTTGCATCGCATGAGCTCAAAGGGTAAATCCCAATCGGGGCAACTAGAATGGGTGCTTCCGTAGCTTTTTCTTTAGTGTTTCAAAAGCTTCGACGCACTCAGAGAAAAGATAAAAGGAGCTTCTTTTTCAAGAAAATGGGTCATAGGCCGAGCGATTTTAGAAAATCTTGTATGAATCTGCGATAAAACCCGGCATGACCAAGAAAACTCCTAATACCTTTGACGGTAGTAGGATGAGGCGCTTAGCAATAACATCAATTTTGCTCTATCTACCTCAATCCTGTTTTTGAAATCTTATGGCCAAGGACTATGCCTTCTTTGACCATAAAGTGGCTCTTCTCCCAATTTAGATGTAGATTGGTGTCTTCACACCGCTTTAGCATTTTGTCTAAATGGGAGAGACATGTATGAAACGAGTCCCCAATGACCGAGAAGTCATCCATAAACACCTCCATTGTTTCCGATCATGTCATGGAAAATGGCCATCATACATCGTTGGAGCGTGCCGGAGCATTACATAAGCCAAAAGGCATACGCTTGTAGGCAAAAGTTCCGTATGGGCGGTGAATGTGGTCTTCTCTTGATCCCGTGGATCAATGGGGATCTCAGTAACCCGAGAAACCATCAAGGAAACAATAGTACTCATTCCTCGCTAATCTCTCAAGCATCCGTCCATGAAGGGTAGGAAAATGGTCTTTATGGGTGGCGCCATTCAACTTATGATAGTCAATACATACACGCCATCCGTAACCAATCGAGTTGGAATTAACTCGTTTTCTTCATTCGTGACAACAGTTATGCCACCCTTTTTGGAACACGAAGAATTGGGCTAACCCAAGGACTATCTCGAGATTGGGTAAATCAATCACGCATCAAGAAGTTTGATAACCTCTGCTTGATAACATCATGGATTTTGGATTCACCTTTCTCGATGTTGGATCTCGGTTTGAAGTCATCCTCAATCAAGATTTTGTGAGTACAAAATTCGTGGTTGATACCCTTAATGTCGGAGAGTTTCCAAGCAATTGCTTGCTTGTGTGACTTCAAGACCTTTATGAGAGCGATCTTTTCATCTTTACTCAAATCTCGAGCAATAATGACAGTAATTTATCATCACCCTCAAGAAATGCATACTCAAGATGAGGTGGTAAGTCCTTAAGTTCAACTTGTGAAATTCTTCGCTTTCTCAACCGACTTGACTTCCTTGTTATGAAGCTTGACGGGAGGGTGGAGGAGAAGTGTCCCGATTTAACAACTTCTCAAGAATAAGAATATCTCCTCCTGATTAATCTCATGGTGATTAATCTCTTCGAATTGCATCACTAGTGTGAGGGGTTGATGAGTGATCATCTTTAAGCAATTTCTCAATGAGAAGTATGTCCCCTCGATGTCAATTGGGCGTGATCAATTTCCCATGGGATGTAATCACTAGCCAAGTATGCTTCAATCTCTTCCAAGATGAAGTCGCCTCAAACGGAGTGAGAGAAGGAGTAAATTGGCTATGATAGGTTGAGAAGATGTGGTGGGATCCCACTCACGAATTATGAGAATAACCAAGAACTTCTTGAGAGTACTCTTCGTAGCAACATCAATGATATCTATTCGGTTAACCGACTCGTAATCATAGTTTGCGGAGTACCTCAAGTTTGATCAAGGTTAAAGGTGTGACTTCATTACCAACACGTAATGTGATTTCTTGCTCAAATACATCAATGAGAGCACGGCTGTTCTCGTGAATCCTCTTCCAACAATGAGAGGAACCCGTGGATCAAGATCGAAATCAACAACTACAAAGTCACCGGAAAATGGAACTTTCCTACTTTCACAAATCGCCCTCGGCAATTCCAAGAGGACGGATATTGTACGATCCGCAAGCTCGAGAGTCATGCATGTAGGAGTAAGGTCCGGAAGAGAGTTTCTTCCATACCGAATGAGGCATCGGGTTTATGCTTGCACCAAGATCGGCTAAGGCAAAGCATTCAACCATTCACGAAATACACAAGGTAAGAGAAATTTTCCAGATCTCCAAGCTTCGAAGCTTCTTCAAGATAACCGCAGAGCGCTCTCGCTCGAGGAGTTTTAGCCATTTCAAACGACTTTTCCTTGTTGCTTAACATGTGTTTGAGAGTTGATGCAAACTTGGGCATCAACATGATAGCATCCGCGAAGCTTATGTCAAAATGAAGTTCTTGGAATATTTGGAAGAATTTTTCCATTTGATGACCGGCTTTTCATGAGCTTTTGCTCGTAAACGTGATGGGTAAGGAATAGAAGATTTGGATTTGGTATTTTCAATGGGAGCTACAGGAGGTTCAAAACAACTCTGGATTGGATTTGGGTTTCGGACAACCCGAGGATGGACATTGCCGGTACTTCCGTTATTAGTAGGAAGTTCCTTGTCCTTTAATAAGCTCGTGTTCACTTTCCAATACCTTCGGAGAGAAGAAGAAGAGTAGTAGGAATAGCGGTCCATCATACGAAACACCACTTCGGTTGTGATCGCCTTTGCATCGCCCCTCGGATTAGCGATCGTGTTGCTAGGTAAAGTACCGAGCCCGAGGGTCGATCATTTAAAGACTTCTTTAATTCAATGATCCGACCGACCAACAACCTGTTTGTCTCCTCTTGAGTCTTCATGAATTGCTTTAAAAGCTCATCGATGTTGATACGGAGGAGGTGGAGGGATAATTTGAGGCCGTATGTTACGATTATAGCGAAATTCCTTGATTAGGATTCATATTCCCGAAATTGATTCCCTCGATTGTAAGTGTTTTGATTAAGATTTCCTTGATGTTGGAAACCTTGATTGGGTCTCGAATAGAAATTACCTTGGTTTTGATAACCTTGGTTCATTCTTGGTTGGTTCGATTCCGGTTAGGATTCTCGTTAAAACCGGGTGGTGCACGATAAGTATTAGCTCGATAGTTTGGTTCATTTTGAGGACGGTATTGATTACCTCCTTGATTTGAAGTACCGGCTATAGCATTGGCTTCAAAAGGACTACCATCGGTGGCGATCTGAGTTGTTGTATGCATGAGGACCACCACAAGTAACACAAACTTCAACTTTCTTCACTTCACCATATGATGGTGTCGTGTGAAAGTGACTTTCTTTAGTTAGCAAGAACCAAAGCTCGAACAATATCCGTGAGTTTGTCAATCTTAGCATCGGTGCTAGATGTACTCACGGAGATGAAGTAGAAGGTCCAAGATTAGATCGAGTCGATATGTCTTTGTCTTGGAAAGGACGGACCCGAGACTTGTTTTCAATAATTTGCAAGGCTTCTTTTGTGGTCTTGCTCAAGAAATTACCTCCAGCGGAGGCATTTAGAGAGTCTTGATTGGTCCGGTTCGGACCATTGTAGAAAGTATCCATTTGCATTAACTCGGTAAAACCATGATGCGGACACTTACGAGCAAGTCTTTGTAACGATCCCATGCCTCCCGAATGATTCATCAAATCTTTGAGAGAATTTCATTATCTCATTCTTAAGACTTGTAGTTCGGGATGGAGGATAGAATTGCTCACAAACTTTGTGACTAGATCTTCCCATGTCTCAATGGAACGAGGGGTTGTTTCTCGAGCCAATTCCGGCTTGTCCTCTAGAGAAAATGGGAACAGAAGAAGCTTAATGGCTTCATGGGACATTCTTGTACTTGATGGTAGATGCAATCTTGTTAAACCATCGAATGTGTGCATGAGGATCATCCCGCCAAAACCATAGAATTGGCTTTGGGTTGCAGTTAAGTAACCCGGTTTTGAGCTCAAAGGTGTCGACCACGATGGTGGGACAACAATAGCATCTCCGTAACCCTCGATGGGTGCTTGGAGAAGCTCATTCATCGGCTTGTCTTACGCCATTATGGCGGTAGTGGTGGTGGTAAACGCCTCATCCACGGTGAAGGAGCGAACGTCCTCGCTCACGAGGAATCTTTCCAAGTTAGAAAGTGGACTTGTAGAGCTAGAAGAACGAGTGCGCATGCACTAAGTATAAAAATTTTCAAAACAAATGCGAGGCAAAACGACAAGTGAACTTAACCAATAATCACAAATGAAATGGCTTCTTTAAAAAGGTACACCAAATCACAAGGACACAAAGGCAAGTTTTAAATCGATGTTCGGAACTTATTATGGTCACACCCCGCTTAGTAGGTGTCTTGCCTTGATTTGCGGTGGTTGATTTTATGTATATATATTAAGTACCACCGAAAAGACGAGGTATAGATTTGTCTTGATGGGTTTAAAAACTTTTGGACAATATTTTTGGTATCGTCTCGTTTAACCAAATCGTATTTCTTTAAGAATCACCTTAAAAGAAACACAAGCTAGAAAACGTTACGATTGTTTTGTTGTTTTATATTTTGTTTGGTGTTTCTAACACTTTAGGAAAAGTGTTAATGAACTTTTGATTTTGTTATAACTTTACAAAAACTGCTTTTACAAAGGTGGTATATGTGCAAGTGCAGGGTCGAAAATGTTTAGAACACGCTTCTGACCTCCCGTGATGGCGCTAAAATTTGATTGGTGCAAAACCGTCAAGTTTTCTCACGCGAGCTAGTCACTTGTGAATGACCAACCGTAAGGAACTTAAAACAATTCAAACACCAAATGCAATTTAGATCGAGAATACAATGGATTCCGGTCGTTAAGTCCCACTTGAGGATGACCGTGTTTAACACAATCGATGTCGAATAGTCACTGGATAGTGATCGATAAGGATTTTGAGTTATTTATAAATTACAGGGGCTTAAATGCAAATTAAAGGAAATTAAAAGATAAACTATCTTAAATAAACGCTATCACTATTTTTAAACCGATGTTTTGATTTTATGTTTTTATAAAACTTGAATTAAAAACTACGCGACGACAAAATAAAATGTGAAACTGAACCAATATTAATCATAAAAATATGAAATTGATATTTTACAAACCTAATGATAAAAGAAAATTTTAAGAAAAAGAAAATTATTTTATAACTATTTATCTAATTATTATTAATTAAAACTATTTTAACTATTTAATAATAACCTAAATTACAAGAAAATAGGAAATAAAGCTAGAAAAATAAAATTATGACTTGGAAAATCTAAAATAACAAAAGAGAATTTTCAAAACTATTTTTATATTTTTCGATTATTTTTCTATTTTTATGAATTTTAAACTATTTAAAACTAATTAATTTACTAAAAATTACAAAATAAACTATGAAAAATCTGAAAATTAATTTTTACTTTTTATATTTATCTTAACCTAAGAAAAATGAAAAATTATTTTTTTGAACTTTTTCTGATTTAATTGTATTAAAAGCTAATTAAAATTACTTAAAAACTGTTTTAAATTAAGAAACATAGCAAACTGTTATGGAAAAATATGAAAATTTCAGGAAAAGTCTAATTTAATATATAGAATCTAAGAAAAATAGAAAAACAATGGCTTGTTTGTAAGAAAATGAAACTGCAATACTAGTGCTTATGAAATAAGCACTTGAATAAGCCAAAGGGTACCAAACCAACACAGAAGCTGTATTAAGCTACAAGTACTAGAAAACAACTAATCTCAACTGCTTTTAACCACTGAATTGCCAAATGCTAAGATTTGGCTATTTGAGATTTAGTGCTAAAAAACAGATTTGAGGCCTACTATATGGATTAAAAATAAGCACTGAGATAAGCTAGAATTAAAAACAAAAAGCTGGAACCTAATCTAGACCTGGCTGGGACCTTGTAAACCAAAATTGAGCCAAATATGAGCTCTGATGAGCTTGTTGCAAGGGTCAGTAATAGTGAGAAAAAACTCGACTTTGATCGAGTTGTGAAAGCAGGGCAAATAAGCCACGCTGATGAGCTTTTTGAAGCTTTTAGAAAAATTCTAAAAATCGGTAAAATCATAACAAGTATCTTGACCAACGAAGTTTTATAACCCGAGTTTCACTTGATATGGCCCAGAGATGACTTAGTTAAAATCAACTTAGGTAGGTGAAAACCGGTATTTTGCCTTTTGACCTTTTTAACAGCTTTGCTTTGTTGACTTATATGAACTTTAACCTTGAATTAATGACCAATGTGATGTATTAAAGTGAATTAAACCTAATGCAAGCTGGTTCTATGTATTCTAAACACAAAACATGTTTTGACTTCACAAAATCTCATCGACAAGAAATTAGGACAGTTAATTGGTACTTTTGACTTTTGAGCTAATGTAGAAGCAAATGACTAACCAAACTAACTCAATAAGCCTATATTGAGACTAAGTAAACGATATTGAACACAAACAACAACTTAAACTTAGACAAACCCACTGATCCAAACAGTCTTTTGAAACCGATTTGCATTTGTAAACTAGACTCCCTACTAATTTAGTATATATTATCACTTTTACTGATTATACTTATCCTAATCACAACTAGTTAACAGGTTTAAAAGATTTAATGATCACAAATACAAATACAAGCACAAACTGCATAAAAAATGAAAAGGAGAAAACAAGCTCACAAGTGTCCCAGCTTGTTTTGCAGCCTACACCAAACCCATAACCACTATTCTATATCAAATCAACCCAATCCAAGCACTGCATCACCCATTTCCAAACTTATACCCATATTGCTTCATTAGTTGACTTTCGTTGACTTTTAGCACTTTTGATTGAAACTGAATAACAAGCTTACAAAAAGCTATCTTAAGCTTAAATAAGTTTGTTTGAGCTTAAATAAAGCTTATTGAAGCTTTGAACACAAGAGTTTGACTTTGAATTTTTGCAACAGTAAGCACAAAACATGAAATGTGAATAATAACTTGAAATGAGACTTGATAATAGTTTGAATATACTTAAACAGCTTAATTTGATACAATGAAAACCAAAGATTACAGTTTAAAGCTTAATTAAAGACATGGAAATAAAATACGACATTAATAAAATTAAAAAACTAAGTACTGATTTCTCTCTTGCTTCTCTGCCTCTTTTATGCATTAGAAATCCTCCACGTGTCCTTCTGAGAGTATCCCACCTCTAATCTTGACCAATGGGTGAGTTTTGAGTGATAGCACATTTTGGCGGGAAAGACAGTTTGACTTGTAGGTCCGATTTAGGCGCTAGGGGTGGCATTTATTGTGGTGGGTAAAGTTGGTGAGTATGATGATGAGGGGAGGGAAAGGTGATGGGAGAGGTATCGTGTGTTGCGAGCAACATGTGGGAGAAACAGTGGAAGGATAAGCAGTGGGGGCGGGCAAGTTGGGTGTTTGACTTTGTTTGACTTGGGGTCCAAAAGAGGTATTGGTCAGGGTCACAATGGGTCATGACAGGGGTCAAATCTATTTTGACAAGGCTTAGGTTAGGTAAATGACAAGGACTTGTATTGCAAATCGATTTTGAAGGACCAATCCTTAATTTCCCAAAGTTGTCACAAGGACTAAACCGACAACCTTCAATAGTACAAGGACCAATTTTGACATTTTCAATTTTCCAAGGACTATTTGTGACAATTTCAAAACTTGAGGACCTTTTCGCTAATTGACAAAAGATTTATCCAAGGACCATTTTGACAACTTAGAATATTTCGGGGACCTTGAATAACATTTTTCTTTATTTTGTTTTACCAGGACTGTTTTGACAACTTTTGAAACTTGGGGACTAAAGCGCCAATTATGCAAACTTGATATGTTTTTCACCGATTTTGATATTTTGCATTTAAAACACATAAAACACTTATTTGTGATATTTTTATCATTTTGATGTATTTCTGAGTGTTTTCAGATGTTTTTGCAGTCTAATTTGTACAAAAATGATGAGTATTTAGACACTCATCATATACCTACTGGAAGCATAACTACTGGGCTGAATTAAAGACAAAGTTTTTAAGTAAGCATTGTCCACCCTCTAGAACTGCAAAGAAGATGGAAGAGATCAATAACTTTTAGCAAGAACCAGGAGAAACCCTCTACAAGGCATGAGATAGGTTTAATGAATTTCTCTTGAAATGTACCCAACATGACTTGATTGAGGACATATTATGATCGTCTTCTACAAAGGGTTGGATGTAGCTACTATGTAGATGTTAGACTCTCAAGGTCCAGTTACTAAGATGAGCCCTGAAGATGCTAAAACAACAATTCAGGAAATGGCTGATCATTCTTAAATTTGGCATGATGGAGCATCTAAAAAGCGTAGCAATGAAGATAGTTCAGACGGTCTAAATTCACTAAAGGTTCAAATGGCCAATCTTGGAAGGGATATGAAGAAAATGACTGAAAAGGTGCATTCAATTGAATTAGGATGTGAAGTCTGCCATGGTAATCATCTATCCAAGGATTGCCCTTCAAAGGAGGAAGGTAAGACTCTTGAAGAAGCCTACTTCACACAGTTTGGGGTGCCATACCCTGGATCTGGAAGATATAGAGCTAATGGACCAGGTTTCTATCAGAGATAAGACAATAAGTTTGGTTATCAGGAGAAGCGTTCCACTCTGGAAAAGACTTTGTACAAGTTCATGGTTGAATATGCTAAAAGGAATGAAGAGAATACTCAAATGATTAACGACATTAAGGGTGTCAATGAAGGGAAGTTCAGAAATCAAGGGATTGCCATCAATGCACTTGAAAACCAAATAGGGAAGCTATCTAAGGTTCTTCAAGAAAGGTTTCCTGGGACTCTACCAAGCAATATAGAAGTTAACCCTAGGGACCATGTCAAAGCCATAATTGTTATTGAGGAAGCAACTTATGAATCATACATTGATGCTACTAATGAATTTCCTATTGTCTTTAGTTTATTTTTACAGTTTGGAGAAGCGCTTAGGAAGGACAGAGAGGAAGAAGACAGGTCGGAGGAGCTCAAGGCAACTAAAGATGTGGTTGAACCTTATCAACCACCAACACCTAGGAGGCTTGCAGATGAACACGAAGGTAAAGAAGCGAAACAAATTTTAACTAACCTTATGAAATTGCAGTCATGCCAATCATTGAAGCTCTTAAAGAGACACCTAACTACACTAAGAATTTAGAGGATTTGCTGAAAAGTAAATCCAAAGTTGGAAAAGAGTCAAAAGTGATAATGGATGAAAGATGTTCTACTATCTTGCAGAATGCAAAGGAGAAAGAGCCAGGGAGTTTTGCTTTACTTTGCACTATTGGTTCAATTTCTTTTGATAATGACTTTACTAATTTAGGAGCTAGTGTAAGTGTCATGCCATATTCTACATTTACTAAACTTAATCTAGAGGAATTAAATCCTAAAATATTAACTGTTGAATTGGCTGATAGAACTGTTAAGAAACTAAGGGAATTATTGAAAATGTGTTGGTTAAGATAGATAAATTTGTTTTCCCTGTTGACTTTGTTGTGTTAGAAATCCCCGAGGATTCTAAGGTTCCACTTATTTTAGGAAGACCATTTTTATCTACTGCTTGTGCTAAGTTTGATGTCTTTAAAATAAAAATCTCTTTAAAAGTGGGAAATGACAAAATTGTTTAAAAGAATGATAAACTAGTAAGCACACATACTATTTCAATTTGCTCCCTTGAAACAATTGATGCACGTGTGTGTTTAAGTGTACAGGAAGTACATAAGGATGTCGCAGATATCATGGGAATCAGCGATGGTATATTTACATACGAATCACCGGCCTGCATCGTGTTTAATGAAATTAACAACCTCAACTTAATTAGTGAAAACCTGATTTGACATCAGAATGAAACAAATTGGAGTGATCAAGTGCTTAAATCAATATGAGAGAAAATTAAGAATAAGTGGCTCCCTTGGATCGATAGGGGAGAAGATGAGAAGTGGTACGATACTGCAAAAATGGAAGAACATAATGAAGCATGGAAGAACGATGTAAGGGATAACTTGGTCGCAGAAGCATTCTGGAAACAAGGTATAAATAATAGGCTATCTAAAAACCTATTTTAAGAGGAATTGAGCAAATTGATAAGTAAGTATTGTCAATGGCTGAAAGTAGAAGAAAAATGCGAGAGAAAATAGTTAGCCGCATTAAAGAGAAGATAACCTAAGAGTGTGATTCTTCGTCTATTGACGACACTTGGTATAAAGAAGAGTATGAAAATGAAGAAAGAATTGAATGTGAGAAAGAATGATTCATTTATGACCCTCACAAGATAAGGTTTGAGGTTTATGAAGTAAGAAGACATGACCTTGGTGCTGATAAGTGTCACATTCGGGTTAACATGTCATGGATGTAGATTTACCAATAAGCTGAAGAAATATGTGGTTACTTAGGAACGGAATAATGGAGGAGACCAAGAGAGAGGAGTCAACCAACAAACCAACGTAAGAAGGAAGAGAGTCGAACTTGAACGACTTAATAGATTACACCGTATAGTGTATCTAACTTCTAGATACGAAATATTCCACTATCAGAATACGTACTTTTGTTTATTTCTACATTTTTAGGATTTTTACTTTATAAACAATCTGTCAGGCCTTTGATACGACGTATTCATGTTTTTGGATACGACGTATTCAAGCCCTGATCCGTACTTTGTTTCTCTATACAGACTTTTCAATATCGCATATCCAATCTTTGGGATACGGCGTATGAACAATAGTCTGTATTACATCAACAAGGTAGTTTTACCCCACTTTGACCAATACAGCGTATCCAATTAATAGATTACACCGTATCAATCTCCAGATCTGGACATAACCTTCTTGAAAATTTTCCTACCCATCTAATGCTATGAAAGTAGTTTTATGATAAAAAGTGATGGTTTACATATTCTGCCACTCTAGGTGTTGCATAGCCATGCTAGATTATAGGCAACACTCTTTCCTAGAACAGAAAAAGTTTCTCACATTCTAACCATGGAGGATCATTCCTAGCAATATTAAGGATTTTTCCGTTTCTAATTCTACCCTATTTAATTTTATGTATTCATGTGTACAACGAGGGCGTCGTACAGTTCAAGTGGGGGAGGAAGCTAGAATTAGAATTTTACTTGTCCTATTCTATGAAAAATGGCTAAAAAAATTAAAAAAAAAATCATATGTTTTTTGTAGATCATTAGTAGCATAACCCAACACACAACAACCTTTGATACCCTTTGTGAGAATTGAAACTTTTTCATGTCCAATATTTAACCCCAAATTCCACAAAAATATGAGTGTGTCGGTGGATTGATGTAGACTTTAGAACTTGGCTTGGTATACCTATTCGAGATGTAAAAAATGAGCATTGCATTAAGGAAACTTGGTGTAACTTGATTTAATCAACATAAAAGGAAAAATTATTAGGATTCACACAAATGGCCCATGTCATTATGTTTGTTTATCAACTAACTACATTGGTTAGTTAACCACTTGTTTAAACCCTTTTGTTACTCTCATCTTTAGAGTAAGATACCCCTAGTATAACCTGTTGAGCCTATTATTTCGTTTGTTACACCACTAAACGTTTTTGTGTCGTTACACCTCTACACCTTAGCCTACCATGTAGATTAAGTCTATTGTTTGGTTGCTAGTTTATACATGTGTCCCGTGTATTTTCTGTGTTCGTGTGAGTTTTTTTGTTAGATTCTTTTCTAGTGAGATATTGGTCAGAAGAATTTCATGATGCAATGGGAATATGAAAGTATGTAATTTATGTTATACCCTTGTACTACTACTTTAACTAGTATTTGTTTCATTCGGATTCTTTTACGATAACGAGTATTATATGATTAAGTATTGTTGGTGAAATGGTAAAGTAATGTACCATTAGTTTGATTTTCAGTTTATGTTATTTAAAAAAATGAGAAAAAGAAACAAAAAAGAATGTGAAATTTCAGTATTTAGTTTAAGTGATACGTAATATAAACCACTTATTTTAGTGTAAAGTGGTCGTAACTTTGCAACTATTGTATTGTATATTTTGGGATTTTATGGGAGTTGGTAATTCGGGATAGCCAACTTGATATGTTTGATGATGTTGATTAAGGTATATTTGAGTCTTATTCGCATATCATTAAAGCGTGTGTTTTTCGTGTTAAAGAGTGATTCAGTCTATGATAAATGTCTCTTTCGGGTTTATGGTAAGATAGTAGCTAGTAACATTTGGTTGTGTCGGATTTTATCTATTTGTTTTGTTTATTTTCTATTTACACCAATTATAAAATTTTCCCATGCCTTATCCTACCCTTATTCATTCTTCATCTAACCTTTGATTTATTGAGATTAGGAATTGAGTAATCTCGAGTATCGTGGTCGTCGTTACGATCATATATTCGTGATTTTGTCGTCCTTTTTGATATTATATTATTGGAAAGATTCTTTACTCCTGGACTTTTGCTTATTCGAGGTAAGGAGAGAGCAGTCACGAGTATCATGGTCGTCGTTACGTTCATGTATTTGTGGTCTTGTCGCCTTTTGTGGAATATTGGTATCGCTAGAGACTATAAAGAATGACGAACCCTTAATCCTTCGCATTTTAAACCCATTTTGCCTTTGAAATTGGTTATTGTCCTATACTCTAGTAGTGGAGATGTGTATCCTTGCCAAGCTTATGAAAGAATACTCAACATGACTGTGCAATTGAGCGTACTACTAAATTAACACTCTAGATTAGTTATGAGAGATGAGCGAATTTCATTTTCTATTTTTTGAGGTATAATGGTTATGAAATATTGGTTGAGTTAATTACTTTGATGCTTAATTCCTAAACCAAGGTTAGGGATATTTTCTAATTACTTAATCTAAAGTCTACTTGAGGACAAGTAGAAGTCAAGTGGGGGGATATGTGATAAGTCCTAAATTGTTGAATATTTATCACATGATTATTGCACATATATTGCATGTTTATATCTGAATTGATACTTAATTGCCTTAGTTTTACAATTTCAATGATTATGGAGCAATATTACAGAAGATACGGAAAAAACATGATTTGGAGATGTTTTGATGATTCTGTATGCAAGCTGTAAAAGAGCATACAACGTATGAAACTTTGGCCATAATCCATATTTATATCTGGAAGAATTCACCAAGTGTTGGTGAATATTGAAGCATACAGCGTATTTAACTCTGGCACTACGCCGTATTTGGAAGCTATACAATGAAAGCCCAAGTCAACTATGGAAGGCATACGACGCATGCAACTCTGGCCATACACCATATTGAAGATCTTATCCCTAGTCCAAGTATATCAAAGATTTGAAGGTATACGACATATTTAACTTTGTGAATACACCGTATTTAAAAGATACATAGAATATGCTTGTAATATGCTTTCTTCATCAGCAATTAAGATATCCAGAATATGCCGTATTCCCTATGGAATACGCCATATTCCATCCTTGACAGAAGGCTATAAATACAAACTATGTACGGGATTTTTTGATATCATTCACTCACCACTCTCAACCACAACCGAATTTCACCATTCCAAGGCCTCAAGATGAGTCCCAATAGCTAGGAGATCAAGGAGAGAAGGTCTCGTATCATCACATTAGGTTTAATCATTCAATTTTTATATCGATTTCATCATGATTTCTATTTGTTCTTCGTTTGAATTATCTTATTATGCTTTTACATACATTATGGTCTAATACCCTTGTGTGTTAGCCATGTTTATGAATATTATGTGATAGTTATTTCTGTTTATTTAGATTTAATGTTTAGTATTGTTTAAATTAGTTTATGTGTTTATCGTTCAATATGTGCTTGTTTTTATGTTTGAGTATGTTAAGTCTAGTTATCGCATGGACTAAGTGGGTACTAGATGTATATTATGAGAACACTTAAGTTAGCATAGTGCTCTTCTCGCATGGACCAAGTGGGGAAGACTAGGTATCGCATGGACTAAGTGGGCACCATAGATAAATCACATAGATTAGTTGACACAACTTAATACATGCTTGTAGTCCGATAGGTGCATGGACCAAATGGCCTAGGAGATTACTTGTGTTGAGGCTAGATGCATGGACCAAGTGGTCTAGTCTAGGTTAGATAGGAGTATGAGAGTATTGTATGGACGAAGGAGATACTCCTCTACATCCTGATGTCACCAATACTTTACAACTAGATCATTGCACTGATAGACAAATTGCTAAAATGTGATATGATTAACATGGCTAGTAATACTTTCTCATATTGATCATAACAAACGTAGTTTAATTAGTTTAATTTACTTTTCTATTTAAGTAGTTATAATTACAAATCAATCAATCAAACCCTTTTTTAAATCTGTAAAACTCACTAGGTTAAATCTAAGCATACTAATCCTGAGATCAACCTCGTACTTACCCCACTGGCTATATCTGATCGGGTACACTGCCCGTGAAAGTGTGTCCGTTAAGGTATAAGTCCGGAAATATAAAGTTAAAACTTGAATAAAAATACCTACAACGAAACACACATCAATAGATCTTTAATCTCATTTTCTATCTTGAAGCTAACACGACAACACATACACGCCATTTGTCATCAATGGCGTTAGAATTTAGGCTAGGAGGTTCATTTATTTTAGTCCATATTTCATCATCTACAAAACATCTTTTTAGAAAATCATGAATTACTTAGACATGACTTCCCGGGACTGAGTCCCAATCGACCATTGCCTCTTCCTCGGGAGTCATTATTCTTTTCCTTTTGTTTCCTTGATACGATTCATCGACATAGTATTCCATCTATATATAATATGTTTGATACTTATGATGTGATATAGATATATAATTACTTTTTAAGTGTGTGTGCGCCTAGCCTTAATTTGTGACATCTTCTCAACATTCTATTGGATTAATAATGAATTTTGATTGTATTACATTTCAAAACTTTTTAGTTATGTGCATTATTTAGAACAACAACAAATTCACTTTAACACCTAGAATGTGAGGATTTCTTTCGAAAGTTATTGCATGGTTTTGATTTGAAAAAGAATATCCATGTCTTCTTTGTTCATGGAAGCTCCTTTACTTCTTGTTTGAAACATTTGTCATCTTAAGATGTTGTGCAAAGAATATCATGCAAGATGGTTTTGGAAACAAGAGGATGTATATGTAAGTTTAAGAAGAAGAGTTCTTGACAATGCTTACTTAGAAGTTCTTGTTAAGACGATCTCTTCTTCTTCTTCTTCTTCTTCCTTTGAACAAAAAATTATGGTGTATGTGTGTGTTTTGTGATTTTGCAAATTTTAACTAGGTAATGGTGTTAGATGAAATGAATGTTTGTTTGTTAATGATGTTATTTCTTGGTTATTAGATCTACTTTATGATACCATGCACCTAATTATTTGTTTAAAATGTGCTCGGAATGTAAGTAATCTTTGTTAGATTGTGTATTTGGTTGACGATTAGTTGGAATTGGATGAACATACACCAAAATTTTCGGTTCAAAGAAAGCAAATGAAAAAGAAGAAGAAGAGGAGGAGATCGTCTTAACAAGAAATTCTAAGTAAGCATTGTCAAGAAATCTTCTTCCTAAATATATATATATATATATATATATATATATATATATATATATATATATATATATATATATATATATATATATATATATATATATATATATATATATATATATATATATAGTCCGGATCGATTGAGAAGAGTTTTAGATTAAGAAGATTGAGAAGCAATCTTGACCATCTATCTCACTAAATTAGTACAAGGGCATGATAGGTATTGACAATTTTATATTATCTTTTCACTAATTACCTACTTTAATGTCGTGCATATTTTTCTACTCTTTCAAATATATATTCAAATTTGATCAACTGTTTCGTTTTTATATTCGGTTCTTTCTTTGTAGTCATCACCTTTAAGTGCGTCTCAAGATATTTTATATAGTAACTTACCCTTTATATTATTATAGACATAGTTAAATAGTGATTCACAACTGATAAATTAGTGTATGGTTCTCTTTTCGGTCAAGGAGCAATTCAAAATATAAAAAAAGATTAATAATTTACGTTTGTTTTACAAATACGAAAATTATTCGAAACAAGACACTAACAATTACTTTGTTGATTCACTAATTCAATTATGATTCATAAACTCAAATCATGATGCATGATTCACGCACTAACAAATGATTCAAAATAAGATTACTAGCTTCCTAAAGATTCACATTTTAAAAAAGCTACGATGTTTATGATTCAAAACGCAAAATGCGTGCGACTGACGAATGATTCACAAACCCGAACGGTTGATGGATGATTCACGGATTGAAAAAAAAGTAACTCCCAATACCGTCTTCCACGGGTTATGGGTACCCAATACCGTTTCCGGTGTTTGGGGGAGGTTGAGATGTAGACAGCCTTACCCCTACCTAAGGTAGAGAGGCTGCTTCCAGTTCTACCTAGGGTAGAAAGGACCTCCGGCATTTTGTAGGGAGTGAGGATCGAACCCCTGACCTCTCAGTTGAGAGGTAAGGGGTTTTCCAACTGATCAAACCCTACTTGTTATACAGATTGACAAATGATGCAAAATGATATTACTATTTTTTCTTACGATTCAGTTTATATTGCTACAATGTTTTATGATTCATACCCAAAACGTATGTAATACATGTTGCAATTAAAAAGCTTGAATCATATTTTTTTTTACCAAATATTTCATTTAGTTGTGGCTCTAGGATTTCAAAAAAAATGAACGATTCAAAAAGATGCGATGCTTAAAAGTTAAGATCACATAGACACATAGGAACAAAAATTACTATATATACTATTTGTCGGGGAAGAGAGAGAAACCAACCACACGCATTAAATGCCAAGTTTCCCAACTTGGCAGAAACAGCCCCTGAGGTTCAATTGACGCTGCAAAGTAAGTTCAAACATTAAATGCAAAGTTTCACAACTTGGAAAAAATAGTCCCTGAGGTTTAAGCGTCGTTACAAAATAAGTCCAAACATTAAATGCAAAGTTTCACAACTTAGCAAAAATAGTCCCTGAGGTTCAAGTGTCGCTGCAAAGTAAGTCCTTTGAAGCCAATCCCGCTGCATCGCGCGGGTTCCCACACTCGTTGTATCCAAAAGCTATAGATCATATTTGAATATTTAGAAACTGGTATTAATGGGAGTCTTCATTGCTCAATCAATGCTTAGTGATATAATTACTAATTTAACCTTTTCATTTATATTAATGCGTTGTATAATGCATTAAAACTAATTAATTTGAATGGGTCAGATTGCTTCTCAACCTTCTCAATCTAATAATCTTATCAATGAAACCAAAGCCTATATATATATATATATACTAGCTTATAAGACCCGTTGACACCGGGTTATTTTAAAAAAAATAGATAAATGAGATGATAATAAAAGTAATAAGATGAAAAAAGATGTTGCAAAAAGATGAAAAGTAGTATGTAAACAAAATAAGAAAATAATGAAAGAAAACAAATAGTGAATCATTATTTATTAATATGAAGTCATAAGTCAAGTACAATATAAAGTACAATTATTGTAGTAATAATGTAATAAATGACCATTCACGTGGTCTTCAATCTTGACAGCCTTCAAAAAGAAAGCGTATGTAGTGGGAAGTAGATGAATTGGTAAGGCAATAAAAATTCGTCGAGAGCCTAACAAACATGAAAAGAATGTGTAAGTAAAACATTTGTGTGAATTACAATAAACATGTAAAAAATAAATTCGTATCACATTAAGTGAATATCCGAACATACCTGTTGATAACTGATCAAAGACCGTGAAGAACCTCTTTATAGACTACATTTGTAGTAATCTTTAATAAATTACTATCGGCATCAGAAATAACAACCTTCAAACCTTTTTTGCTTTTTACGCGTGAAAGAGCGACATATAATTGTCCGTGTGTGAAAACAGGACGTGGTAGGTATAAACCAACTTTCGAAAGTGATTGTCCTTGGCTCTTGTTTATCGTCATCGCAAAAGAAACTGACACGGGAAATTGTTTGCGCACGATCTTGAGTGGTAAATGTTTATCCGATGGAGTAATTTTCAACCTTGGAAGTATAACCATATTCCCAAAATATGTTCCGTTAATTATTTTGGCTTGAATAGACGCACTCGTTAATTTAGTCACTTGAAGCCTTGTCCCATTACATAAACCTTGTGATTGATTAATGTTTCTCAACAACATTATTGGGACACCGACCTTCAATGCGAGCCTATGATTTGGGACACCCGAAAATTTTAAACCATTGATAAATTCCGATGAAAAGACGGCTTGGTCTATAGCACCACCACGGTCATTTTTATCTATGTTGTCACAACTAAGATAAACCATTTCTTCACCAGGAAAGGTTTGAAGCAAATGATCGTTAATACTATCAACCACTTCATTGGTTGGAGCAAGAATGGCCTTTTCCTAGAAGTAAGACGGATCAGCTATGTTATCCAAAATGTTTGGGTAAGTGAAATCTATAATAGATTGTACGGGATCATTAGTTTCATGTATTAGAATATCTTCAGGTATATCTATCAAAACCTCTCCGTCGTGTTGTCCTCCAATATCTCCATCTCCTACTTTCAATATCCATTCGGCAAATTCCTTTATCTCAGCTACATCCTTAGGACGTGATCCAACAGATGAATTGTTATTTTTTAGATGATTGTTTTTTTATGAGCAGGACTGGATCTACTTCCTATATGGTCCATATTAAACTTTTTATTTGGCATTTTTTAGATGAATTGTTATTTTTTAGATGATTGTTTTTTATAATCAGAACTGGATCAACTTCCTATATGGTCCATATTAAATTTTTTATTTGACATTTTTTAGATGGATTGTTATTTTTTAGATGATTCTTTTTTGAAGAGCAGAACTGGCTCTACTTTCTATATAGTTCATATTAAACTTTTTATTTGGTATTTTTTAGATAAATTGTCATTTTTTAGATAATTGTTTTTTGATTAGCAGAACTGGATCTACTTCCTATATGCTCCATATTAAACTTTTTATTTGGCATTTTTTAGATGAATTGTTATTTGTTAGATGATTGTTTTTTGATGAGAATGATTGGATCTACTTCCTATTATAAAGACCATATTAAACATTTTAATTGGCATTTTTTAGATGAATTGTTATTTTTAAGATGATTGTTTTTTGATGAGCAGAACTGGATCTACATCCTATATGCTCCATATTAAACTTTTTATTTGACATTTTTTAGATGAATTGTTATTTTTTAGATGATTGTTTTTTATGGGCAGAACTGGATCTACTTCCTATATGGTCCATATTAAACTTTTTATTTGGCATTTTTTAGATGAATTGTTATTTGTTAGATGATTGTTTTTTGATAAGCAGGACTGGATCTACTTCCTATATGCTCACTATTAAACTTTTTATTTGACATTTTTTAGATGAATTGTTATTTTTTAGATGATTGTTTTTTGATGAGCAGGACTGGATCTACTTCTTATATGGTCCATATTAAACTTTTTATTTGGCATTTTTTAGATGAATTGTCATTTTGTAGATAATTATTTTTTGATGAGCAGAAATGGATTTACTTCCTATATGCTCCATATTAAACTTTTTATTTGGTATTTTTTAGATGAATTGTTATTTGTTAGATGATTGTTTTTTGATGAGCATGACTGGATCTACTTCCTATTATAAAGACCATATTAAACTTTTTAATTGGCATTTTTTAGATGAATTGTTATTTTTTAGATGATTGTTTTTTGATGAGCAGAACTGGATCTACTTCCTATATGCTCCATGTTGGGAATTATATGAAGTAGGATTACTGCATCAATCTCTTGAAGGATTCTGTGAGTAGAAGCGAATCTGTCAAAAAGAGATTCTGTTGAAGTATAGAAGCCGTCACTGTGTTTACTGTTGAAGGGTGGAAGGCGACTAGGATCGACATCGCTTTATTATTTAAATGCTAACCCATCATTATTCTTGTACTGCCCGATGTTAGCATGGGTATTATTGTTCTGCTCAATATTATCTAGTGGTTTAGTCATTAAATGCATACTTGCATGTTTAGTCGATTGAGTAGTAATAGTTTAGGGTTCCTTGTCTATAAAAGGAACCTCATAGTTTGTAATAGATAACAATCCGAAACATAGTGTTTCAGTTTAATAAAAGATCCATAGAGGATCTAAGTGTTCTTAGTTATAACAACTTGTATTTACTTTCCGCTATAGAATACGGGTTGTAGAGATTTTCTATTAGTTTGCTTATGATTACATAGGAAACACTAACGATCATGATGCTCAAGATCATCAAGGTGCGTGCGTACAACGAGAACAACAAGTGGTATCGAGCCTCGGGAGAGTCTCTACGATCTGAGAACCTTATTTACCTCACCCCATACAACCAAAACCATATTCACCATGCAGGCCGATGATGAATCGAAGTCACCAACAACAACATCAAAACACCACCTCTATCGTGAACTTAGTCTCTCCAACAACAATGGTAAGTTTCCTTATCGAAGAAGGAAGAATATGATTTGTGGACCATGAAGATGCTGAATGGATCTCAATATTGATTGGAATCATGGGAGATTGTGAAGAATGGAAGCAGTCTAAAGAAGACTATCCCGGATCTTGATGGTAAGTTTACCATTGCTCCTCCCAAACTCTGAAGAGATTCTAGGCTGCAAAGAGAGCACAAAGTGAGAACCATCCTTCTTCAATCTATTCACGAAGATCACTTGGGTGATTTTCACCACATGGTTGATGCAAAGGACATATGGATGGCTCTTAAAGCAAGGTTTGGTGGAAATGAAGAGTCCATGAGAATGAGGAAGTCCATCTTTGAGACAACACTTCCAAGAGTTCAATATCTCGAAGAAGAAGGTATCCACAAGGGATACGACAGTTTCACAAGATTTTGAGTCATTAAACCGGTGAATGCAAAGCGACAATGATGATTGCAATTCAAAGTTCTTACAATCTTTTCCTCCATCATGGTTACATGTAGTATAGCCCTTAAAGCTAAAGGTGGAATGGACATGCTCACTTTTGATGAGTCAGTACAACAAACTCGAGATCTCTTGAACACGATGTCGATCTCCTACCGTGCATCCTCTTACGGTCATTCGACCTTTGTTGGGACATCTCACTCCAATATGATGATGCATGCTTCAAGTCCATCTTACTTACCATCATCATCTTATCGTCCCACTCCATCACATCCTCAAGCTAGAACTGGCGGTATATTGGAGGATGTTCTTCATTCATTGTTGTCGATTATGATACTCGGCGACATCGGTATATGAAGATTTTGACCAAGTGGACCCTCTTGAGATGGAAGAGATGAAGCTAAAATGGCGGTGGCCATGCTTTGATGAATATCAAGAGGTTTGAAGAGAAGGCGGGAAGGAAGTTTGGATTCAAGGAAAGGATCCACTCATTTTGACAGGAGAAAGGTCAAGTGCTTCTCTTGTCACCGGATGGGTCATTTCTCGAGGAATGCAAAGCAGGAAGAGTGGAGGGAGCTAACTACATTTCCTATCGTGAGAATCGAAGGGAGCTAGTACTTGACTCTAGTCACCATGGATGAGCAGGTCAATGGGTGCATGAACTTTGTGAATGAGGAAGTCACGACGTCTTGAGAAGCTTGGATTCTTGGCGGATGTACCTCGGAAGATAGGCATGATCGGTTTGCCTTCATGGGACTTTCTCAGGTACACAACTGTATATTTGGTTGTAGTGAAAGATACAATGAACTTAAAGAAGCTTATGATACTATGAAACCTAGATACAATGAATGCTATGTTGATAATGAAGCTTATAAACTTTCGTTAAAAATATTAGAAAGACAAAAGGTTTGGTTTCAAAAGAATCAGATAGCTTATGAAGAAAAGATTAAGGTGCTACAATTTGATCTAGATATTGCTAATATTAACTTAAAACGCACCGAAAAGGAAAAAGATGATGCTAGTGCTGAGAACTTAGACCTTAAAGAGAAACTGGCTGAGGAAATAGCTAGACATAAACAATGGTTAATATCAGGTAACAATCTAGCTAGAGCACTTTATAGTAGTCAATCAGTGACCTCAGGAATAGGTCTAGGTTTTCAAAAGTATGTAGGATTGGAAGCTAGGCAAGATGGGCGTAAATCTACACCTGCAGGCTTAGAACATTTTAAAAAGGAAGGTGATTTACATGCTGTCCCTGGACCTATTAGAGGTGAATTCATGCCCACTGGCCTGTCCATTACTATTGACTTTGATGGATCACACCATCGTATGGCAAAAGTCAAAAGACTTGCGGACAACGATGCTTCATCTTATGACTTTGTCTCTTTCTCAAAGGTGACAATTCATCGGATCAAGGATCTACTTACATTGTGATTCAAGTGATAAGTCGGACCTTGCCAAGCCCTCACTGAGCCTACACCCAAGCTCGCACCCAAGTCTATCTACAAGACTTCTAGGATAGGCTGGCGAGAATCCACTTCAAGCATGTTTCCCTGAAGGCTTGTCTTTTAAATCTTTGCATAATTTGTGCATTAAAAACAATTCCTTTAATGTTTCGGTTTAAGTACTTCTACATGTAATCAAATATTTTTTACAACAAAATCTTCCAAAAGGAAGACATGTTTTGTGTGTTGAAGTAAACTTCATTTAATTAAGGATTGTGATTTCTATGAACAAAGATTGGGTGCATGTGCTCTCGTGAAACCTAGACCAGTGTGGACCAATGTTAAGAATATTCCACCTTATGTCCCACAAGCTACTTATACTGACTCTCCTTGGAGGAGATCAGCTGATAGACCTTATGTGCAACCTACTAGCCCATATTTTAAACATGGCTATTGGCCTGCATATGTTGACTCTATGAATCATGGGAAAGGATGTTGGGGTACTACTGTCAAGTCGTCAGCAGGTTGGAAGGATAAAGGACCTCAATTTCACTGGAAACCCAAGAACAATGGTGGATCTTTCTCTTCCCTTAACTGCAAAGTTTAAGGGGAGGCATAGGCCTCAGGGGAGGCATATGCCTCAGGGGAGGCATATGCCTCAGGGGAGGCATATGCCTCAGGGGAGGATTTTATTGTAAACTTTGTGTATATTCTGTTTGCTAACATTATCTTGCTAATAATTTTTTAGTCTGTTTTGTCTCTGTTTTGTTCTTGTGTTTCTCTGAGTTTGTTTTGCAGAATGCCCTGTTCAGTTAAAATTCATCTAGTGTAGTCCTTTGGTAAATGGTCTAGTAAGCTTAAAGAGTAGCAAAAGGAAGTTAGTCATTTCTTCTGATGAGGAAGATGAGGAATCTCGGCTTGCTTCCCTTAACATCTTAGCTGATGTGGCTCAAGAGAGTGTTGTTCCATCTTTAGTTGATGTTGAATCATCAAAAGTTAAGGCACCAATTCTGTTCACTAGGAAGAGGAGACGATCGAATTTGGATAAGGGTTCTGCTGCAGTCTCCAAGAAACCAAGTGTTGTCAACACTACATCTGCTGAGAATCAATTGGAGGACACTACATATGAACCTTATCATCATGCACCTGTTCAAGAACCATCATGTCCCACCCCTTCAGCAGATGATCAATTAGTATTTCATGGTGGAAGATATTTTGATTTGGATCCTGCAATTGATGTCATTAACACACCAGTTGAAGATCTCTCTCAAAATGTTTCTTCTGAAGCTCAAATTGATGATTCTCCTTCAGCTGATGTTGTTCATGAGTCTACTGATAAAGAGAAAGGTGTATTGGTTGAAGATGAGCTTGGTCCAGAACTGGTTTCTGAACAAGAAAGGCAAGGACAAGAAAGCAGGTTTGCTGAGTTTGCAGATCAGAAGAAAAGTGCAGAAGTGGCTAAACAAATTGCGATCATTCTACTGCTTTTTGCCCCGAGAGGCGAAGAGAATTGGATGAGTTAGCTACTCGGATGCTGCTTGCACAATGGGATGTTCTTATTAAGCAAACCACCGCAAATCCTACACTTGCTCAAAGTATCTTAGGTGGGAATTTGATGGTGAAAATTTTTGGCTCGGATGATGAAGATTGGAGAACAAAGGAAGCAAGAAGCATTGTGAAAAGGAAAGCCACGAGTCTTGCAAAGCATAAGGCAAAGAGAGAGACCTCTTCTGAGCTCGAAGAAAAAGCAGAGATGCGGATTCGGTGAAAAATCAAAGTTGTCTTGTGCTTAACCGTGGTTTAACAATGAAGCAAGTCGTGGCTTTACCTAATGCCAGATTGTTTTACTTGTACAATATGATTATGAAGACTTCATCTTCTGCCGTAACACCATCTTCCAGCTTGAAAAGAATTGCAGAGAATGAAATTGCACCAAAGGCCAAGAGACCCAAGTTTGTTGAGATAGTGGATAATTTTGATGATATTCCACCAAAGACACTCTCTCACATGGTTTCTTCTGAAGCAATTTCTGAAGCCACTCCTTCTTCTGACAAGGTTCCTTCTGCTGAACCATCAACTGTTTCTCCTGAAGCACCAATTATGCCCTCATCTAACCCAAATGTGGCATCTGCTGCTACAAAAGAAAGTACTTTGGTTAAGGAAGATGACCAGTTTGCTTCTACTGAACCTACTGCTGAAGCTACTACAGAAGTCACTAGCTCGACTGAAAAGATCTCATCTGCTGAACCAACCACCATTTCCTCTGAAGCACCTAATGTGCAAACTTCTGCTCCATCTGTGGGATCTCTTGATCTGAAGGAGTGGTTCGATCATGACTAACACCACAACTGTCAAAGCTAAAAGGCAAGAAAGGTCTTTGGAAAGAATGCATGCCCTTTGTGATGAAGTCTCACCTAAATCCACATCTACTTCTTCTAGTCCTACTACCGATGTTAATGAAGAAACCAAAGATATTCCATCTTGAAAATATATATGCTGGTAGAAGGAAGAAGAGGATGGCCAGAGAAAACTCACATCTACGAGAAGATGCGTGAGAAAAGCAAGGACTCATGCATCGAAAAATAATGTTCCTTTGGACCCAAAGGCTGCGACTCTACCTTTATTCAAGAAGGGTCAGTGCGATTTTCTGACGGATATCAAAATGTGTTGGTCCGGTGGTCTCGATAAATGGTGAGATGAGCGTCATTCATCGATTGGGCGAAACTTCAATGGAGTTCACCTTTTGAAGGAAATACTCCATTTGGTGGACGAGCGGATATACTTACTCATACACCCTCGTCACCAAACATTCTTGCAATCTCGCACCAAAAGGTTACGGGATGTGCTTATTGGGAGATCTCCATGTCACGATTGACTCTCAATCTCCCAATGGTAAAGGGCATTTCATTTGGAAGAACTCACATCTATGGCGGGTTGAGTCACGGAGATATTATCCCCACCTCGTGTGCATGTAGTTGAGACAAAGGGTGGCATCACGATGCATGTTCTTTGAAAGAATTTATCCATTGTCCAAGAGACTTTTGGAAAGGATGTTGTGTCGGAAGTTGGAAATTCCTCCGGATCCGATGGGAAATGAAAGACAAGAAGTTTGAGCAGTGGTTGGATTGATCAAAGATCAACTTCGCAAACTCAAGTGCATCTTCATCATGAAAGCGGTAATCTACATTGTCTTTTATAATTTGTTACATCTTTTGTGTTGTTGATTTTGTTTTTGTTTTGATTTGTTGTTTCTTTTCTTTGTTTTGTTTGTATTCTTAGTTAAAAAATAATAATAAAAAAAAAAAAAAAAAAAAAACTAACTTTCTTTTGCGGGTTTGATGAAAATTTTGATGGTTTTAACTCACCGGATATACCTTGTGTGTATCAAAGAGTTAGCTAGTCCAAAGGGTGCAGACTTTGGTAAAGACACATCAAATCATTGATAGGCTGTAATGATTTGCTCAAAATCATAGGGTGCAAACCACCCATGCTTAATTGCTGAGAGTTGTATGGTCATCAATTCACCATGGTCCATTCCTTATTGAAATCCAAGAATTGGCTAGCCCACAAGTATATGGCTTGTGGTAAAGGCATCTGAATCCATATTTGGTTATCAATTCACCAATTCTAAGAATTGACTAGTCCTGAGCTAACGACTACAGGTAAAGACACATCAAATCCGTTTAAATAGTTGCTGAGTTGCTCATAAATCAGATGGTTATCAATGTACCATAGTTTTCGGACTTAAACATCTGGCTACTCCAGTAGTAATGGCTATTGGTAAAGAGACATCAAATCCATTATTTTCAATGATTCACCTCTCACATGAGTTCACACACCTGGATGTGATGAGAATAGTATGCAACTGATAAGTATTGATGTATACTCTGTCTTGTGTTGCGGCAAAGATCTGTGTTTCAAAGTGTGCTCATCATAGAGATGAGATTATTATTGGTTCTTTGCTACTGATGTTTGAGAACAATCCTCTTTTACTGAAGTCTCTAAGATCTATCAAGGTAGGAAACTGGAACTTAACCAAGTCAAATTCCAGTTTAGGGGAGGATTGTTGGGAATTATATGAAGTAGGATTTCTGTCATCAATCTTCTTTGAAGGATTCTGGCTGAGTAGAAGCGGAATCTGTTGAAGAAGAGATTCTCATGAAGTATAGAAGCCGTGCCGTGTTTCTGCCGAAGGGTGGAAGTCGACTAGGATCAAGATCGCTTTATTATTTAAATGCTAACCCATCATTATTCTTGTACTGCCCGAGGTTAGCATGGGTATTATTGTTCTGCTCAATATTATCTAGTGGTTTAGTCATTAAATGCATACTTGCATGTTTAGTCGATTGAGTAGTAATAGTTTAGGGTTCCTTGTCTATAAAAGGAACATCATAGTTTGTAATAGATAACAATCCGAAACATAGTGTTTCAGTTTAATAAAAGATCCATAGAGGATCTAAGTGTTCTTAGTTATAACAACTTGTATTTACTTTCCGCTATAGAATACGGGTTGTAGAGATTTTCTATTAGTTTGCTTATGATTACATAGGCAACACTAACGATCCGCGAGTGCTCAAGATCTGTCAAGGTCTATCTGTGTGCAACGAGAACAACACTCTATATTAAACTTTTTATTTGGCATTTTTTAGATGAATTGTTATTTTTTAGATGATTTTTTTTTATGAGCAGAACTGGATCTACTTCCTATATGGTCCATATTAAACTTTTTATTTTGCATTTTTTAGATGAATTGTTATTTGTTAGATGATTGTTCTTTGATGAGCATGACTGGATCTACTTCCTATATGCTCACTATTAAACTTTTTATTTGGCATTTTTTAAATGAATTGTTATTTTTTAGATGATTGTTTTTTGATGAGCCGGACTGGATGTACTTCTTATATGGTCCATATTAAACTTTTTATTTGGCATTTTTTAGATAAATTGTTATTTTTTAGATGATTGTTTTTTATGAGCAGAACTGGATCAACTTCCTATATGGTCCATATTAAATTTTTACCTAAAAAATGCCAGTTATGCTGGATCAATTCATCTAAAAAACAATCATTTAAAAAATAACAATTTATCTAAAAAATGCCAAATAAAAAGTTTAATATGGACCATATAGGAAGTAGACCAAGTTCTGCTCATAAAAAACAATCATCTAAAAAATAACAATTTATCTAAAAAATGCCAAAGAAAAGGTTTAATATGGACCATATAGGAAGTAGATCCAGTCATGATCATAAAAAACAATCATCTAAAAAATAACAATTCATCTAAAAAATGCCAAATAAAAAATTTAATATGGACCATATAGGAAGTAAATATCTTACGCTTATATTCTAAATTATTTAATCACTCCTACAACCCGTTTCATGTCTAAATAAATTTTTTACGTTTATATTTAAAATCACTTAATCACTCCTACAACCCGTTTCATTTTAGGTGTTTACCATCTCCTATAACCCGTTTCATTATATTAAAATATCTTACGCTTATATTCTAAATCATTTAATCAATCTTACAACCCGTTTCATTATAGTAAAATATCTTACGCTTATATTCAAAATTACTTAATCACTCCTACAACCCGTTTTATTACAGTTAAATATCTTACGCTTATATTCAAAATCACTTAATCACTCCTACAACCTGTTTCATTGCAGATAAATATCTTACGCTTATATTCAAAATCACTTAATCAATCCTACAACCCATCTCCTACAACCCGTTTCATTACAGTTAAATATCTTATGCTTATATTCTAAATTATTTAATCACACCTACAACCCGTTTCATTACAATTAAATATCTTACGCTTATATTGAAAATTACTTAATCACGCCTACAACCCCGTTTCATTACAGTTAAATATCTTACGCTGCTTATATTTAAAATCACTTAATCAATCCTACGACCTGTTTCATTGTTGTTAAATATCTTACGCTTATATTCATAATCACTTAATCACTCCTACAACCCGTTTCATTTTAGGTGTTTACCATCTCCTATAACCCGTTTCATTACAGTTAAATATCTTACGCTTATATTCTAAATCATTTAATCAATCTTACAACCCGTTACATCACAGTAAAATATCTTACGCTTATATTCAAAATTACTTAATCGCTCCTACAACCCGTTTCATTACAGTTAAATATCTTACGCTTATATTCAAAATCACTTAATCACTCCTATAACCTATTTTATTGCAGTTAAATATCTTACGCGTATATTCAAAATCACTTAATCAATCCTACAACCCGTTTCATTTTAGGTGTTTACCATCTCCTACAACCCGTTTCATTACAGTTAAATATCTTACGCTTATATTCTAAATCATTTAATCACACCTAAAACCCGTTTCATTACAGTCAAATATCTTACACTTATATTGAAAATCACTTAATCACGCCTACAACCCGTTTCATTACAGTTAAATATCTTACGCTTCTTATATTTAAAATCACTTAATCAATCCTACAACATGTTTCATTGTTGTTAAATATTTTACGCTTATATTCATAATCACTTAATCACTCCTACAACCCGTTTCATTTTAGGTATTTACCATCTCCTATAACCCGTTTCATTAATAGCATAAAAGAGTGCGTTGTAACCATTATCTTTATTTATGGCATGCCACATCACTATATTAATTGGGTTTTTAATGCATGTGCTCCAATGGACTTGTACAAAATCTATCTTTACACAAAGTAATTACGTGAAGGAAAAAAAAGAAATCCGATAGCTTTTTAAGCAAGTACAAAAAATCCAATATGGAACCTGATCACACAGATTAGAAGTTGGCCAATGTGTATATTTGTGGGGAACAATAATATTGGATTATTAGTGCAAGAATATAGTTATAACACTTAACAAAAAATCTATCTGTACACAAAGAACTCTTTGATATAGTTCAAAATTTTATTAGTGCAAGAATATAGTTCAAAATTTTTGTAGTTAAAACTATAAGCATAAAAGAGTGCGTTGTAAAACACAAATAGCTTATCTACTATGCAAGAACCATAGATAAGACCAATAAAATTCAAATAGTTATAAAAAGACATCTGTAGAAATATATACATGTTTATATAATCAATCTTTCTCTTTGGTCGTAGTTGAAAGTTGTAACCACCTGCAAAGTTAAACGCCCAATATAGATTTTTAAGAAGATTGCAAACATCCATATAAATATGAAACAAATATGTGAGCAAGAAATTATACATCAATCATCAATTTATATTTTCATGTACAAAGTCGATGGGCCACCTATGGGTATTGATTATAACTAAACCTGGTAATTGGTTTCAGCACCAAACCAAAAAGTGATTAACATAACCTAACATCTTAAAATGAATATACAACTTTAATTTACTTCAGAAAACAAATCATGTATAAACAAAAAATGTTACACCATAGCAAGTGCTTTGCTGCATATACATAATTTACTCGTTGACATTGCAACATTTTTTAACAAAAAAACATATTTTAACCGTTTTACATATGTTAAACTCAAACTGCAACTCTTGGTTCTTTTATTTTTGTATGCATATGATAGTACTAAAAAGAAAGTAATCACACATGAAATCTTAGTTTCATGATTGATTGTAATACCAATTCTAATAGATAGCAAAATGGTTGACAATAGAGATTAAAAAAGAAATAAACATGGAACTGTTAATTACCTTCTGTAGCCATGATGACAAATATGTCGAACTCGTATACTCAAGTTTTGCATCTACTACATCAGGAGAACCACGGCGTAACCTATCACCATATATAAAGGCATTTGATAGCTCCGTAATAGTTGCACACATACGGTACTGCAATTTACAGTAAAAAGCTTTATCATAAATATTAGATCAATTTAAAGTAAGATGTTTTGGACTATAGAGAGCTATTAATCTACCCGACTTTGCAGAGCTGAAATGGCATGAGGATGTGCTTTTGAAAGCCTGCAAAAGAGAGTCGCACCCATTTCATATTCCCTAGCTTCAATATTCTAATGTAGTAGAGTTTCAAAGCCAATTTAGATGTATGTCACAGGATAATAGCCGCTAAATTACAGTAACACTAAATTAGAGTAACACTAAATCATAGTTTTAAGGTCAAGTTAGATGTATGTCTTAACTTTTAAGCTTTGATTGAAGCAATTCTATCTGCTCCTTGACCCGTCCTGATCTCTGTAAACGCACACAAAAATATTCGGTTATTAGTTACAAACAATTGGTATGTTTAGGATGTAATCAAACCTCTAATTTTGAACCACAATTCCTGCGGTGCTACCTGGTATCAACACGTAAACGGTTATCAACTGTCAATGGATCATGTCATATTACCTGCATAAAAAACATATAAGTGTAATCTTAACGACAACACAACTTCAACACAATTCAAATTAAACCGTTAATCATCAATGAAAATAAGGTTCACTTACCTGAGGATAATTAAAAGGTATCGAAGGAGCCTCGTTATACTCGGCTGCATCCAAGTCCTGTAAACCCAATCAACCTCTATAATCATTCTTCAATAAGCAATCCAAACATCTTTATGAGTAGTTACTCTAGTAAGCAATCCCATACAACCACTATTAGCAGTCATTTCATATAATCTGATAAACAATCCCTGAAAGCAATTTATTTGCGATCCCAAACAACCTGTGAAAGTATTCATTCTAATAGTTAATCCGAAATAGCCATTATACGAACATTGAAGTAAATTCCTATGTAAAGTTTTAATATCATATTGATGAGAAATAGAACGATTTCTTTAATATCATAAAGACGCACTTACAACGTCTTTGCCGGGAACCTTTTGGAATATGTTTCATCATTTACTGATAGGAATAATAACTATAATATTAAGAGATGAAGTACATGACATATATAGTATAATCGACATGCAAATATTCCATATATTACATATTTCAACTGTTGTATTATTGTATACATTTTTTCATAGATGCAAGTAAATGGAAATTCCGAAATTGTCACAACAGATTCAGTATATCATGTTGCCAATCATCAAATCTTTAAATGAACATGCACCTAAATCTGTCCATTGATGTTGCTGAAAAATCATTAACTGATATTGGGCTTTTAAAATATTAGAAGAAAATAAATAATGATATTCGAGTCTTATCGGGTTGACCCAATAGCATTAATAATCTAACAGGTGGTTATAATGTTACATGTACTCAAAGTTGTCAAAGTTTCTTTTAGTGCTCATACATATTGTGTTGAAGCTATGAGAAAAGCCTCATGTGAAATTTCATTTGCAGCCACTGGTATTGCGAGCAAAGGCTGTAAACTATAGTCTAAAGGTATTTCCTAATAGTCCCTAGTCATTTTCATAACAATGCTGAATATTTAAACTTTCATCAATCGATAGATAAATATTTTGCTATTACCTTCAACGACAAAGTCACAGTTGATTCCAACCAAACATGATAAACTTCAAAGACTGAATTTTCCCGCTTATCATTAGAAGTTGCCCGATTATGTTATTTGCCAAATTCTGTAATGGAGGTACCCCTCATGTCAAATAATAAATTCATGTCAGAAAGATTATGGAAGTCACTTACTTTCCCAAATCCCAAAATACAAACTAAAATTTCTAAAATATGTGCTAAAAAAATGTTGTGTAATGATGAGATGGTTAAGCATGCACCTGTTTCTCCATTTATGTTTATCTCCTCTAGGACATACCTTAAATATTTGAGATCACACGAACACATCCTAATAAAACCACAATCAAATAAATCAATTTAAAAATTAGATCAACAATAAATATTGGGGACAAACAAAAGTGAACCGTAAATCATCAAGGGTTTAATTGTTTTTAAAAAATATAGCATTTACAATCTTGTGGAATAGATGGGCTTGGATTCAAATCGTAATATAATTACCTTAGCTCCAAATGAAGTCATGGCGAACATGAGGTTATAAGCCCGGATATTTTGCATGAAGTGCCTGTCTCAAAGAGTTCTCTAATGACCTCTGGATAGTACCTTCAAAGTAGTTACCTAACTCGACCACTCTTACAACATCGGTTGTGTTTGTGTTTAACTCTTTCAGTTGGATAATGGCCTTTGAGGCGCTCCTCGTACAAAAAAATAGCACCACAATACTCACGAACTTGATGACAGTTTTCCACGTCCCTATATGTTGAAGACAATGTTCTTAGAGCAGATTCATGTTGCTCACTTAAAGATATTAGAGATATAAACTTCATGCGCACAAAAAATATGTATTACAGGCTTGCAGTGCAATCGAGTTTAGATCTAGCTTTCAATTTGGATTGACAGTAGACAGATGTCATACATGTACAGAAGAAATTTTTGTTAGCAACACTATGTCAACTACATACCTTTGGAACAACTTTTTTGGTTACTTCCATTCTTGGAATCTTTCAGGCAACAATTTTTCTCTACAGTTAATTGTAACAATTTCTCTATTGCATTATCCCTATCAAGTAACTATAAAGGATAAGTAACATGAACAACAAAGTTTACATATTTAGACTCGCTAATATCTCTACAGTTGCATTATCTCTACAGTTGATATGCTTTTGTTTCGGACTTTTTTAAATGTTATACGTTATACAGAAGTCACAAAATGGGTGGGTCAGTTGGGTTTGACAACAGGTTATAAAGGCTCCACATTATTGTTCCATGACGGGCTTATTTGACCCAAGAAACCTGTTGTTTATCAATAATAAGATGATTTTTTTAAAGAAATGACTTGGAAGTTTTTCTGCTTACAAAGTAATACGTTGGATGACCATCAAACTGTTCAACCCATTTTCTTTCAAAGATTTCTTTTTACCCTTTTGACTTTTCAGAAAATACAGATAACATTACCCAAAATGTTCGACATGTACAAAATTCCTTTTGACCCTTTACCCAAAATGACTGGCTCGTCCATTAATTGCCACCTTTTTTTTAGAAGCTACAAAGTAATGTTTGAACATTTAAGCAAGTGGGCTGAAGAATGTGGCGCATCAAAAAGATGATTATACTTGAGGAATTCCTTTGCAAGCATTTGAAAGCAGCTGCAATTGCTGCTTTTCATTCTTATTAAATGCAGCAAGTAACCCAATAATTATGCACTTGACAATAAACTCGGGCTTAAGGAAACATAAAGTCTGCTACTTGCTTGTTATTTCTACTTAGACATCTACTCATGCTACACCTCTTTTTTTGCAGTTAAAGACGCTAAGCCAATCACTTATAATGATGATGAACACATTCAAGCATGTATAAACACATAACTACTAACACATTCGCCAAGTGACACATCTTAACGTTATCCCTAACTATAAACACATAACTACTAACACATTTGCCAAGTGGCACATCTTAACGTTATCCCTAACTCCCTATAAAACCTAATACAATGAAGCCATCATGTCCCAAGATATGCTATTCACAAATTTTAGATCTTCCATCCTATCAATTCAACTTGTACAATAGAATATTTTCACATGTTAATTATGTCCATGGTAGTGGTTTATGAGGAATTCAACTTAAATAGGCAATTTGCGAATGTAACCATAACTGAAATTGCATACATCTTTAGTTTAGGATGAGGTAAATCACTAATTGAAGGAATCAATCGTTAATTTGTCAAAGCAATGTATAGAAAACTTTTAGAACCAACCATTAACTTGAAACAATAAAAGATGCAATTGATAACGAAATTAGTTTCTCACGCATTTCATCGAACACATAGTGTACATATAATTCCATCAATCAATTCTATACACACCAAACTCATAGTTGCTTCACGAAAATAAAAATAAACATAACAATCAAAAGGTTAAAAAATTTGTGAAACCGTTTCGAACAAAAACATCATCTATTTGTATTGAGTAATCGCCATTTTCTGCATAATTCCCTACAAAAATCAATGACAAAAAACGAATTAAATCAGTCCCAAATTCACAATGAAAAAAACCCAAAACTCAAAAACAAATATCAAAATCGTAAATAACTCAAACCTGCAATCAAAAATATAGCGGGAGTATATCTAGGCATTTCTTGACATCGTTTTTCGACGAGACTCTTCTTTAACCAATTCTTTCAAATCTTTGAGTATATCTAGACAATTTTAGAAGTTCTTGAGGAATTTGCGAGAGGTTGTGTTTGAATCGTTTGATACTGTGGAGGTTGGTCATGATAAGAGTAGTCATAATTGTTACAAGGATTATGCTCATAGACAAGCGTGTTCCTGTTTGACACTCAAAACTCGGGTGAGGACCTCCACAAGACTACAAGAATATGTCTCCATCTCATAGTGCGGGGTTGGTTGAGGAAATTAGTTGTTTCATTGTAGGGATTTTGGTCATAGACAAACCCGTTTCCGGATTCACAATGCCACAACCGGGCAATTTCCACCATTTTGAGGTCCCCACACCATTCACAACCAAATTGGTGAGGATGAGACATAGAAAGAATCAAATGGATAGAGGGTAAAAGAAATGTAGAATCAAAAGATGTGAGAGGGTAAAGATGGATTTTTGGATTTTGAAAACATTTGCAAAACAAAGAATGAAAATATTTTGGGTTTGTTAACACTTCGGAAAAGTGTTAATGAACTTTTGGATTATTGATAACTTTACAAAAACTTTTACAAAAGATGGGGTATGTGCAAGAATGGGTGCGAAAATGGCTAAACACACGCTAAAGCCTCCCGGCGGGCGCCAAAATTTGATCTGTCTTGAATCTGATCAAGCTACCACATGAGCTAGCCACTTGTGAATGGCTAACCGTAAAGCTTAAACGCTTAAAACACAAATACAATGAAGTCCTGGAGAATATAATGAATTCCCGGGTCGTTAAGTCCCACGGAGACTCAATGGTGTGTAAACACTTGATCAGACGATAGAATGATCACTAATGATAGTGATCAGCAAGGAATTGGACAGATAATTACACTACTGAAAAAGTTATAAAATAAAGCGACTAAAATACAAATTAAGAAAATTAAAAAGATAAAAGATATTAAATAAACGCTATCACTATATTTAAAGTGATGAACGTTTAAAACCTAAAACTTACGTTTAAATTAAAACTACGTAGCGTCTGAGAATAAAACGTGAAAATAAAGAAGGAAAATACCTATGGATATGAAAATACATTTTACAATCCTAATTATATAAGAAAATTATTAGAAAAGGAAAATTATTTTTATAACTAATTATCTAATTATTATTAATTAAAACTATTTTTAACTATTAAATATTAATCTAAAATACAAGAAATTAGGAAATAAAGCTAGAAAAATAAAATTAAGACTTAGAAAATCTAAAATAACAAAATAGAATTTTCAAAACTATTTTTGTATTTTTACGAATATTTTGGATTTTCTAGGAATTAAAAACTATTATAAACTAAATAAATTATTTAAAAATACAAATTTAACTAAGAAAAATCTAGAAAATATTTTTTATCTTTTATATTTATCTTAACATAAGAAAAATGAAAAATTATTTTTTGGAACTTTTTCTTAATTATTTGCAATAAAAGTTATTTTAAAATGATTAAAAACTGATTTTAAAATAAGAAAAATACTAAACAGTAACCAAAATTAATGAAAAATTCAGGAAAATTCTAAAATCTTATTCTGGATCTATGAAAAATAAGAAAACAAAGGCTTATGTGAGGGAATATAGAGCTGATGTGCAAACTGATGGGGAAATAAGCAATTGAAATAAGCAAATAAGCACTAAAGTGAACCAAGCGATAACATAAGCTAAATTATACTAAAACTACTCTAAAACAGCTAATTGCATCTACTCCTAATACCTAATAAGCAGATTACAAGGATTTAAGCAAAGCTGAAACTAAAGCAAATTAAGCTCGACCCCATTTGTTCAAGTTGTTACAAATGACTTATTCGATGGTCAAGTGAAAACTAAAAGTGGAGATCTCAAGCCCACCTAGCGAGATTCTATATTCAAAATTACGACTTATGAGGACTAGTAATAAAGAAGTTATAGACCAAACATTAATCGGCCAAAGGGACGGTGGGGCGATGTCAATGACGAAACAAACGATGAAGCTAGTTGCAGACCAAAATAAGCTAACCTAGAAGCTGCTAAGGTATCTAAAAGCTGAACTTACTTAACCTAGGCTAGAGTTTATCTAATGAAATCCAAAACTAAGCAATCTCTACCACTACATTAAGCTAAAAGGTAGCAAATAAAAGGTTGAAAACTGATGACAGCAAAACAGAAATAACCAGCTGATAGCAGACCTGTTTTCAAGCTATCTTACAACTTCTAAATGGTAGACAAGCTAATAACATATCAACTATTGTACTCAAGCTATAAGAATCATAAGATTAACCAAACTTTAGAACTGATTTAGAACTTACAAATCACTTAAGAACCTGCTGACTTGAGGACAAAATGGGACTGAGACAGATTTGAATAAGCATTGAAACAACTACTCTAGACTTGAAAACTTGAATGTATGACTTGAATTGACTTAGCAAACAATTGTAACAATCAGTAACTTCAAATACAACAATTAACTTTAACCAAAAGTCTAAGATTAAGCTATAACCAAACACCCCTTTAACAAGCTTATATAGAAACTCAACTTTGAAATCTGATGAAATGAAGTTGTGACTAAATCAAAACAAGTAAACTAACATTAAACTTAACCATTAAAACAGATTAACACTATAAATTGACCAAAACTAGATTTGACTCTCAAATTTGACCCGTTTGACTTATGTTGACTTTTTTCAAAACTGAGAATTCAGAGCAACTCATTAACCATAAACTAACAATGAACTTTTATTAGCTAATGATTAACATAAACAAGAACTAGTGAACATTATTCAATCATAAGAACCCTTGAAAGATGAATTTGAGAAAAGAGCTTAAAAGATGAAATTGCATAAAAGTTGGAAACAGATTACAAAATTTTGAAAGAGATTACAATGTAAATTAACAATTACACTAATAAAGCATTTAAAAGGACAGGAAATAAAAGGCCAAAATTCCTCTAAGACTTGAGAAATTGGACTAGAACTAGAAAAAAAACTAAAGATCGACTCACATGTATCCAATCGCTTGCGAGCTAAAACGAACCCAAAATCAATGTATTAAACCATTTCCAACCCAAATCAGAGGTCTGCAACACCAGTAACCATTTCCAATTCCAATTTGTACCAACAATTGACTTTTATTGACTATGAACCAAAATTACTTAAACCTTGAATTTAAGCTTGTACAAAGCTATCATAAGCTTATACAAGCTTGTTGAGATTAAAGACAAGCCACTGAAAGCTTACACATAAGATTTTAAGATTAAAAATTGCAACAGTGAACTAGGAAACATGAAATGGCACTAAAACATTGAATTACCACTTAAAACTGGATTGCACTTGTAAAACAACTTAGTTTAATACATTAAAACAAAGATTACAACATTATCACTAAATCTAGGACATTTATAAGTAAAACGACATTTTAAAGAAAATAAATAAAAACTAGCTACTACTCTAAAAGCTTCTCTTTCCTTCCTTTTTATATGCCAAAGGCTTCTCTCACATCTTCTGATAGATTCCCACTTCCATTTGAGGCCATTGGATTGGTAAAATTCATCTTGGCCGTTAAATCTGTTTTTGGCGGGAAATTGGTTATAACAGCTGGCTATGGTTGAGTGAATGAGGGAGTGACCATTTAATGATTCTTGGATGTTGTTGAGGGTGAGGGAACAAGGAAAGTGATATGTTGAGGAGGGGGGATGGTTGTGTGGAGAGTTGCAGACAGAGCATGTAGGAGAAGGACTTTTTTGGCGGGTGGAGTATTTTGACCAGATTTGACCCAAGTTAATAATACACAGGGGGTCCAAAACTCAATTTGACAGGGGTCCAAAATTCATTGACCAGGCCAAATGGGGTATTAAAGGGTTTAAATGACAAGGGACTAAAGTGTAAATGCTGAAAATCAAAGGACCATTGCTGCCATTTCAGAAAAGTTGATCCAAGGGTTGAAAGTGACAATCTCAAAAAGTACAAGGACCAATTTTGCCATTTTGCAATTTTCCAGGGGCCATTTCTGCCAAATTTCAAAGTTAAGGGACCAAAGTTGTAATTTTGCAAATTTTATATTTCAAGGGTTTGTTTTGACAACTTTTGAATCCCATGGACCTTAAATGACATTTTTCTTTATTTTGATATACCAGGGACTGTTTTTGACAACTTTTGAAACTTGGGGACTAAAGCGCCAATTTTGCAAACTTGATCGTTTTCATCGATTTTGATCTTTTGCATTTAAAACACATAAAACACCGATTTGTGATATTTTTATCATTTTGATGCATTTTGAGTGTTTTCGGATGATTTTGCGAGTTTATATTGTACAAAATGATGAGTATTTAGACACTCATCAATCCCCATTCGAAATATTGCTAGTCCTAGCAATGATTTGAAAAACTTTAATGGATTTTAAAACTCTTTACCAAAAGCCATCACTTGTGGAGTAGCCAAATGTTTCGATTCAAGTAAGAACCTTGGTACATCGATAACCAAATGATTTTGAGCAAATCATAAATCGATAACGGATTTGATGTGTCTTTACCGAAGCCGTACCCATACGGACTAGCCAACTCTTAGATAAATTATCGAATTATCTTTGGTGAGTGATTACCAATTATGGTTTTCCATTGCCTTTACCACAAGCCATAACCTTGCGGGCTAGCCAACTCTTCACTTTTTAGGATATGGTGAGTTGAGAACCATACAATTTTGGGCAAATTGCAAGCCATATAAGCGGATTTGATATATCTTTACCAAGAGCCGTTTGCTCTGGATTAGCCAATCCTTTTGTCTTCTGAGACATGGCGGATGATAACCAAGGTGAGTAAGTGTAGAACACTTACTCCAAAAAAATTTTGGCCAAAACGGGGAATTGGGCGGATAATATATGAAATTCGTGAGAATTCCTCCCCACACTTAGAAATGAATATTGCCCTCAATATTCAAAGTACCGCGGTTATGCGAAACAAAAAACGTAAAAGGGAAATACTACGGCCATTATTTAGAAGATTTTTTTTTTTTTTTTTTAAGATATATGTATATATATAACATGTGGGCATCACCCCACACTTAGTGGTAGAAAGGGGTAAGAAGGCGAAATATGGGTGAAAACCCATATGGTGCGTAAGCATGTTTTTGATTTCCAGTCGCTAGCTTGACTCGACCCGCATTAATTGGTTCATGGGAAGCAAAGTGGAAGAAACAATCTCCATCGGACTTTCATTCAAGATGTTTGGATAAACATTTGAAGCACGTGAAAGTTCCACACCGATGAGATATAGAGAGAACCGGCTCAAAAATGATGAATGAAAATGGGATCAAAATAGTGTCTTCATTCCCGAAGGAGTGAAGAAGAGAGGAAGTCACCGAGTAGGTGAAGAAAGAAGGAAAATCATGATAACAATCATGACTAGATCTTCTTCCTCGGGATTAAGTCGATTGCACTTATTTGGATTTTATTGGTTGAGCTCTTTGGGTTGGAAGGCATCTCGGTTGGGAGGGTGGGAAGATTTGTCATAACTATGCAAATTGAGATTCTCTCCCGATCATGATCTTTGCCATCCAAGCAATCATACTCCAATGGAGATATGATATGAGTGAGTTCACTGGAGAACTCCTCGCGAAGAGTATACGGAGGTGGGACATGTGCGGTACCGTGGGCTATAAATATGCACCTCGTCCATTATAGTCTCCGTGTCGGACTCATCACTATCAAAGATTGGATTAATCGAATTTAGAGTAAATTCGAATCGAATTCGAATAAGGGATTAGTGATAGTCGTATTAATTGTTGTGGAAACAACATGGTCAACATCCTCTTCTAAGTTGACGATCTCGGAATGTGGAAGTGATGCATCAATAAATTCTATGTCTTTAGAATATAAAGAATCGGCATCACTATAATCACCGCCAAAATCGAGAAAGTCTCAACAAGATCATTTGTAAGAGGAAAAGACACATCACACTCATGGTCAAGAATTCCCTCGACTCACTTGGGATCGGGATAAAGTTCTCAACATTAGGCGATTCCGTTTCCGAATAGTCTTGAGATGCTTATCCCCATGGTGAAGAGTCTTTGAGATCAAAAATTTCAAAGAAATAGGATCATCGACCTCTTCCAAAGGAATTCACTTCTCTCAAACAGGCGTGAGTGAAGGGAAGAGTCGGAAATGAAAGGCTCAAACGGGAGGAGTGGGATTGCCACTCGAGCATCGACTTTATCGTAAACATATATAGCTCCTATGCTCTTCATATTCTCCTCTCGCCAACAATTCTCCCATACTCTTTCCTTCTTCAACGGGAGTGGGATTGCCACTCGAGTCGTAGATTCCTCATCAAAATCATCATCGTCGTCGTCATCATAATCGTACCAGAGGTTTCCAATATTGGGAACTTACTCTAGTCGCTTGTTCTTGACAGATCGTTTTCGACGAGACTCTTCTTTAACCAATTCTTTCAAATCTTTGAGTATATCTAGACAATTTTAGAAGTTCTTGAGGAATTTGCAGAGGTTGTGTTTGAATCGTTTGGTCTTGTGGAGGTTGGTCATGATAAGAGTAGTCATAATTGTTACAAGGATTATGCTCATAGACAAGCGTGTTCCTGTTTGACACTCAAAACTCGGTGAGGACCTCCACAAGATTCACAAGAATATGTCTCCATCTCATAGTGCGGGGTTGGTTGAGGAAATTAGTTGTTTCATTGTAGGGATTTTGGTCATAGACAAACCCGTTTCCGGATTCACAATGCCACAACCGGGGCAATTTCCACCATTTGAGGTCCCCACACCATTCACAACCAAATTGGTGAGGATGAGACATAGAAAGAATCAAATGGATAGAGGGTAAAAGAAATGTAGAATCAAAAGATGTGAGAGGGTAAAGATGGATTTTTGGATTTTGAAAACATTTGCAAAAACAAAGAATGAAAATATTTTGGGTTTGTTAACACTTCGGAAAAGTGTTAATGAACTTTTGGATTATTGATAACTTTACAAAAACTTTTTACAAAAGATGGGGTATGTGCAAGAATGGGTCCGAAAATGGCTAAACACACGCTAAAGCCTCCCGGAGCGGCGCCAAAATTTGATCTGTCTTTGAATACATCAAGCTACCTCACACAAGCTAGCCACTTGTGAATGGCTAACCGTAAAAGCTTAAAGCCGCTTAAAACACAAATACAATGAAGTCCCGGAGAATATAATGAATTCCGGTCGTTAAGTCCCACGGAGACTCAATGGTGTGTAAACACTTGATCGACGATAGAATGATCACTAATGATAGTGATCGCAAGGAATCGACGATAATTACACTCTTGAAAAGTTATAAAATAAAGCGACTAAAATACAAATTAAGAAAATTAAAAGATAAAAGATATTAAATAAACGCTATCACTATATTTAAAGTGATGAACGTTTAAAACCTAAAACTTACGTTTAAATTAAAAACTACGTAAACGTACAGAATAAAACGTGAAAATAAAGAAGGAAAATACCTATGGATATGAAAAATACATTTTTACAATCCTAATTATATAAGAAAATTATTAGAAAAGGAAAATTATTTTTATAACTAATTATCTAATTATTATTAATTAAAAACTATTTTTAACTATTAAATATTAATCTAAAATACAAGAAATTAGGAAATAAAGCTAGAAAAATAAAATTAAGACTTAGAAAAATCTAAAATAACAAAATAGAATTTTCAAAACTATTTTTGTATTTTTCTGAATATTTTTGGATTTTCTAGGAATTAAAAACTATTATAAACTAAATAAATTATTAAAAAATACAAATTTAACTAAGAAAAATCTAGAAAAATATTTTTTGTCTTTTTATATTTATCTTAACATAAGAAAAATGAAAAATTATTTTTTGGAACTTTTTCTTAATTATTTGCAATAAAAGCTATTTTAAAATGATTAAAAACTGATTTTAAAATAAGAAAAATACTAAACAGTAACCAAAATTAATGAAAAATTCAGGAAAATTCTAAAATCTTATTCTGGATCTATGAAAAATAAGAAAACAAAGGCTTATGTGAGGGAATATAGAGCTGATGTGCAAACTGATGGGGAAATAAGCAATTGAAATAAGCAAATAAGCACTAAAGTGAACCAACTGATAACATAAGCTAAATTATACTAAAACTACTCTAAAACAGCTAATTGCATCTACTCCTAATACCTAATAAGCAGATTACAAGGATTTAAGCAAACTGAAACTAAAGCAAATTAAGCTCGAATTTCATTGTTCAAGTTACAACAACAACTTATTCAATGGTCAAGTGAAAACTAAAGTGGAGATCTCAAGCCCACCTAGCGAGATTCTATATTCAAAATTACGACTTATGAGGACTAGTAATAAAGAAGTTATAGACCAAACATTAATCGGCCAAAAGGGGACGGTGGGGCGATGTCACGACAAACAATGGGATGAGAAGCTAGTTGCGAGACCAAAATAAGCTAACCTAGAAGCGCTAAGGTATCTAAAAGCTGAACTTACTTAACCTAGGCTAGAGTTTATCTAATGAAATCCAAAACTAAGCAATCTCTACCACTACATTAAGCTAAAGGTAGCAAATAAAGGTTGAAAAGCGATGACAAAGAAATGAAATAACCGGTGATAGCGCACTGCTTTCAAGCTATCTTACAACTTCTAAATGGTAGACAAGCTAATAACATATCAACTATTGTACTCAAGCTATAAGAATCATAAGATTAACCAAACTTTAGAGTGATTTAGAACTTACAAATCACTTAAGGACTGCGACTTGAGGACAAAATGGGACCGAGACATTTGAATAAGCATTGAAACTACTACTCTAGACTTGAAAACTTGAATGTATGACTTGAATTGACTTAGCAAACAATTGTAACAATCAAGAACTTCAAATACAACAATTAACTTTAACCAAAAGTCTAAGATTAAGCTATAACCAAACACCCTTTAACAAGCTTATATAGAAACTCAACTTTGAAATCTGATGAAATGAAGTTGTGACTAAATCAAAACAAGTAAACTAACATTAAACTTAACCATTAAAACAGATTAACACTATAAATTGACCAAAACTAGATTTGACTCTCAAATTTGACCCGTTTGACTTATGTTGACTTTTTTCAAAACTGAGAATTCAGAGCAACTCATTAACCATAAACTAACAATGAACTTTTATTAGCTAATGATTAACATAAACAAGAACTAGTGAACATTATTCAATCATAAGAACCCTTGAAAGATGAATTTGAGAAAAGAGCTTAAAAGATGAAATTGCATAAAAGTTGGAAACAGATTACAAAATTTTGAAAGAGATTACAATGTAAATTAACAATTACACTAATAAAGCATTTAAAAGGACAGGAAATAAAAGGCCAAAATTCCTCTAAGACTTGAGAAATTGGACTAGAACTAGAAAAAAAAAACTAAAGACTGACTCACATGTATCCAACTGCTTGCAGGCTAAAACCAGAACCCAAAATCAATGTATTAAACCATTTCCAACCCAAATCAGAGGTCTGCAACACCAGTAACCATTTCCAATTCCAATTTGTACCAACAATTGACTTTTATTGACTATGAACCAAAATTACTTAAACCTTGAATTTAAGCTTGTACAAAGCTATCATAAGCTTATACAAGCTTGTTGAGATTAAAGACAAGCCACTGAAAGCTTACACATAAGATTTTAAGATTAAAAATTGCAACAGTGAACTAGGAAACATGAAATGGCACTAAAACATTGAATTACCACTTAAAACTGGATTGCACTTGTAAAACAACTTAGTTTAATACATTAAAACAAAGATTACAACATTATCACTAAATCTAGGACATTTATAAGTAAAACGACATTTTAAAGAAAATAAATAAAAACTAGCTACTACTCTAAAAGCTTCTCTTTCCTTCCTTTTTATATGCCAAAGGCTTCTCTCACATCTTCTGATAGATTCCCACTTCCATTTGAGGCCATTGGATTGGTAAAATTCATCTTGGCGTTAAATCTGTTTTTGGCGGGAAATTGGTTATAACAACTGGCTATGGTTGAGTGAATGAGGGAGTGACCATTTAATGATTCTTGGATGTTGTTGAGGGTGAGGGAACAAGGAAAGTGATATGTTGAGGAGGGATGGTTGTGTGGAGAGTTGCAGATGCAGCGGTGGGAGAAGGACTTTTTGGCGGGTGGAGTATTTTGACCGATTGACCCAAGTTAATAATACAGGGGTCCAAAACTCAATTTGTGAGGGTCCAAAATTCATTGACCGAGCCAAATGGGGTATTAAAGGGTTTAAATGACAAGGACTAAAGTGTAAATCTTGAAAATCAAAGGACCATTGCTTGCCATTTCGAAAAAGTTGATCCAAGGGTTGAAAGTGACAATCTCAAAAGTACAAGGACCAATTTTGCCATTTTGCAATTTTCAGGGCCATTTCGCCAAATTTCAAAGTTAAGGGACCAAAGTTGTAATTTTGCAAATTTTATATTTCAAGGGTTTGTTTTGACAACTTTTGAATCCCATGGACCTTAAATGACATTTTCTTTATTTTGATATACCGTGGACTGCTTTTGACAACTTTTGAAACTTGGGGACTAAAGCGCCAATTTTGCAAACTTGATACGTTTTCATCGATTTTGATCTTTTGCATTTAAAACACATAAAACACTGATTTGTGATATTTTTATCATTTTGATGCATTTTTGAGTGTTTTCAGATGATTTTGCAGTTTATATTGTACAAAAATGATGAGTATTTAGACACTCATCAAAAGGTAATCATCTTCTCCATCTTAAGATCCACCGTAAATGAATCTGACATCAAAACCCAAAATCATTAAAAGCAATATGCAACGTCAAGAAATAAGCAAAAAAACATGAGCACATAATCTTTTACAATGGTTTTTTAACTTTCTAGATGTGTTCATAGAACAGTGGTTTTGATTTTTTTGAAATAAAACGCGTGTGATTCTCTTGATTGGAATGAAACAGAAGATTGATATGATTTGAATCCTATAATAGGAGGTGAAATTGTAACGCATAATTAAAAGCTTTAATGAGTTTCCAAAACAGAAAGAAGGAGCGTACTGAAGAAGTCTTAGGCTACCTCACGTGGTCACGTGTTCCTGCACGTGATTAGTAATGTGAAGGGATGCATTGGCTCTTGTACATTTAGTGCTAAATATGGAAGTGTTTTTAATATTAAAATTTAATGTTGTGCTTTAGGAGGGTGGTATAGTATTTTCATATATTAGATAGTATATATATATATATATATATATATATATATATATATATATATATATATATATATATATATATATATATATATATATATATATATATATATATATATATATATATATCTTCTTGTTTCCAAAACCATCTTGCATGATATTCTTTGCACAACATCTTAAGATGATAAATGTTCCAAACAAGAAGTAAAGGAGCTTCCATGAACAATGAAGACAACGCTGGCCTCACGCGCTGACGCGCCAGCCTGGCTTGTCGGGGCTGTAGTTTATGTGTTGGACTTGTGTTTATGTTTGGTTTTTTGGTTATAATAATTTTATTCACCAATTGAGTTGCAAGGTAAATACTTTGGATCTCGGATGAGGATTCCAAATTATCAAGCCTACTTCATTGTGTATTTTAATCATTTAGCAATACCATACCAATTCAATTATCGAGAATTCTCTCCAACTAAATATCTAGTTTGTATGCTTGCTTGAATTTCAATCATCTTCTTACACTTTAGCTTATTCTATCTACCACATAAGATTGGATAAGTTGACTAAAATATGACATCATCAACAGCAGTTGAGTTATGATTTGATGCACTATTTTTGTCTTGGTAAATGACAAATTAGTTTTCATGCTTTATCGAGTGTGATTGGGCAGGTAAACTCTAATTAATATCAATGATAATAAATTGAGTTTTGAGTTAATGTTAATCTCTTATTTTGGTAAATCATTTTGTCAGCTTTCGTGTCTATTGCATATTTAGACTGGCATGAAGAATTCGTGAAAATATCAACCATAGTTTGTATAATATATTGATACATATCCTTCATTTTGGGAAGTTATTAATTTTTTTCTCTTTTTCATGCCTTTCACATAAGTCCTATCCACATAATTTAATCAAGCTTTAAGATCTTGATAAAGACCATGCAAGCATTTCCTAAAACACTATTGTAAGTCTATAAAGTATGGAGGATGTGTACCATACACAATCCTTCTCTACGACTATGTTTTGAGAAACACATTTATTAATTTTTTTCATTAAAGACTTAAAATCACATATCCACAAGCAAAGCAAGTAGATTATGAATTGATTCAAATATGTGCAATTGGGATATGATAAATGTCATATAAATCCTAAGTGTGTTTAGCTTGTGATCTAAGGACTCTCTTATCTAACTCACTACCTATGACTTGCTCTATTTGGTAACCCTTAGCTTCTTTTACTTTTGTAGACATGACTTCTTCCAAGTCATCATCATCGAGTGAGGGAGACCTATTATGGTTGTGAATGACTTGTTCTTCACCAACATCATCTTTTACCAAAGGTGATGATTTAGGTTCGGGTAGACTTTCATCAAAGGTCAGAATGAGAGATTTCTCAATCCTCAAAGTTTTCTTTCTAAGCACTATATATGCTTTGTTTGTTTGGGAATATACTAAGAAAACACCTTCGTAAGACTTTTGGTCGAACTTGAGGTACTCCTTGGTGTTAAGTATGAAACACCAAAGACCCTATAGTATTCTAAGGAAGGCTTCTTACATCTAAAAATTTCGTAGGGCGTTTTGTTAATGATTATTCTAATTATTACCTTAATAAGTATGTAAGGAGCGGTATTTATGACATGACACCAAAATTTTGTGGAATGGACCATCGTTTATGGAATGGACCATCGTTTAGCACTGCATGACTCATCTCTTTTAAAATCTGATTTTTCCTTCCAACAACCCCATTAGTTTGAGGAGTGTGCAGATCCGAGAAGTTATGAGAGATTCCATGTTATTCACAAAAGTCCCAAAATTGCACTTTATTTTCAAATTGTTTACCATGAATGGTTCGGATTGAGACAATCGAACAACCAAATAGGTTGTACGAAAGTATCAACAACAACAAGTAAACAGAAGAACTCTTATTCAAATCTAAGCCTCAATAGTCGGCTTAGATTGTATCAACAATAGTATCCAAAATGTTACAAGATTAGATTAATGTCAATGAGACAATAATCATATGAATACAATGAATAGACAAGATCAGTGAAATGATCAAAGAGAAGAGAAGAGTGTGTGAGAAATGACTGCACACACTTGTGTATCTAACCCTAGATTAAGGGACTTATTAAATAGGAGATTAAGTTACATCAAGACCCTCTAACGGCTATAAATGACTCATCGTGAGAAATGAGAATAGCTTGAAGAAAAGCGAGCATCTTGGAACTTTAAATCTTTTATTCTTTTGTCCATGATTAACCCTGTAATAATCACCTTTGAACATAACTTGAAAGCCATTAGCAATTGATAGAATGATATGTTTGCCATAGATTAATACCCCAAATTTTAACATTCCCCTTAATCGATGGGCAAACATATCAAACAATATCAATTTTTCACACAAGAATTTATCTTTGATAAGCAGGGAGGTTTTTGTAAGTATGTCTGCAGTTTGGTTTGAAGAGCCAATCTTTTGGCACTTATAACACCTCTTGCAATTTTTTCCCGATGAAGTGGACATCAATTTCAAAGTGTTTTGATCTTTCATGGAAAACAGGGGTTGACACAAGTTGTAAAGCGATTTGTTATCACAAAAAGATTAACAGGAGATTAATATCAACTTTTAGATCCTTTAAATTATTTTGAATCCAAATGATTTCACGAGCGAGATGAGACATAGATCTATACTCGCTTCTATGGAAGATTTTGAAAGAGTGCTTTGTTTTTACTTTTCCATGAGATCGACAATCATTAAAGAAAACACAATACCACGTGATGATTTTCTCGGTTTTCTTGCATTTGGCCCAATCAAGATCACTATATCCTTCAAGATGATTTTCAAAGTTCTTTGAAATTGTACCTTAGACCTTTTCTCGAGCTCCTTTTAGATATCTCGTAACATTGAGGGCACATTCGGATGAGATTTCAAGGAGAATGCATATATTGTGCCGACAATGAACCGAGTATGAGATGTCGGGTCTTGTATGGGTGAGATAGATAAGTTTCCCAAGTAACCCGATAACCAAGATGATGTTGACAAGTAAGGATCATCAGCGGTGGGAATGTATGGAAGGACATAGTTGGGTTCCATAGGAGTGGACACATGTTTGCACCAAGAAGACCAAATTCTTTGAGGAGTTCAAGACAATATTTTCTTTGGGAGAGACAAATATCATTCCCGCTTTTAAGACCTCAATACCAAGAAAATATTTTAAGTTTCCCAAGTCTTTGATATGAAATTTTGATTTTAGAAACTCTTTAAATAGGTTTATCTCATCAATACAGTTTCCAGTAAGGACAATATCATCCACATAGACAAGCAGAGCAATAAACTTGTTATTCTCTGTTTTGGTGAATAAGGAATGATCATTGACAGATTGAACAAAATTATTTTCCTTTAAAACACTGACAAGTTTTTCATTCCATTTCCTGGGAGCTTGTTTTATTTTTAGGGACTTGACAAGTTTGCAAGTTTGCAAGTTTTCATTCCATATAGGGACTTGACAAGTTTGCAAACTTTATTTTTATTGTTCTCATTACAGAACCCCTTAGGGATGGTCATATAGATATCTTCATCAAGATCTCCATACAAGAAAGCATTGTTAACATCAAGTTGGAAAAGAGGCCATTTGTTTTTCACATCTAAAGCAATAAGACATCTAACAGTAGACATTTTCTAGCAGGAGAAAAGGTTTCATCATAGTCTATTCCTTCCTTTGATTATAACCTTTAACAACTAATCTAGCCTTGTATCTATCAACTTCACCATTGGCTTTATATTTGATTTTAAAGATCCATTTGTAACCAATGGGAGTTCTATTAGGTGGGAGATCAGTTATATCCCAAGCATGATTTTCATTTAAGGCCTCAATTTCAGAGTTCATAGCATCAACCCAATTACTATCAAGGATAGCTTCTTCATAGCAGGTAGGTTCAATACTTTTATTAAGACTAGAAGCAAAGCAGTAATTATATTTGTTTAAATTAGAATAATTAACAACCTTTTCAACAACATATTTGACTTTCCCTTCTACAATAAAGTCATTAAGATTCTTGGGTAACTTAGAAACTCGGTTGACCTTCTAACGATGGTGGTGGCAAGCCTCTTTCTTGTTCAATGAGAATCGGTGATGTATCGCCAGAATCGGAAGATGCATCACAGGGATGTGATTCATGTGATATGGTGCCCTCGGGTGTGTATTATCATCTATAGATGTTGCAACCGGTTCATCAATCCTAGTAGGATGACTTACCACAGTGCCATCATCATAGGATGTCACTCTCCTTCATCATTGGGACTTATTTGTGAGTCAAAGAAATTTTGTGATTTAAATCTTTAGGCACATAAGTTTCAACAAAAGGTTTTGACAAAGAGTTTTCATTTTGAAGGAAAACAGTTTCATAAAATTTGACATCTCCGGAATAAAAATATTTTTGTTTCTAAGCTTAAGAGTTTGTAAGCTTTTTCTCATTTGAATAGCCAATAAAGACACTATTTTCGGACCTACTACCAAATTTATCGAGATGTTGAGAATGGTGGCATAGCATAAACGACCAAAGACTCTAAGGAGAGAGAGTGAAGGGTCATGCCCATACACAAGGAAGAAAGGAGACTTGCCGGACAACACGAGAAGAGGTAACTGTTTATGACATAAGCGGCGGTTAGAACACATTCGGGCCAAAGATATAGAGGTAATTCCCACGAAACATAAGGGATCTAGCCACATTAAGGAGATGCCTATGTTTCCTTTCTGCAATACCATTTTGTTGAGGTGTGTAAACACAAGAGGTTTGATGTAAAATTCCCTTTTCATGAAAGAAGTGTTGAAGTTTGTTATTGACAAATTCTGTTCCGTTATCACTTCTGAATATCTTAACATTGTGTTCAAATTGATTTGCTAGCATGTGAGTGAAGTTAACAATGGAAACATAAACATCATCCTTTTCCTTAAGCATATAAACCCAAACTGCCCTAGAATAGTCATCAACAATGGTCAAAAAATATTTGTAACCATCTCTGCTAGTGACTTTATATGGTCCCCATACATCTAGATGAACAAGTTGACCAATTTTAGTTGATTTATGTTCACTTAAAGGAAATGGTTCCCTGGTTTGTTTAGCTTTATTACAAGTATCACAGAGATGGTCAGATTCGGAGGTTCCATCAAGATTAAGTGTGGACTTAAGTATATGTAGGACTTGGTCGGAGGATGACCAAGTCTTTGATGCCGAGATTTCTAGAAACATGACAAATGCAAATGCGGTTATTAGAAGCAATCTTACATGTGGAATCAATATCAAACATATATAACCCATTGCATTGTTTACCAATCCCACAATCCTTTTTGATGTAAATCCTGTATATAGCAATTAGATTCATTAAAGCCAACAAACATTTTATTGTCTCTAGCAATCTTATGAACAGACACCAAACTGACATTGTACTCAGGAACATCCAGAACATCAAAAAGAGTTAGGTCATTATTGACCTTTAAATCACCAATTTTAGTAATTAAGGCCTGAGTACCATTGGGATGACCAACGGTTAGACCAAGATTTGAAATGTCAACAACATTAATTAAAATTTTTGCGAAACAAATCATATCTTTGATTTGCACGAAATCAACAATCCAACCAAGACATATGTTTCGAGATAAGGTTTTAGTGTTGTTGTTAAAAATTTATCAAAGTTTATGTTAAACTTGACACGCCATTAAAGAAGGTTCTAAAAATTTTACCCGCTACATTGGCATTAGCGAAAGACACATTGTTGTCATTAAGCGCACTCATAAGTCCGGAGAGTCATTCATTAGACAAAGAGACAGGAGAGTTGCTAGTTCCATTATTAGTGGAAAGATTAGTGTCGTGAAACATTATTCTTCTTGAAAGGTTTGGAATTAAAATTCCTTTTAACATATCCAAAGCAGGATAACCAACCGATCATAACATCTATCAACAGTGTGACCGGTTTTTGCGGTTAGTACATTTGAGATTCATGTTTGGTCCTCTGTTGTTTGAGTGTTACCGACATTGAAACCGAAATTTTTAAAATTGTTGTTAAATCCTTTTTGTTATCAAAAATTTTCCACCATCGAAGTTTTTGCGACAAAGGTCGTAGCATTGGGTTTAGCGAGCTATTCCCGGATGAAACATTTCGTGAGATTCTTCTCCGAGACAACAGAGAAAGCGGTTTTGACATTAGGCAAAGGATCTCGGTTAAAATATTGCTTCGATGGGAACATAGGAGTCATCAAGACCCATAAGAAATTGCATTAATTTGATTAATCGATTGTGTTTTTCAAAATGTTTTGCGACCTCACAAGTGCAAGGAGGCAAGCTAATCATACAATCAAATTGTTTCCATAAAGAGTTAAGGTTGTTATAGTAATCGAAGAGAGGACCCACTTTGACTAAGAGAGTTTATATTTTATGTAAATTAAAGATAGCTGAACCATCAACCTTATCATAGGTATCTTTAAGATCATTCCACATTTCATAGGCAGTTTTAGCATATATAGCACCAGCAAATAGTTCAGGGCTGAGAGAGTTAAGGATCCAAGTAACTACAACAGAGTTATAAGTATCCCATTGGTTAGCAAGACTTGGATTCGAATCATCTCTTATGCAAGTACCATCAATAAACCCTAATTTATTATGGTTCCTTAAGGTAAAAGTCATGGCCATATTCCATATTTTGTAATTTTCAGTTCCAGTGGGTTTGATAGTAATAATGGGTGTACCATTTGTGTTATTGGGGTGTAAATACAAAGCATCGCCAAAGGATAAGCTTTTCTCAGTGGAAGAACCACCACCCCCAATATTATCATCACCAATAGCCATAGAACAAAGAATAAGACAGACAGATATGATAAGATAGACAAAAGCACAGACAGAAATAAAAAACAAGAGCAGATAGACAGATAAAGAAATAAATGAGACTTTGTAATTAAGAAACAACAAGCACCAAGCACATGAACTGGGTAAACCAGGCGGTATTCACACCACTCGGTGGCGATCAAGAAGTTAGTTTACCCGTTTGCACCCACAAAGACTTAGGTACTGTGTGTTTGAAGAAGAGATTAGACTTAAACTCACGAGCAATATGCGTGGAAAGAACAAATCACAATAAGTAATAACCAAAGTGATTATGCCAATAGCAATAACCACAAACCACCAAGTAGTTCTTTGAAGAGATATCCCCAAGTTTCCACAAGGAACCCTTGGATGTAGAATCAATAATGATTATGAGCCCAAGCTCGAACCATGTACGAAAGTATCAACAACAACAAGTAAACAGAAGAACTCTTATTCAAATCTAAGCCTCAATAGTCGGATTAGATTGTATCAACAATAGTATCCAAAATGTTACAAGATTAGATTAATGTCAATGAGACAATAATCATATGAATACAATGAATAGACAAGATCAGTGAAATGATCAAAGAGAAGAGAAGAGTGTGTGAGAAATGACTGCACACACTTGTGTATCTAACCCTAGATTAAGGGACTTATTAAATAGGAGATTAAGTTACATCAAGACCCCTCTAACGGCTATAAATGACTCATCAGCAGAAATGAGAATAGCTTCAGCAGAAACGAGCATCTTGGAACTTTAAATCTTTTATTCTTTTGTCCATGATTAACCCCTGTAATAATCCTGCACTGAACATAACTTGAAAGCCATTAGCAATTGATAGAATGATATGTTTGCGATAGATTAATACCCCAAATTTTAACATAGGTTTTGTAACATGTAATGCGTTCGATCTTAACAAATAAAATGTTTACTCACTTACTCAGCATATCTAAGATGTAATGCGTGTTGTAGGTCAATTTTTTTATTGTTACAGTCATAATATTAAAACAAGATTGAAGTGGTAAAACTTGGTTATTATTTAATAACATTTGCCCATATACTTAGATAAAAGGTGATAATGTCATCATTATTTTAAAGAATATACTGTAACAACGATATATCAACTTAAACTCGTACCTCAATACCTCATATTAAACTTATTTGACATTAGTAACAGTTCATTCATCTAACTTGTAAAAGCGAATGGTTAAGCTTGGAATTATTTTTTTGAAATCATATTGAAGCTAAGTGAAGTCAACTGATCGAATATGCGTGTCTATAATAGCACCTTAATGTGTTGGTAAACATCGAATTAGTCAATGTTCATGCAAATTGTAATTACTTATATTTTTTTCATTTCATATATATAAGTATTCATTCATGCATGTCATGACTATGTACAATTTGTATTTACTTGATATTCATCATTCATTTCGAAATTTAATTCTTCCATGGTGTTCCTCATTATCATCAGAATCCTATTATCCACCATAACCATGCTATCGAATCTCATTTCTTATTTGTTACTGAAAACCATAACGTATCTTTTGGTGTACTTATTAAAAATGCCTGGAGAAACATTGGTGTGTGCAATGCAGCAAATCACTTGTTTAATCAAATGTTGTATCGAAAACCTTTTGGTGTTCTTTTTAAAGATTATATTTGATGCAGCATGTAAGATTATTGTATTTTTCTTTAATCTCGTGGGTGACGTTGTTTTTGGATCGGTGGTCGCCACCATGAGAGGGTTGGTGAAGAATACAACATCAGCTTTTGATCAGTTGAAACAAACAATGGTCAAGAGTGTGGTGGGTATGATCAAAGTTTGTTTTGACTACTTGATAAAGTCTTTTAGAGAGTTTATATTGGATGAAATATTTAAGATTCCTGGTTTGTTAGTTGGCCATTTGTTAAAGGCTGTTTTTGAGTCGTTTGGGAAAATAACATTAGTGTTTGATGAGCTGATGAAATCCATTGAACTGATGTTTGAAACTATATCTGAAGTTGTGTGGGAGAGTGTGGTAAAGATGATGAGAGATTATCTCGACTATCTTTTAAAGTCAATTCCGGAGTATATCTTGAAGACGACAAGTGAAAGTGTTGGTTTATTATATGGTCATTTGGTGGAGGCTGTTTTTGGGTCGTCTGGGAAGCCCTTTGATGAATTGATGAAAGCCATAAAACTGATGTTTGGGCGTGTATATGAGGGTGTGCTTGACAATTTAGTGACGATGATGAGAGATTATCTTGCCTACCTTGTGGAGTCATCTCCGGAGTTTACATGGGAGACGATAAGTAAAATTGCTGGCTTATTATCTTCTCATTTGGTAGAGGCTGTATTTGCTTCGTTTAGGAAGATGACATCTACCTTTGATGAATTGATGAAAGTCATAGAACCAATGTTTGAGGGTGCCTTCGAGGGTATTCTCAAGAGTATCACATGGGAGACGATAAGTAAAGTTGTTGGTTTATTATGTACTCATTTGGTAGACACTGTGTTTGGGTCATTTGGGAAGATGATGTCGGCCACTGATGAAATGATGAAAGTCGTAAAACTAATGTTTGAGGGTGTATCTGAGGTTGTGCTTGAGGGAGCGATGAAGATGATAAAATATTATATTGTCTACCTTTTGGAGTCAGTTCCGGGGATAACATTGGAGACCATAAGTAGCATCATTGGTGTATCATTTGATCGTGTCAGAGAGTTACTCTTTGAATCGGCCGTGAATATGGCGTCAGCTTATGATGAGTTGTTGGTGCTAGTATTCAAGGGTGTGTTGCAGGGTCTGGTGGAGACAATTGCTACAATAGTGATGGATTTGTGGAATAACATTATGAATGCTCTAAGTTAGTTTGGTAAAAAAAGACTAAAAGTTGATTTTTTATTTTTATTTTTGTAAACAAACTTGTATGCAACATTCATTATAAGCAAGAGTCAAGCGAGATTTTGTTTTTCTGTGTCTTTTGGTAGATGTATATTCGTAAATTCTCTCAACTACAAAGGTTTAACAAGTCCAACATCTGTTCGAAAAGAAACTACTCCGTATATATTTATGGGGTTCTTTTTGGTGTTTGACATGGTCTTATTACTTTTGGCAAGGTGCTTAAAAACAGTCTTTGTCGTTTAAAGAAAATGTTGGATTTTCACAATTCCCATTCGTTATACTTCCGTTTATGTAATATATGCATCAACAGATGACATAGCGCAGACTCAACGTACACTAATAACCATGGCATATCATCACACTTTAAGTAACAACTAATGGGTGAAATATTCAGTTAAAAAAGCTAACTTTGTACTCATATAAGCGGCTGAATAAATAAATGTTTTATAGCTCAATCATTGTCTAGGCCAAACTATGAAGTAAGTTGTTTATAAAATACTCCGGATTAGATAAATAAATGGCGATATGCATTTTATATATAATCCATATTTCACATCATCAAATTCTCTCTATCTTTTTTAAATATAGTCAATGATATATTCTTTTGTCCATTTTATTGGAGCACCTCATATGAGTATTTGGTGAAACCTATATTTCAATTTACACATATTCACGATAAAGATCAACAGGATTAAATGCTGGAAGGGATCTGGGAAAAAAAAAACTAAAATAAGGCGAATGAGAAAAAAATTTAGCTACACATTTTAAATAAGAAGAAATTTTTTAAAAAGAAATGCATCTGAAATATGCGATTGTGGTTTCTTTTCACCATTCTCATTTTAATTTTTCTTCACATTAATCCTAAGTGACATGTAATAAGTAAAACTTAAGGACTCTGTTAATTATCATAGAGAAATGGTTACTAGATTGAGGTTGATCTTGTTGGTTTAATGGACAAAATATTAATAGATGTGTGTTAGAATCGAACTTGAGACCACGGGTTGCACACTTTACGTATGAGAAAACGGTAAGGGGTAATTCTTATAATCCTATAAACCCTAATTAGGGTTCATCTCAATTGTTAGTTTTGTGGAATTGATCCTTGTTCGGCTAGAATCAAAAAGGTACGCATACTTTATGTTTATGTTAGTTAATTATTCATTATTCGTTCATATACGCTTCCGCATGTTTCTTTGATGTTTTATGTGTTTTATATATGATATTCATGTTATATAATTCCAACAGTGGCATCACGAGCTTGGTTTAAATGAGTAATTAATTACTAAACACGTAAAAAACGAATATTTTTTTGGGTAAAGGGGAGTAATCCTGCACCCTGGTAAATATATTAACCAACTAAACGTTTAAGTACAAAGTATATGAGTGAAATCCCATATATCAGCCCATTACATAGGCATAGAACTTACATAACAATATACTTCCTATTTTCTAACCAAGAAAACAAACCACTACTCAAATGATAACAAATGACACAACGAAATAAGATTACTTCCTAGGACCTTGAAACTTTGTACCATACATGGCATTAAAGGCATCCAAATTCCCAGGAAGATCCCGAACCTGCTTTGCATAGTCATCGAAGTCATAGTCATCATACTCATCTTCAAACTCTTGGCCACCACCAAATATATTAGCAGACTCATCAAATGGGTTAGCAACAACCTCATCTTCAGAATCAGATCCACTACTACAAAAAAGCCTATGGACACCCCTTATTAGAGACTGGTTTCATAGACACCAATTCTTATAACTAAAAACTAGGAGGAATTTTAATTATTAACTAGTCTCAGTGATTAAAAACATAAAGACACCATTCATTTCAATTAAAACCAGTCTCACTAATCTCTTTGGCGCCACACTCTTAAACAATCCCATTAAAAATTCCCATTTGTGAATTGGAACCTACTAATTGACATGGTCAAAAATTGTGGCGCCAAAGATTTTACATTTCCCCTCCATATTCTTAATGTTATTTATTTCATTAAAAGAGTTATTTAACTGACATTGACATCAAGTCATTTTTTAGTAGTTTTATTTGTTGTAAAATTTTGGGTATATTTTCATAGCCTATCTAATAAACTTAAACTTCAAAATAAACATGAAGTTAATAATAGTAGCAATAGTATTAAAGAACACATTCAATGGTATTTGGACTTTGTTGAAAACTTTATAAACAACCTTAATAAGTACGGATTTGCTACTCGGCAAGTAGGAGGATTTTTTTCATCAGATAGTTAGGTTTTGTTACTTTTTTTGATTACATAGAAAAATGCCTTACAACAAGGTGTTGATTGTGATGGAAAACGGTGTATAAACAAATTTAATTAGCCGTTAAATAATACATAATTACGATAACATGTAGCGGAAATAATAATACATCAAAACCATTTTCCATATTAGCGATCCAATTACGCTTACTTTGATTATCATAAATAATAGTTATTTGCATATCTTATGATCGGGAAGCTATTGCCGATAACAAAAGACCAATAATATGATATTTTTATAGTTAGCCCACACTAACAACGCTAATACTAACTTCAACTGGGTGTTAAAGCTTGATCACTTATCGTGTACACCGCAATAACAATGATCCAATCAATAGCTAAAAGATAAATTTGATTTTCCCGGGTGTTTGGCCCGCGTCTACAGAAATAAAGGGGAGCGATTTCTTATAGTAATGGTTAATAATAATTAATATTTAATCAATATGTTTATAGATCTTATGTGAAAATCCTTTATTCAAAATTGAATATTTGGTCTCATCATACAATATTTTTTTTAGGGGTGAAAATGAGCCGAGCCGCTCGTGAAAAGCTCGAGATCATATCGGTAAAAAGCTCGAATGAGTCGAGCCTAAACGAGCTCGAGCCCGAGCCTAAATTGTAGCTCGTTTATTAATCGAGCTCGAGCCCGAACTTTACATACAAAGCTCGTTTGGGCTCGCGAGCCTAAACGATATTATAATATTTTAATTATTAGACATATATACGAGCCGAGCTCGAGCTTATTAAAGAGCCCAATAAAGATATATTACGAGCCGAGCTCGAGCCAAGATTTAACTTTTCATGGTCAAATCTTATAAACGAGCCGAGCCCGAGCCTATATAACTTACCACGAGCCGAGCTCGAGCTTAAAATTTAAGACTCGAAACGATCCGAGCTCGAGCCTTTTAAAACTTAAACGAGCCGAGCTCGAGCTCTGGCAGGCTCGAGCTCGGCTCGATTCGTTTTCACCCCTAATATTTTTCACGCAAGCAAATGAATAGGCAAAATAAAAAGATTCTCTCAAGTTTGGTTTAAACATGATAGGTCATGTTATACGTGTTATGAGAAGTGATAAAACAAGTAGGCCTTTAATCTTGATTAAAAGAAATATATTTATCAATTTAACTTGTATATGATCGGTTAGCATGACTTCTCATTTTAAAACTAACTTTAGAGGATTCTAATCCATAGGCAAAAACCATATCTATATGGAGTAGCGGCTAGGGCTAAGTAAATGGGTCATCCATTTACTTAGTTTAGTAAATGTCCAATGTCTTAATTAGCTCAAGAAGCTAATTAAGTTCATTCCTCATTTCCAGGCTTGTGATTAATTATTTATATATACACACATTATATATAATACTGAAGTCCTCGTGTTATTTAGCGTGAACTTATTGTCTCATATCATGATGTGGTAGGAGGGATGAGTGTTTTGTGTGGTGCGATGGATTATGATATTATCAAAAAAGTTGCATATGTGGCAACACTTTACTCACGACACCACATGAGTGCTCATAAGCAATGTTTAAAAACCGGGTTTTTAATTGATCCGGTTGAGTCACCGGACATCGGTTCGACCGTCGGGTCAACACGATTTTCCATTTATTATTATTATTTTTTCCTGACCGGGCTAGGTCAACTTGGTTTTTATATAATAAATATGAAAAAATTAAACCCGGTCGGATTTCAAGACCTGGGTTGATCCGGGTCACTTAAAACCCTACGAGTGTAACCGGTTAACTCGGTTTTAAAAACATAGGTTTTTTGACCTGTTTTTTTACCCGAGCACCGGTCCAACCGGTTTGGGTCGAGCCGGGTTTGAAAACATTGCTCATAAGCCAATTGAGAAACGCAAAAACTAATCCCGCCCAACTTTTTTCCCAAAATCAAAATTATACCGCTTCAAGTCTTCCACTCATCATTTTCCCCAACTTGCTCTCAACTTCCCATCACCATCAATAATTCCGTGAATCTCGATTTTGTTTGGGATGTTATCTCTAATTTACTATTTCTCATATAAATTGAACCCCTAAGGTAATTGGTGTTGATTTAGTTGTCCCCTCGCAGCTGTCTTTTCATTTTTCAATCGGAAAAGTAAATAATACCCTATCTACTTAGGTATACAACTCCTTTGAATTTATATTGAGTTAATTTTGGATTGACCTAGACACATTTGTTATTTCCCCTAATTATTTTGTTTGTGTTAGGTTCGATTTGTAATTCATTTACAGTTATTTAAATACATGTGTATGTGTTTTTGTGCTTGGGTAGTGTGATATTGTTCAAAGAATGTTGATGTGATTGGGACTTGATTTTTAACATACTCGAATTCAAGCTAGTGTTTCCATGCCAAGTACAATCTTTGTGGCATATAATTTTTTTATAAACTACGAGTAATATACTTTTAACTACTCTCTGATCCCTTTTGTAAATTGATTAGCTCTGTGTATGGGAATATGTTAGGACCTCTCAGTTAGGTGGGGGCTTGGCTTCGCTTACAATAAAAGCGATATTCAAAAAGCTTAGCATACACAGATAAATATGTTCCTAAGTGATTAAGGATATAATGTTTGAGAACCGAAAAGGGTGAAGAAAACATGGTCGTGATCAAAGTTTGTGTTTATATAAACATACAACTAGAGAAATATTATAATAAATTGGGTGACTATTTGGCATGGATACCTATACAAATTGATTACATGTTATAGATATTAATATAAAAACCCTTACATATGAACAATCAATTAACAACACATAACATTGTGTATAGAGGCGTGCACTATGAACATCTTGTAGACCTCAAATCGTTGTATTGTTAGTCCTAATTTGCGCAATTATAAAACTTCCTTGTGTATCTTTTAGATCTACCAAATTTGATGGTAAATCATGAAACATCTAGTTGCATTCTCATAATAGCTTCATATGATTATTTAAACAGGAGGGTATTGTAGAAATAAGAGAAGACTATGTTGAGGAAACTCCCCATGAAGATAAGGCCACAAACACAGGTTCCTATCTCTTATTGTTAGACTTTTTGTTTACACTTACTATATTGGTAAACTACTTTTATGCATGAAAATGTATAACTTATTTTAGGTTTCATTAAATTTCTGCTAAACAAAAAGTGAGGAGAGACTCTCAATGGTTATCTGGATTTTATCAGTATGTGGTTTATATTTATATGTCCATCTGCTGGGTGAGTACCTTGGGCTAGATATGAATTTCAGGTGAGGTTGATTCTTCTCGTATGTTACACGGATGGATGAACTTGAAAAAGAAGTACGTGAAAAGGAAGAACTTGAACCGGAAGTTGCCGAGGAAACTGAAGATTTAGACACAACTGATCTAAGTCACCTTATGAGTCGTGCTCCTTTTGAAATAGAGGTTAGAAGTTCAAATGTGAGATCTTAAGTTGTTAAATGATGACTACATCTATTTTTCTTACTTGTTACTGTTTTTATCTTATAGACATTTTGACATGGTTGAAAGGTAGAGGCAAAGAATGAAAATTGGATAAGCAAAAGATATATGCAAAATCATACTCAACAAGACGTGCCCAAGCCTTTTAAGTAAAGCAACTAGTCTTTATAATTTTCTTCTGTTGAAAGTCGAGGGTTAAAGTTTCACTTAAAGTTTATGCAATATGTTAAAAGTATTAGCTAGCATGCTTTTTTTTTATTATTATATATATATATTTATTTATTTATTTTTAAATCTGCAGCCCAAAGACTCACTGGCTTTTCCTGTCTCCAAAGGTTAGTCTGGTGTTAAGGTTCAACTATTTAGGATTCTACTCATTACAAATAAAGGTGGCAAGATCTGAGGGTTCAGGATTATAAAAACATTTTATAGCTCGGATCAAAATTGGCCGGGTCAGTTTCGGTTGACCCACTGAAAACTTTTGTCTATTTTTTAATAGAGCTACAGGATTAGGCAGTATAAGACTTTGGGGCTTGGGAAACTTTCAAAAACAATTGGACCTATTGGAGGGGGCGAGAACCCTCCAACATCCAATCTCTGCCACCGCTTTCGATCTTATTCACTTAATTCTGTTGAATGTCACAGGTCGTAGCTGAGACAACAACTCCCAGCTGAGAGCTTGAGACAACTAGTTGCCAAGCATTAAACGATTAAAAGTATTTGTTCTCGAGTTTGGAACTCTGACCTGCCCGATAAAGATGCAAGTGCATTATACCAATGACATGTAGCTTAACATTGTTTAATCAGCAATAATCACATCTGCAGCTTCCTAGGTCTTAAGGATAGACTCAAGATCAGAACTAGGAGTAATTATGAATTTTGATAACAGACCAGCTGCAAATCCACTATCAAAGCTAGCATAGACTAGAAGAGGTATGGTGAATTCATCTTTTTACAGAAGTATATGGCTTATGTGTACATGTTTATATTTGAGAATAACTTCAAGACTCAAACTTGTTCAATGATATATTGTAATCATTCAAACAACATCAGAGTATTGTAACGACTAAAACTTGTTTGTGATATGTTGCAGTGATTCAAACGTGTTCAATGATAAAATGCTTACAAGCACATGTTTATTGTAATGATACCATCGATTATATTAACAGTGTTCCCGTTCTTGAATGACGTGTGATATTTTCATAGTGGTTCAAGTCAGTTGCACAAAGTGAGCTTGTGCTGCCACCTTAAGCTCTTGATCTTCTGGTGGGATCTAGCTTCCCTGCTTCTAAAAGTTGTGTCAAGTCACTGTTAAATTCGATTTTAAGTGCTGTTTGGGATTGATTGTGCAGGCGTGTCAAGGACATCGTTGATTTTTATTTAGAGATAGACGAATTTGACATGGTTACTTATCAATGATATATTTTGGTTGGGCAGATTTAAATGTTGCGCGAAATGCATAATTCATATGGCTGTTTGGAATTGCTTATTATATTAACTGCTTATTGGGGTTGTTTGGGATTGTTTTTTGATTAATTGCTTATAAGGGTTGTTTGGGATTGCTTGGGAACTGCTTATAGGGCTTTTTGGGATTTCTTTTTGAATTAGCTGCTTATAGGGGCTGTTTGGGACCACTTATAATTGACTATAAAGTGGTGTTGGTATTGCTTGTCAAACGCTTATTATTAGTAGTTTCGATAAGCAATACCAAATGACCCCTATAAGCGACTATAAGCAATCACAAACAGTTTTGTTTATAAGTAGTATCAATAAGCAATCCTATACACCCCTAATAATCTGTAGTTTCAATAAGCAATCCCAAACAGCCTATTTTTTTTATAAAAAAGAACTATTAAAGAGACCGGTTTTCATCGCAGACACCGGTCTTTCCAACAGAGACTAACGTATGGGCTTAGTCCATTTTAGAAAGTGGTTATCATAAAAACAGGTCTCGATGCTTATAATAGAGACCGGTTATAGAACCAGTTTCTTTGTGTTCCGGTCATGGAGATACCCCCTCACAGAGAGTGGTTCCAAAACCACTCTCCATGAACCATTCTAACCTGTCTCCATGCCATTTTGTGTAGTAGTAGACACCTCAATCTCTCCCACTTTAGAAAAAGGGTTAGCTCTCTTAGTAGAAGAGGTAGACGGAAAAACGAATATTGTATGTTGTTTGATATGATTATTCTAGGTTTTTGGTTATGATTATGTAAACCCTAATTTTAGGGTTAGGGCCTTTGCCCTAATTTGGTTTTAAAATTTCTTTATGGATCAAAAAAAATTTTTATGGGTCGAAACCCTAAAAAAAAATTAGTAGATTTGTTTAAAAATGTTTTTTGGGTTTATAAAATTGTTTTGTTATCAATATCGAAACCTAGAATTAATATACTTGTTACATGATATATCCATGAATAAATTGTTATGTGACATGGAATTGTATGTGATCTTGTGACAACGTGAATAAATTGTTATGTTAAATCCATGAAAACGTGCATGTTTGGCATGGATTATTGTCGATATATATATTTAATTGTTAAGATTGGTTATGCTAAAATTAATTGTTAAGTTTTATACACATGTATGTTTTGATAAATCTTGAATTGGGGAAGACTCCAATAATATATTAATGAATCAATTATGTGCAATTTGGTGTATTTTAATTATGGCTTACATACGCAATCGATTCGTCGATGTATGTGGCTCACTTTCAATTGTGCGAGTGAAAGCCCTAGTTAATATATACGTTAATTAACCTAGATATTGATTATTAATAGATTTTATCAAATACGTTGCATGTGGCTACTTGTTTACACGTATTAATTCTTAGTTATGTGCACATTGTTTTAGTTATTTATTTTTTGTTGTTTACTTGTTTGTTTATTATGTGCGACAATTTTTAAGCAAAGGGTAATTTTGAATAGAAAAATAAATTGGACTAAACAATGGTGAAATTTGATTTATTTTTTAAGAGTTAAATTTTCAATAAGTTTAATTGATTGATGATTTTGGTACAAATAGTGAGAACGGCTCACCCAATTTGACGGACTGTGTGGGGGGTACAAGGAGGGGAGCGCATTAAATTGTGACCCTAAAGAAGGAGGCTTTTGCTTCAGGGCTGACCGAATTCTCTGCTTCCTTGCGAGTCAAAATTGGAGTTACCAAGTAGGCTATGCATACAAAATCATCTTAAAGGCGAATTAGCTTTAATTCCATGCGCCACTTTTGTGGTGATTATCCGAAACACTAAGTCTTTAGACTTATGCAAAAGTACGGTATAATGGACGATAATTAAAGGTAAATTCCTTGATTGGCGAAACCAAAACCTCAATCAAAACTTTGATAATTTAATCATTATGAATTGGTTAATTAAAAGTTTTTATTAAAAATTTATGCTACAAGATGAATGCATGACATCTTTGTACATATTTGATTTAACACCATAAAATCAAAACTAGTACCCTTTATAAATTAAGTTTGTGCAATCTAGTTAAAGGAACACTTGAAGTTGCAATTTACGTCATGTCAGAACTTGGCGAGATTGTGATGGAAAGGTAAATCTTTATGTAAAGTCAGACCTTATATGAACATATATGCAGTTCTTTAAGTTAGACGACTTAAATTGAGTAGTAAGTGAGACCTGGACTCAAGGCACATGATGGGATAAAACATGTTTACATTTGCAATAGCGTTGGAAAATGTAAATCCCATAATGATCTAGGAATTCGAAAATGTTTGCCAATTATTGTTCGACATATTACCCTATTATATGCTTTCGTTACTAGCAGATCAACTGATGTAATGGAACTATGATAATTTGGATCCTAGTTTTCGAGGAAATTCTATGGTTATATGAATATTACCTTGGGTATTTTATTTTCTTGAAAAGTTTAATTATCGAAAATACTAAAATTGAATTTTGAAAATTCTTTAAATGTATTAAGGCAACATTAAACCGTAAACGTAGGTTATTCCTGTATTGGTAAATTGATCTACACCTGTAAGGGTTTTTGGTAGAGTCAACTTTGCTAAAAGAATAAACCTAGTCCTCTTTTCATAAGAAAGAGTGAGATTCATTCCTATTCCTTTTCATGAATGAAGAAAAGTATGATAGGACAATTAGAATTGTCTAAATTCTAAATACATAACTCGTAAGCAAATTTTAATAGTTAAGAAAATTGCATATTTTATGAGTTATTAAATTAGAAGCTAGACTAATTACTGTATAATTAGTAAAAGACAAACTAGCATATTTTATCTAGTTGTTGTGCTTTGACCATTTAAAAGTACTGCTTACAATTGTTGGAATGTTAGAACTATTAAGAAAGAAATTGCATGCCTAATTTTTCAAGTTAATAGCATTGATGGATAATTCATCATCTACATAGCAGAATACACTCTTTTAGTACATAAGTAATTGTTATGTATGGACTTTCTCAAAAGTGTAGGGATGTAAATAGAACACTCTTTTCTTTCAATTGTTAATGAAACACTTACAATGTTGTCAAATCCAGTGGGAGTATTGTGTTCTTATTAATGAATAAGGAATTAATGTAATGATCTCTAATACAATGGAAGTTACAAGCTTTGTCATCTTGGTACTAACCCAGATTATCTCTAGAATGTCTTAAGATAATTATTTTCCACTTGTACACACTTATGTTTTCAAGGATAGTCATGTACGCTTCCTTATTAGACAAAGATGTGGTTCTACATCTACTAGTTATGCTAATATCAATGACACAATCATATTAGTCACATAAACAAGCATATGTCGTGTTGTTTATCTGCTACATGATGTTGTTCCATGCACAAGTGGGAGAAATCTATATTATGTGCAAGGTACAACATATTGGTATATGATTTAACGGATTCTCTTTACTGCAAGGTAAGAGACTAACGTTCTAATATGACTTGTACATATCTAATTCAAGAAACACTTGGTGTTGCAATTTACGTCATGTGAGAACTTGGCGAGATTGCAACAACAAAGTAAATCTCCATGTGAAGTCAGACCTCGCATGGACATATTTGCAGTTTCTAAATTAGACAAGTATTTAGAACATGTGTCAAAATAATATATAAGACTACTTCAAATTAGATATTTATGTGTTATTAGAATGACATAAATAAATAAAGTAATCTAATACTACTTCAATTTGTTTATTTATGTATTTTGGAATGACATAAATGAAAAATAATGTAGTCCTACATTATTGTGAAGTAAATAAATAAACTTGAAATTACTATTGAGACCAAGAGTTGTGTTCATAATTACTTTAGTTAAACATGTTTATGATTCATTGTAGAGACATAAACATAAAGTCTTTTAAGACTTATAATAAAGTAAGACGTTAACTTGTTATGGTTTTTAATTAAGACATATACAAGAAGTCATTGAGTTGATCAATGATTTATAACGTATAATGGGATTATAACAGTTTATGTTTTCTTGATGAGACATGGATATGAAGTGACTTGGTTAAAAAACACTTGTGTTATAAAGCATGCAATTGGCTTGGAAAGTCTATTATACCATTAAGTTGACTTAGTTAGTAAATAGGTAAGCCAAAAGAAATATGTTTATCTTATATATTGTTAGATTGTCTTACAATATTAATTCTAATGAATACCACAAGTTGATGGTATGTTCAGTTAGGAGAATCAAACTCTATTTGATTTGTTTGATTCAAGATAACCATAACTTCTTTCTTAAAAAGTTACAAGGTTAGAAAATTGAGTATGGATGGAATATACGCAATATGACTCCAACCTAGAAGATTAATAAAACACCATTTTATTATGGAATGTGATGAATCACATTAAGTTTTAAAATTGAAGATTCTGAATTTGTTAAACTACTTATGAATAGGTTATTAACAAATTTAAGTCAGGAATTATCAATGTGTATTTGTAATGTCCTAAAAAGAGAACAATGTAGTTTTGCTCTAATTGCTAAGTATATATAGATAGTCTATATATTACAAAAGGCAAGTGAGAGTTTTTTTTTTTTTTTTTTTTTTTTTTTTTTATCTTGAAAGATAAAATTATAAGATACATAATCTTCTTAAATACACTAGTAAATATCATGATGAGGCAAGATATGGAATATGATGGAATTTTCATTCATAGATCTGCAAGGATATCTCAGATATTTGACTTATATGCTGAGAAGAACATGAGTTACATGATTATAGTAAAATTGATAATCATTATGATGGATTACCAAATATTGAATTGGATAAATTACTCATACTATAAATGTTAAAGATGTTGTCCATAAAGATAATCAATTTTGGAAATTTGGTTTATCTTAATAGTTAGACTAGAGAATGGAAATGAGTTTCTTCAAAGAGATGAAAAACCCTAGTGGTTTAAATCTCAGTGTAGAAATCATATGGACAAAAATTGTACACATATTTAATGCATGTTTTATGATAAGATTATTAATCATACTTAAGCAATTAATTGTGATTGAATATTCTTTCCTAGACACATTAAATATATAAAGCTGATAATTGTCATACTTGTTTTCATTAATATGAAATACGACAATTGAATATCAAAAACTTTTTCTTGAGAAATTACTTGAGCGAGGACGGTAAGTAATCGAAAGGTTTTTTGAATTCATATAATCTTTGGAAGTGTACGAAGTGCAATAATTCATGAATGGATAAATGCATGCATCTATGAAATTATTCTTATGTTTAATTATTAAATCCTAGTTTCGATTTATAATTGAAATAAGATAAATTTTAAGTATTCCTGAAAGCTAGTGGAAGTATTATGTTAAGGTTTTAAATCTTATATGTTGTATAACATATAGGAAGTAACATTCTTTGTAAGCTAAACGTTAAGTCTTATATTGGAATAAAACTTCACTTGTAAGATTTAAGAATTAAAACATACAACCTTGGAATATGTGTTTATTATCAATGAACATGTGTAGTAAATAAATGATTCTAATAAAACATGATATATCATTTGGGAAATGGATAAATATCTTTTGACAAGATAGAACATAAATGAAATCTAAGTTTGACCTGGAGATTCATCATGTATATCATGTTGTGTATTAAAATTGTTGTATCATGCTTGAATAAAAGATGATTTGACAACATTGATATCTAACTAAAAGTTATTAGATAATTTGTGTAATGAATATTCTAATAGAATTACATCCTCAGCCTTGAATGCTCCTAGATTCTATGGATGAACAATATGTCAATTGTTGTGCAAATTGTCATCAGCTACAAACTTGAAAGTTTGGAAGACATCAAACATTACATAATAAGATATTAAAGTTTACAGAGTTTTAATGAGCATATTGTTGTTTGTATACAATGATGCTGGTTTAATTGAGATGACACTCAATAGTAGTTATGGTAGGATTTCATCCTTGTTAATGGCCATGTGAACTAGTTGTGCTACTAAGAGCGCAGTTGCATTGTACATTAAAAGAATAAGGATATTTTAAACTTTAAAATGTTTGAAAGTTTAAATTGTCATAAATTGGTGATAGAGGATGTCACACACTTTATGAATTATTATGTGGATTGGTGAATGCACACATACAAGGACTTCACTAATTGAATTCTTGAAATAAGTATTCTCAAAATTACGATAGATTAAGTTGGTTGATTTATGCCTTGTCAACAAGTATGATTGTCATTACTTGAGGCATAATTCATCAAACTGAAATTTTCATGCATTGATCTATTTAGTATTTGGATAAGAGATGTTAAACAATTTTTTATAATAAATCAAATACTTGGTATATTTGATTTTATAATATATTGTATCCTATATTTGCATGTTTAATCCGTGAATAAATTTATTTATTCTAAATCGTCCGTTGTCAATTAATGATATGGAAGTATCATTAAATTAAGACAAATCTGAGAAATATGGTAGAATATACTTGAAAGTATATTGATGAGAATGCATACCAATTTCAGATGATATTTAATGAACTGAATATAGGACTTATCCCAACTACTTGATTTTACTTTATGGATATTGTTATTAAGTAAATCATGAATAGTTATCCTCAGACTTGAGATACCAGATAAGTGTCATGAATGCAGTGCACTTCTGTGGAACATCTTAACGCTATACGTAACTGGTAGTCATAAGGGTTGTTTCCAGAAGTGTTGCAAAGTTTGTGGGTTAGTCTCGTAGTCAAGATAGAATTTGTTCCTTCAAATTTATTTTGGAGTTTAATACTGCTGGGGCCCTCGTATGATTGACAAGATGTTTGCATGGTCATGCCCAAGATCTCCCCTGAATATATTCAGAAGATTTGGTAATCTTGGTCAATCACTTATAACAAGAAACAGAATGGTTGAATAAAGAATGACTTAATTTCATATCTTTATTTAACATGGTATTAGAAACAAAAGGATAATAATAATGAGAAATCATTAAAAGGTTTTTCCAGGAGCCTTACTCGAGTTGTACTAGAGGCATCGAAGTGTTGCTAGACGCTAACCGATGTGATCACACTATTAAGATATGTCCAAGTGGGAGCTGTTGGTTTAATGGACAAAATATTAATAGATGTGTGTTAGGATTGAACTCGAGACCGCGGGATTGCACACTTTACGTATGAGAATTAAAGTTAATAATTAAATATAAATGTTATATTTATTTATTAATTACATGAAATAATATATAACGGACGTTAAGTTAATTAAGTGTAATGGACTAACAATCGTTAAATGTTAAATGGAAGGACTAGATGTGAAAATAGATATTGGGAAAGTTTTGGAAACCCCTTGGGATAGCTAAACCGACCGGCCAAGGGTTCCTCAAGCCCAATCCAAGTCTAACTTGGTCACCAAGTTATTTTGGGTATAAATACAAGGCTTAGGGTCTTGGTATTTGATTTCTTGTACTCATTGGCTAAAACCTAAAATTGTTTGTATGTGCTTTTTGCCATAATCGATCGTACAACCCCTCTTGGGTGTCGATCACATTGTTTTTCCAAAACAAATTATTTTGTGTTAATTAAACTAGCATTTACTTTAATTCGTTAATAGTACGTGTGTACAAAAACGTGGTACAATCACACTATTGATTTTATCTTGGATTTAATTACAAAACAGTAAGGGGTAATTCTTATAATCCTATAAACCCTAATTAGGGTTCATCTCAATTGCTAGTTTTGTGGAATTGATTCTTGTTCGGCTAGAATAAAAAATGTACGCATACTTTATGTTTATGTTAGTTAATTATTCATTATTCGTTCCTATACGCTTCCGCATGTTTCTTTGATGTTTTATGTGTTTTATATATGATAGTCATGTTATATAATTCCAACATATCTAACAATATAGAAACTACATACACTACTATCATTCAATCCCTTATTTCTCACATACAATTTACTTAAATTATCATAGAGATAGCAGATACAACATTATAACTACAAAAACTGCCTTTATCAGCAGCAACTTCCAGTTCTGTAATCTGAGATCCATTCATTAACCTTCCCATTTTTTTTTTTAATTTTACCAGAACCATCTTAGTCTGCCATATCGCATTGACTTTTAGAACATCAAACAGAAATTGTAGCATTCCTTTTCAATAATTTTCCCGGCCTTCTCACTTCTTGGATTATTCTAACAGGCCTTCTGCCATACAAATTAGATGGTTGCAGCAAATACTTAGAAACACCACATATTCGCAAAGACTTATTCTAGCCACCATTGCTTGGTAAAGTAGCATAGCATATACCAAATAAGTTTGAGTTTCCTTTAAGATGATGCAATTGAATCTTCAAAATCCAACAGCCCGAATTTTGTGACTTCATAGGCTAAAGCATGGTGAAGTTAAATCAGATTTAAGCCGAGAACCGTATGATGTCCAGTCGGATATTTGGATTGTGCTTGCCTACTCTATATTCTAAAACAGATAACCACAACCTTTTACATAAGGGTAAAAGCTAAAACTGCCTTACCAACGTTACTTATTGATTCATCGTGAATAATATACCTCATAAAATCTCATTCTACCTAATCATATTCTCGTTTTTTCTTCATAATAAATAATTTGGTGACTTGCAACCTATTAAACCGCTCAAAAAGTCTTATGTGGATTTGTTTGACTTTGAATTATATTCTGAAACTACTATTATTATTTATGCCCTTAATTATAATAGTAAATGACTTATTTTATCCCTTAAATAAATTGTATTCTTTGATTATGTTATTTTGATGATCCAAAAATTTTATATACCTAAAATCAGCTTTCAGCAAAAATAAAAACTTAAATCATCATTTACCAAAAAAAAAATCATCAAACCATCCACTTAACAAATTTACAACCCAATATCTACTTAATTAATCTCTTTAACTTTAATTCCACGAGCCTTTCCAAACTCCCTTTTTATTACGGTGATGACGGCAAGCCGGCAACGGATCTGGTGGAAGTCAGGGGCGGAGCCGAAAATTTTGTTCGAAGTGGCACACTTTAATAAATTTTAGAAACTACACTACAAAGTGGTTCTTAAGGGGTCACATTACGAAATAAGCTAGATATTTTAGAAAATTTACACTACAATTTTTTCCGCTAGGGGGGCACGTGACCCTTGTGCCCCCTCCTTGTCTCCGCCATTGGTGTAAGGTGACGGTGATGGTTCGTGATGGCCGGTGATGGTGAAGCTTATGGTTGGTGACGGTAGATTTAGTGGATCATGATTGTGACCACATTTGGTGATGGTGCTTTGTATATGGTGCCATGGTGGTGGTTATAACGCATGTGAAAAGAGAGTGCAAACCCATTTCTGTTATGCATGCAACATACCTTAAAAATGGCAGAGATGTTTTTAGGCTTTTTGTTGGTGACAACAAGGGGAGCTCATTCAGCCGCCTAATTAGAGTGTTGGATATCGAAAACTAGGAGAGAGAGTCGTTTTTTACATGGAGAGCTTATTTGTCAACAAACTTTAAATAGGTAGCCATCTTAAGGTTCATGAAACTAACATCTGAAGATGGACATATTATTTAACGATACAGAAGAAAGAGAATATTTATATGTATTTATAAAGTAATGTACAAGTTAATTAGTAAAAATGGCAGATTATATAAATTAGCTAAGATGGGGATATGCATTTGGATTCGTAAGAATGGTAGTTCTGTTTTCTCTTATAAAGATATACCTTGAACAATTAACGGTACTGGAATTAGTTCAAAAAAATTCAAAAATCTATCATCAACCACAAATTGACATTCCCTTTCGATGTTGAGTTCTTGAACAGTCGATGGTGACCACTTATATTGAACATCATCTAACATCACACAAACGCATCTTCTCAATTAGCCACCGTCTTCACCACCCATTTCAGCCATTTTTTTAACACACCCTATATACCATTTATATCACAATATACCATCGTCACCTGCAAAAACAACTCCGTCGACTATTTGTCGATCTTTTGTGTTGTTTAAGATCCTACTTTTTGTATACTTTACAGATCTTGAAATGTGGTCAATTTCGTTGGTTGTTACGGTGGCCGGTGGTCACTCTATTTGTGGTTGATGGTGGTGGTGGTGGTCACCTTTTTTTTTAAGTAAAGAGGCGGTGGTCACTTTATTATCAGTCTTCTTTATAATTTTAGGACGAGGAATATGATGTATTAAATGACCAAATCACCCTTGTTCACAAGCTAAACAGGTTACCAACGGGTTTCATAGCGCATAATAATATTTTCGTTAGTCGACAATGAATCAATAAGCAAAGTACATAAAGCATCTTTAGCTTTTACCCTTTAAATTATGCCCGGACCAGAACATGTAGATATGCCTTAGTTGAAACTGGTTTGCACACTCAAGCTATGATCATATAACCAGCACATATCAACCAAACCTGGAACTGGTACTTGGTAGCATCCATATGGTCATACCCTCCAGATGTTCAAGCTTGAAAACACCACTGTTATTAACCTCCTAACTTACTAAAACCAAATATAAATGCGTTGGTCCCATAACAGTAACCCCTCCTTGTATCCATCCTCTATGACAAGGAGGAAGGAAAGGAGAGAGTGCCTCCCCTAAAAAAATTATTAATATCAGAAAAAAATTACAATCTATTGGTGGGACTCCCACTGGCATGCCTTCTTGGTCTAGGACAAGCCCTGAGACCACAGAAGAGTGCACTAATCAAAGTATCTAAACAAAAGTGGTTGGAGCATACTCCATTCCACATCATTAATAGCCAAAACAAAGTCATAAAACTCAGAAACTACTAGAAGTCTTGGACAAATCTTCCATCTCCAATTTTGTATCTTCATACCTCTTGCTTGATGGCCAAAACAATCACCAAAAACTACGAGTGGGTTGTTTTACAAGATAAGTTGCAAACAACAAAATCACCAAAATGATCCAACTTTACAAATGGGTTGTTTTACAAGATAAGTTGCAAACATAGGTTAGTTCTATGTGTCTTGCAAATATGGGTCTTCTACGAAAGAAGTACAGCAAACACTAATAAGTTCATAACCATAACCCAATCTAAGCAAATACAGGACTCAATTCTCAAAGTTTCGTTATTGTACACTTGGAGTCTCATCAACACCTTGTGTTGGGAATTTATATCATATAGTTCATATATATAGTTCCCTGTGGCTTCATATTGCATTCATAATTTCAGATATTTAGTACACATTTGCATGTTCTCATAGATTAAAATATTTGCATAAGCACTTCGTTACTTAATTTTAGCCTATGTTTATGAAATGAGGAAGACCATGTTTTTTGTTTGAGTACTAATAAAAAATTATCTTAAATATAAAGTTTCAATTTAGTTTATACTTAGCTTGGTTACTTTTTTTATGTAAACTTTATTTCATTTTGTTTATGCTGGTTTTTTAAATTTTATGTCAGGAGTTTAATTGCTTAGTACGTATAGACAAAAACATTGGATGATATTGAAGCATTTTTTCGTCGGGTTGGTCTTGACGGCTCTCATGTGCCGTTCATATCTGTCCCGAGCTTGAAAGTGTGCTACAAACATGAAAGAACATGTTAGAAGGGGTTCCGAGGCCGAAGCCCCAGGACCACCCTCCGAGGTCAAGTCAGAACCTCGTATGTAGAGGATTTAACATATGTATATAAGTATGCACCGTGGTATGTTGTATGTGTTCTATGAGATGATATGTTATGTGTGTATAAAGAGTTATACACATACTAGGCAATTCTTTAAGGCCGTGCTAAGCACGGCCCATGAAGATGCTTAATGGAGTTAATGTTTAGCATTTACGGGATTTCATGTACGTAAGACTTAGGATTAAAAGAGAAGAAAACTTAAAATAAAAATGATAATAAATAAATATAACTTAAATTATATTTTAGAAACATCCAACTTAAATTATATGCATCCTTAGCATTTTAGATACATTTTAAAATATTTTTTAGCTCAAAATTATATGCATACACATATATTAGATGCATTTCATCAAGTTATGCAAATTTTATGTATTTTTTGTCATTTGCGCGTCAAATGTGGTGATAATACTATTTTGCATTGTTTTCAATTCAAAATCATTTTTAAAACTAATTGAGATACATCTAAATAAATAGAAATGCATCTAATTCAAATCGATGTATTTTAAAAATAAGTTTATAGTTATATTTTATCCTTCTAATATTAAGCTTTTCACTACAAGTCGCTTGAGCATCCGCAATGGGTAAAATAGATAAAAGCTTTTCACTATTTCAAAAAGCTATTTGAAGCGGTTTTTAGCATTACATAAAAGACTTTTTGAAAAGTTTTTTTACAAAGACTTGATAAAGTTCAAGCTTTTCCTAAAAGCTCTAGTCACTAAATATGTTATTCATTAATGATTAAATGCATCAGTCTTTAATGACTGACGCATTGTGAATCTCTTAAAGTATCATGGTTTTAGAAGACTTCTATTAAAAACTATTAGAATTGTTTTAAGCATTGAAACAAAACTTGATAAATGACTTTTGCAAAGACTTGTACCATATCAAATGTTTGACAAAAAAATTTGACAAGCTATTACCATTAAATGAACTAAACATCAAATGTGAAACAAAACGATTAAGCAAGAAACTTATGCATTAAATACATTAAGTCTTTAAAAATTGATACATTGTAGATACTCTTACATCATTCATTTCTTCTAACTTACATTTACTTTCGAAATATATCATGTGTGTTTAATTTTAAATACTTAATCTTACGTTGCATCATAATATTTATGATAGTAAATAGACCACTTTGTCACAAACCAATAATACATTTTCACGTCACTTAAGTCATAAAATTAGCTAGGCCCCAATTATTTTTTTAAGGCTGGGTACACTCGTGACCCAGGTCACCTCCTGCCACATCAGTTTTCTCTCTCCGGCGACCAGATATGACCAAATTGCACAGTTGATGACCAAGGTTGTGTGTGTGTGTTTTTTTTTTTTTTTTTTATCAAGTGGGACATATTTTTTGTGTGTATACTATCGATCGAAAAAATGACCGATTATCTATTTCTTAAGTGCTTGACCGATACTCCACAAAGGGCATGACCGATGTTAATATCGGTCATTGTAAGATTTTTTTTTGTTGACCAACCGATGTTAAACCCACGATTGCGTCCAGCCTAAGAAATAAGCGTTTTCAAATAAAAAAAGTCAATGTAGAACACAAGACAATTAACACTTCATACTTTTTACAAAATTCAAATGTACTACGATAGTACTACGAACTATGCAACACTATTTCCCTATATGAAACCATCACCCCTAGCTAGACCCTAGTGCACTCACCCATGATCACTTTGCCATCTTTTTAAGATTTACTTGGATGAACATCATATGGAAAACAAATTTAATTCAATTTTCGTTATACTTTATTTGTTTTTTTGTTACCAAGCTAAAATATTTCATCCTAGTTTAAGAACTTGAACATATATACACTATTTTAATGTGAACAACTTGTCCTTTCAACTAATGTCTTGCTACTAACAGTTGAACTTCTCTCTCGCTTGAGTCATGCTATTCTTTTCTACACAAGTCTCACTTTTTTGTATAAGATGAATAGTTAGTGTACATGATCTATTATTCGTTAGAAAATATTTTCACATGCTAGTACAGTAACCACCACCACTTGCCATGTTATTTACTTATGCTAGTACAGTATTGTAGCTCTTTGAATATATAGGAGCATACATTTTCATTGTTCCAACCACTGAGCCATCAACATGATAAAAATATAGATTAGTCAAGACTACCTTTTTGACCAACTGTTAAGTACTCGTGCTACCACCATCTTCTTCCATGTTCTAGCGGTCTAGCGTCCATAGCTACACCAACCATGTAGTTCCAACAACCTAACCATTCAACACCGCCACCATACCTTGAGAAAAAAATAACAAATGGCTAAATTATTAAAGGAAGACATAAATATGGGTTAGGCTATCCCACTACAGAAATAAGAAAACTTAAAGTAACTTGCACTATTTGAAGGGAATCTAATGGTGCAGCAATACTAACCTGCATCTCAAAGTTAAAGAGATAAAGCAACATTACATAGAGAAAGAAAGTAAATAAATGGGTAGATTAGAAGTGTGGTTATAGGAAAAGAAGTAAAAAGAACATACTACTCTATATTTATGTTCTATCTTCTTTCTCAAGAACTTGGTGGGGACATATACATAAACACCCCGATAACACAAATAAGAACGACAAGAATCAGCAGGTCAAATGCTTAACATGTTCTGGTTACTGACGACATTAAGGTCATAAGGTGTCCGCAGTACCGAAATCGAAAAGGTCTCTCTGATAGTCGATACACACATTTACAAGTAGACAGCCCGCGCACACGTAGATCTCTAAAAAACCAACAATTAAAGAAAATTTATATAAGTAACAAAACCAACAATTAAAGAAAATTTATATAAGTAACTGAAAATGCATGTGTACATACAGATCTGATCATCTGAAGCCACGAATGAGCGATTTGAGCACAAATCTGCAAAATGTAAAGAAAAAAAAAAAAAAAAAAAAAAAAAAAAAAAAACAAAAAAACTATGTTAGTATGTGAGAGAGAGATGGTACGTGAGAGAAATTGATGGATAGAAAATGTGAGTTTTGAAGTAAATGAGAGGGGATTGGAGAAGTAACATGCAACGTGGCATTTTTTTGGAGGGTAACAGTCGCTGACCTGTAATTTTTTGAGGCTACTACAGTGAAAATGGTTCCTTGTTTATATAATAGGTAGATATAGAGACGATAGAGAGGTAGTGTAGCAACCAGTAATTTTTCATAAGGTAAAATGACTATTTTACCCTTTGACTTTTTAAACTTGACATTTGACTTTAACTTTTGACTATTTAACTTTTACCGTAACGTAAAAGCAAATACGATGACCGGTAGTAACTGGTAATTTTCCTTGCGACCAACACAAGACTACGATAAGTCTATATGTTCAAAATACTTTATTTTCACCAATAATCATAATTTATATGAACTATTACTACTTTATCACTTTTAAGTAGATATGTTACTTTTTACGTAAGTCGCGTACTCAAACCTACGTTATTAGGTTTTAACAACATAAACGCACCCAATTAGACTTATCACACATTTAATATATTTAGTTAGAGTATATTGGTAAGTTTGGACATTTTCATAAGTATTATATTTTTACGTTACCCGGTTTTAAGTTTTGTGACTTAAGGGCTTAACATTAGTAATTACCGGGACCAAACTACACCTCATAAACCAATAATTATCACAAATCAAACACACACTACCACCTCAAATAGAGGTGGCGTGCAATGGCACTAACACAAGCCATGTGGCCTTCATTTGGGCACTTAGCCTTACACACATCACCCTTGTCCCCCACTAGATAATATATCACCTCATTCTTATCTTTCTCACATGCAAAAGTGATCAAATCCTCTCATCCTTTCCTCCCATGGTTGTCCATCTCTAAAATCATATCACCACCCACTTTGATTCACACAATAAGTTACACTAAGAAGATGAAGGACTAAGTGAGCTCTACATAGTCCAAGTGTTGTTTTAGTGATTCCATGGTCAGATTTGGAGTTATTCAAGGTGTTAGGGGCTGAGATAAAGGGGATTATTTGGTGATTCTCAATGTGTTATTAAAATGGATAAATATTAAAGAGAAGGGTGAAAGATTAGAAGGATTTAGGTGTTGATTTGTAGTTGTGATAATTGTGTTATTCCAATCCTTGTAAGCTATTATTTATCTTCATATTCATTACATATGGTTGTAATAATTTATATTCATTTGATAAAATTTGATATAAGTAGTATATGTATATGGCTTAATTGATGTTGTACATGATGTTGTGACCATAAAAACAAGCTAAAACAAGTCCTAGGTAAGTTCTATAAACTTGAATTCTACAACAGTCCCAAAGATTGATTAAACTGATTATCTCAGTAAACCTTGAGGTTAATTCAATAAGATAGGCTTGTATATCTATGTCTTACGGTATTTTCGACCGGGTGGCGCACCTCATAACTCATCCCGATGAGTAAATGAGAGCCAAATTGGCAAAACATGTCAAAATATGCACACCAGATTTCATTTGGGAAAAGCCCATGGTTCTGACCATTTCTGGAAGTCGACTCTGTTTTATGAAATGTAGCCAAGACCTAAACTTGAAGTTTTACGAAAGCCGCGTGTCAAAACAAGTTGTAGAACTCAACTTATGGTCGTTTTGGCAGGACTGAATGTGCAGCCAAACTTCTGGGAATGAAATATAAGTATATACTTGTAATTAGACCATTGATATAGGTAAACTTTGGACCTTAGACTTGATTAAGCTTAAGAAGCTGTTAGAGAATATAAAAAATATGAACTTGAGCTTTTGAATCACTTAAAAAGGACTTGTGGTTAAAACGTTATGCCTAGTTAAGTTTTACTAGATGAAAAATGAGGTTTTGACCCTTTTCTGGTCCGAATCAGCAAAAGTGTAAAACACGAAAGTTGCTCAGAATGACTTTTCTACAAAAACTCAGGGTCGCATAAGCAGAAAATGAAAAACAAAACCTAAAAACGGCAAAAACTAAGCTGACCTGTTGTTGACTAGAAAACAACCTTAGTGAGAACTTTAAGTGATATATTAATCATTTGAGGCTAATATAAAGCCAAGATTGAGTCAAGATTGTTGTCTTGAGATTGTCTAACTTAGACACATCCTTAATATGGTATTGATTATTATTGCTTAACCATAACTTAGCCGCACGGCTAGTATAAGTCTAATCACTAAAACTTGTTCACTAGACTTGGACAAACTAAGTAAATGATCATATGTCATGTTAAACTACTTCACTACCTCTTGATTTTGATAGCCAAACAATATTTAAGGAATACTTTAACTTAAGGATTCATGAACAACATCATAAGCCAACAAACTACATATACTTGTACACTTATATCGTACAATATACTAAAACACGAATACTATGCTTTCTTAGGTAATCTTTAAAGATCGTGATCTTGTCATACTCTACCGTTGATAAACATTATATCGTTACACTCTGCTGCCGATCACTATTGTGAGTTCATAACCCGACTTTCTATTACTTAATTGTTTTACAAACCCTTGGGGGAGATACATGCTTTATTTTAAACCGAACACATTGCTTTCAAAATGTATACTTATCTAATTATTTTATTAGTACTAAGTTATCGCATTTGCCAAACTTAAGTCCCTAAATCATTAATCACTAGTGAGAGTGGGCGCGAATATTGTGAATAGATCTATTGGGATTGACGAATCCCGTTTGTGTTGATCGGGTAGGCAAACAAGCGCACTATATTTGAGTAACATTAGGTAAAAACGGCAATTTTTACCTGTTAGGGCTCGCACCAATATTTTTACCAATTAATTTTGGAACACGTTAACGCCTTGATTGCATGATGCTTAGTCTAATAATAGCTGTTTTGTTTTCAAAACCATTGGTGTGAATTTATACCTCACACTACAAACATAATGTGTTCAACCATCAAACAAACTCTATTAATTTCACTCAACCTTTGTGTTGACAGTTTTAAGCATGTATTTCAGGTCCATAATGTCGGAAGCTGGCACGGAGGAGCACAGATACTCAAGAAGGCTATAAATTTTATTATCATTCGAAAACCAATTTAATGTATTTTGTAAACTTCGAACCATTTGGGACCTCATTTTTGTAAACTCTGATATTTATATAAATTGAATGATAAATCTTTTAAAACAACTCTATTAGAGATTGTTTTCTATTGTTATGACTGTTGTGCCATGAAGTAACACCCAGTTTGAATTTCGCTGCGTATCACGAAATTGGGGGTGTTACACGTAGGTATGAAAAATAAGTTAATATGCAATAAGTGAATTTGGGGTATTTATAATACCCCAACCTGGATACATGTTCATGTCTTGGGAAGAAACACGCCGATCACACCTCGTCTAAGTGCTAGGTGTCATGTCACGTGGGAGAAACAATCTCGTAATATCCGGGTTAGCAGCGTAGTCTGGTTCTTGCATCAGACTGTTGGGTAAAAGGGTGTACTTGCATAAAAAAAGGTGTATACCTTTACGGTCTTTCGGCAGATTCCCTTTGGACAAGAGTAGCATCCGCCTTCCGGCGATGACCTTCGGACTGATGGAGACTCTTTGGTCCTGCACGTGTCGTCCGGACACATACGCCAACATGTCCCTCCAGTAATGTATTATTGGTTGAAGACCGATGGTGCAATACTTAAAGAATATCTTTATGTCTCCCGGCATATGTCGTTCAAACAAGTGTTGTATCTGTCTCACGGCATGTGTCCTTCGGACACATACATTAACATACCCCCCAATATTGCATTATTTAGTAAAATACTGATGATGTAATATTTAAAGAATGCATATGTGGCCTATCGACTTGTGCCTTTCAACATAAGTGGATCGTCTTCCTTCCGGCGCGTGTCCTACGGACAAATACATTGACATGTCTCCCCAGTATTGCATTATTAGTAAAAAAAAACTAATGATGCAATACTTAAAGAGTACCTTATGGCCTTTCGGCCTGTATTATTCGGACATGCCTTCTATCCAGTGACCATCTTAGAGTGGTTTACCAAGTGACTTATAAGCTTGTGCTTCATAAGGCGAATTGGGTCTATTAAACCACATACGCCATCATGTTCCCCCAATATATATTGTTGACCTATGGTCAATGATGTTATACTTAAACATTGTTAGATCTGTAAGCGAGACATGTCTTTTCCATCATCCCTTTGCATCCTGCACAAATAAAACATAGCTTTTCTACCATAATCATTATCTTTTGTGAAGTGTTGTTATATATCATTTATTTTTTAATCATAAACGTATACCAACCACTTGTTTTTTAATTATCGTTGTTATTCACATAGCTTCAGAGGTACAAGCTTATATGTTTGATTTACATTTTGATCATAAATGTACACCAAACACGTGTTTTTTATTACCTTTACTATTTACATAGCTTCGGAAGTACAAGCTTATATGTTAGAGACACTTGCTATTTATATTAGTTTTTCTAGGATATTTTTACACTCAAACATTTTACCTTTCCGATGATTTTGAACCAAGGTCTTTTGGAGTAGACATCGACACAAATGCGGCTTTTTGTTTGTCTATGGGGTAGACATCGACACACAAGCCGCTTTTAGTTTGTCTACGGGGTAGACATCGACACACATGCCACTTTTAATTTTTCAATGGGGTACCCGAAATGGCTTTGCACTCGGGCATCCGAAATGGATTTGCACTCGGGAATCCGAAATGAATTTGCACTCGGTCATCCGAAAGATGTTACACTCGGGCATCCGAAATGACATTGCACTCGGGCATCCACGGTGGTAGCCAGCCAACCCGGGGGTGTCACAGAAATGTTATGTTCAGGCTTGTAATTGTTACGCATCTGAAACCTCTCCTTCATAATAAAACATGAAAGCTCTTCTGCTTTTTCCCATTAGATAAACACAATGTTTCACATATATCAATACGAAAATCGTGTCACAACCGAACCGTAACATAACTAGTGGAGGTATCATACCACTATACTCCCCCCAATTCAACGGTGCTATATCTCATTAATATCATTGAACTTAAATAGAACAAGGTATTGGATAACTTAAATAGAACAAGGTATTGGATAAATTGCTCAAATGATAATGACAATGTTACCCATGGAGGTTAAGTACCAAACCTGTGGCCGGTGTTTATTGCTCTCGTCAATCAAAATTTGAATCCCACAAAATCATTATCTCATGCTTGCTAATTCTGCCAAATAAAACATGAAAGCTCTTGCTTTCTCCCGTTAAATATGACAAACACAATATTTCACATGTATTAATACAGAAATTGGTCACAAGGGAACCGACGAGAACCGACGAGAGGTTTCATAACACTATATTCCCCTAGTTCAGTGATGCATCTCATTAGTACCTTTGAGCTTAAATAAAACAAAATATAATTTGTAAATAACAATAATGCTTACCATGGATGTTAACTATCAAACATGTGGTGTTCTCTCGTACTTGATTGTAAGGTGCCAATTATCTTAAATTATTTCACAATATTTCAAGACTTTGATCAATTATTGTTGAACTAATATTTAAGGTTCATGTTGTAAGTTAGCCGTTGGTTATATTCCGTAGAATGCTATCAAACATGGAGATAAGGTATTTTAATTTTTCGTTTCTTTTTTCAAGACATTCACATGATTTGTGGTGATCAATAATCACCCATTATCGGACAACTTTGTCCGGTGTGTTCTCCATGCTTCTCTTTCGATAAATTTTTGCACGAGGACATGTACCTTATGCATTCAAATGTGGATGCTCCTAAACTGTTTTTCAGAGTTTGTGTTTTTTATGAAAAGAATTAAAACCTTTAAGCCATATTTATATTAGTGTGATTATTGATGAGTGTGTAAATACTCATCATTTTTGGTCAAATCTGAACTGCAAAACATTTAAAAACACTCAGAAATGCATCAAAATACTGAGAATATCCCAAAATTGAGTTTTATATGTTTTAAATGCAAATGAGTAAAACAATTAGAAAACGAACAAAGTTTGCATAATTGGCGCTTTCAGTCCTCTAACTTTCAAAAATGGCAAAACAAGTCCCGTGATTTTCAAAATGGAAAATATTATTTATGGTCCTTGGTTAATAAATTTTGTCATCTATGGTCCTTATAATAATTTTTGGAAAAGTTCGGTTTGATCCTACAGTTTGGATGAATTGCAAGAATGGTCCTTGTGTTACTAAGCTAATAACCAACCGGACCCTTTTTAACCCCAAACCCAAAACCAAAAATAAGCCCAAAATCCAAAACAAAGCACTGACCCTTGCACTTCCACCGCCACACCACTTGCTCGCACTTTCACCGCCACACTCCACCTTCCATCACCAACTCTACTCCATGTCCCTCCACCTCCACAACATCCAAATGCAATTAATGCTACTTTCCCTCTCAAGCAATCGGAAAAGTGGGATAAAGGTTTTGGCGCCAAAATGTGATCAAAGGGTGAGATGAAGTCGCGATCCAATGGCCAAGAATGATGAGAGAGACACTTTTGAGACCTATAAAAGAAAAAGAAGACTCGAGATACAAGTTGTCACTGTTTTAGACCTTTCTTTAATTTTCTTGTAATCATTTTATTTGTTTGAATGTTAAAGAATTATGGGTTTATGTTTTTGTAATGCACAAGTTAGTTTCGATATTAATTCACAAGTTTTAAGTAGCAATTTCAGTTTCTTTCTTGATTTCGTTTTCCCGCCAAATTCATTTGTGCTTGTTCTTAAGTGTTAAAATTTGTCCAACTAGTTTCAATAAGTCCTTTTAAGATTAGTAAAGTTGTTTTAAACAAGAAATTAGAGCTTCTGTTCTTAATTTCCATTTTCTAAGAAAGTCAAAGAAAGTCAACATCAACATGTACGACTTATTTATTGGTTATTTTGGAATTTCTCGACATGTTTAGTCTATTTAGAGATTATTGCTTTTAATTTAATGCATTTTAGTTGTTTAATTCGGTTTTGCTTAAAATCAAGAAAAAAGTCCAAATTAGCCATTTTCTTATTCAAACTTATTTAATGTTTATTTTACCTTGGAATCTGTTTAATTAGATTAGTTTTAAGTTATTTTGTTTCTAGGGATCAAGTTCTATGGCTGTATTAGCTAAATCGGTTTAAAGTGCAAATGAGATAGTTAAGAGGGTGTTTGGTTCAATAGTTGAACCCGAGTTAGAGGGTGAATTAGTGGTGGATTATTGCAACACTAGTCTCGATTAGCGATATCTAGTCTAATTCAGTTTCTAGTTTGCATCTTTTTATCACTATAGTCAAAATTGCATGTATTCAGTTCAAGTTTTCATATCAGTTAGTTATTAAAGTAGCATAACTTGCATATTAGTATTAGAATCACTAAAGTCATCTTCATTATCATATTACATCTATAAACTTCATTTCCAATATGTTTTTCAAGATCAAATTTCATTAAAGTCAAAATCTCAGTTTTCCTTTAAAAGTCAAAAATCCTTTTCACTTGCAAACTGCCTTCACTTTTATATTTTAAAATCTTCATTTCTTGTCCTTATCAATTTGAATTCGGATTTAGACACTTTGGTTGGTAGTGGTTTTCATGGTGATTTTATTTTATTTTGTGATTTTTATAAGCTAGCTTAAAAGGGCTATAAGGGTTGTTTGGCATTAGTTAGTCTTTAGTTGTTTTTGAGCCTAAATGCTTCTAGCCTGTGCTTTTAGGATCCCATTCAGTTCTGATAGTATATTCTTAGTTATCTTAGGTCATTTTGAGCTTGTGGTAGCTTCGGTGCTTATAGGTGGCTTATTGCTTATTTTTCAAGTGCTTATTCATACAAGTAGTGTGCCAAATCATAGTTCCAGCTCTCCAAAATAGTTTTTGTTATTTTTCCTGGTTCTCGTGATTATTTTATAGTTGATTGAAGTTTTCATATTTTTCTTTGTTCATTTGCTATTTTTCGCATTTTATGTCATTTTCTAGCCTTTTAATTAGCATTTAATCCAAATAATTCGAAAGATGTTTAGAAAATGAAATTTCAATTTTATTAGTTTCAGAATAATCAAAAGTCATAAAAGTATTTTTCACGAATTTTATTAGTTAAAATAGATTTTCTAGCATTTTAATTAGTTTTAAATAGTATTAAATTCATAATAAATTGAGAAAAGTCAAAAAATGTGATTCCGTTTTGAAAAATCGTTTTAGTTAAATTTGATTTTGAAAAGTAGTTTTGTAATTTTCTTGCATGTTTTCCTAATTTTTAGTATTTTAAGTCTCTTTTAAATGTCTTAAATTAGTTTTAATTCCAAATAAATCAAGAAAAATCCAAAAATTAGTTTTAAATTTCAAATAATTTTAAATAACATCCTTAGCTGTAGAAATATTGTAGTTCATTTTCATGGGTTAAATTAGAGTAGTTGCATTTAATTCACGTTTCTTTAATTATGTTCTTCGCGTTTTAGTATAGATTCGCATTGTTAGTTTATATTCCTTGTTTACATCATAGATTCAGATAGTTTTAGTTGCCTTTTATTATTATTGCTTGCCTTGTAGTTTAGAAATCCCCATAATTCCTTTTCCCATTCAAGATCACTCGATCACAGATTCGTTGTATTACAGTTTTCACACCTCGTTGGGACTTAACGACCCGGGGAAACTCTAAACTCCTCTGGAATTAATTGCATTTTGTTCTGAGCTGTTTGACTTTTATGGTTGACCATTCACAAGTGGTTGACTAATAAAAGATAGACCGTTTGGGAGCGAATCAAAATTTGAAGCATCAATGTTGTTGAATATGCATCCATTGTATATTTACCATCCTTGTTCATATTTTCTTATTATTATCATATAAAAACAAAACGGTTCCCGAAAACATTTTAAAACCAGTTTTCAACAAAACCATAAAACCCAAAAAGATTTTCTTTCTTATTTTTACAAAATGTTTATCCAAAAATCCAAAAATATCCATCTTTACCTCTCACATCTTTGATTCTTCATCCCAACCCTCTCAGTAAACCTTTGATTCTTTCCTATGTCGTATCCACACCATTTTGGTTGCCAATGGTGTGGTGGTCCTCATAATGGTGGGAATTGTCCCTACCGTAGCATGGTAGAATCGGCGATGGGTCCGTCTATAACCAAGCTCCCTATCCTTACCATGACACATCGATTCATTCTACCAACCACCACATCATGAGATATTGACATATCTGTGTGAGTTTTGTGGAGGTCCTCACCAAGGATTTGAGTGTCAATCCGAAACGCGTTTGTCTATGAGCAGTTTTACGGTAACACTCGGGACTTTGAAATTACCAAATTCCATATTATTCACATGTCCACCACAACAATCATTTTGTTGTGAGTCTTCAGGAGGTCCACACGTCATTCGGATTGTCAAACGGGAATATATTTCCTTGTGACAATTTTGACACATCATTTCAAGACCAACCTCCACGGTGCCAAATGATTCAAACAACTCCTCATGAAACTTGACGGACCTTCTACCGAAAAGTCCGGGTTATTAAAAGAACTTAAGGAGGAGTCGGCTATGTCGTTTCAAAACTCTCGTGAGGAATCTATGGCGAATTACTTGCAAAAGAGCGAGATGCTAGAAACGAAAAGAGTATGGAGGAATTACTTGTCGAAGAACAAGCGGCTAAAACACGTGCTATATTCCATGGTCTTTGTTCTTCTCGATGAGGATGATGATGATGAAGTTACCCTTGATATTCGTCAATTTTGTGCGGGTTCATCAAGTTCATCGGTTGAAATTCCTTCCATGAAAAATCGGGGAGAAAAGACTATGATGGAATTACTAGCGTAAGAACAAATGGAAATTGTAAAACATATGTATGCTAGTCCTTCTCAACTCCTCGATCTGTTGTTATCACACCGATATTCCCACTCACTCTATAAACATGGGGATGAGCATCTTGACACTGTTCACGAAAAGGAATCGGACGAATTCATAAAGTCTAGTGTTGAGAACCTTGTCCCAATCCCGAGAGAGTCACATGGAACTTCGATCATATGTGTGATTCTTTCCCTCTTGAGTGTTCAAAGATCATTTTGAAACTTTCTCCGATCTTAGCGACGATTGTGCTTCCCATGGAAACATCGAGTATGTTGAGGCATTACTCCCACGCCCGATCCTCTTCTTGAGGATTTCACCGATGAACTCACTCACATCACCCACTTTCATCGAAGTGACGATGGTCTCTTTGATTCGAAGCCGATCCGGGAGAGATTGAAAGTCTCCCTTATAATGATCGTTCACTCACTTCTCACCCTAACGGTCAATAGAGAATGTTGATCACTTTGTTCCCGAAACATTCAAAGCTACTTTCACCAATCCTCTATTTGAATTGACTCGAATTCACTTTAATTTATGAGAATCCACTCTTTGATACTCGGTTGAGGATAGTAATGAGTCTGATGGAACAAGAATTCACGATTTACATCTTGTGATTGATTCTCTTCACGAGGAGTTCGCCGGTGAACTCACTCATATCATATCTCCGCGGAGTATGATAATTTCTACTTTGATCTAGACACACCCATAATATGTCTTGATCACGTGAGCTTAAATGATGAGATTCATAATCTTGAAATTATGGATTCTCCTATGGATGAAGATGAGTTAGTCATGATTTTCATCATGACTTTCTTTCTTTCTTCACCTATCCGTGACTTCTTCTCTTCTTCACTCATTCGGGAGTGAAGATACCATCTTGACCCGGCATTTCCATGTACCATTTGTGAGCCGGTGCGTCTATGTATATCTCGTCGGTGTGGAACTTTCGCGTGCTTCAAATGTTTATACAAACATCTTGAATGAAAGTCCGATGGAGATTGTCTCTTCCACTTACTTCCCATGAACAAATTAATTGGGTCGAGTCGAGCTAGCGACTCGGTAATCAAAAACGATAGTTAAACATGGGTCTTCACCCGTGTGTACCACCCTAGTGTGGGGAGTTGCCCCATTGTTGTATATAAGTTTTCATTAAAAAAAATGGCGTAGTATTTCCCTTTTCGTTCTATGTTTCGGCATAACAATAGGTACTTTGAATATTGAGGCAATATTCATTTCTAGTGTGGGGAATTCTCACGAATTTTATCATGTAATTATACCACCCAATTCCCTATTTTTGGCCAAAATATTTTTTTTGAGTAAGTGTTTTGCACTTACTCGACTTCTGATTATCGATCCGCCATGTCTAATAAACAAAAGGATTGGCTAATCCAGAGCAAACGGCTCTTGGTAAAGATATCTCAAATCCGTTGACGACTTGCAATTTGCCCAAAATTGTATGGTGTTCATTCACCATATCTTTAATTAGTGAAGAGTTGGCTAGCCCGCAAGTTTATGGCTTGTGGTAAAGGCAGTTGGAAAATCATAATTGGTAATCGACTCACCAAAGATATTTTATCTAAGATTTGGCTAGTCCGAAGCAAGCGGCTTCGGTAAAGACAAATCAAATCCGTTGGAAGTCGGTGGTTTGCTCAAAATCATATGGTTATCGATGTACCATAGTTCTTACTTGAACTGAAACATTTGGCTACTCCGAGTGATGGCTTTTGGTAAAGAGATTCAAATCCATTAAGTTTTCATAAAATATTGCTAGGGACTAGCAATGTTTTAGTGTGGGATTGATGAGTGTGTAAATACTCATCATTTTTGGTCAATCTGAATCTAAAAACATTTAAAACACTCGAAATGCATCAAAATACGAGAATATCCCAAAATTAAGTTTTATATGTTTTAAATGCAAAATGAGTAAAACAACTAGAAAACGAACAAAGTTTGCATAATTGGCGCTTTAGGTCCCCAACTTTCAAAAATGGCAAAACAAGTCCCGGATTTTCAAAATGGAAAATATTATTTATGGTCCTTGGCTAATAAAGTTTGTCATCTATGGTCCTTATAATAATTTTTGGAAAAGTTCGATTTGATCCTCTAGTTTGGATGAATTGCAAGAATGGTCCTTGTGTTACTAAGCTAATAACCACCGGACCCTTTTTTAACCCCAAACCCAAAACCAAAAATAAGCCCAAAAGCCAAAACAAAGCACGGACCCTTGCACTTCCACCTCCCACACCACTTGCTGCACTTTCACCGCCACACTCCACCTTCCATCACCAACTCTACTCCATGTCCCTCCACCTCCACAACATCCAAATGCAATTAATGCTACTTTCCCCTCTCAAGCAATCAGAAAAGTGGGATAAAGGTTTTGGCGCCAAAACGTGATCAAAGGGCTGAGATGAAGCTGGCCAATCCAATGGCCAAGAATGATGAGAGCGACACTTTTGAGACCTATAAAAGAAAAAGAAGACTCGGAGATACAAGTTGTCACTGTTTTAGACCTTTCTTTTAATTTTCTTGTAATCATTTTATTTGTTTGAATGTTAAAGAATTCTGGGTTTATGTTTTTTGTAATGCACAAGTTAGTTTCAGTATTAATTCACAAGTTTTAAGTAGCAATTTCAGCTTCTTTCTTGATTTCGCTTTTCCATAAATTCATTTGTACTTGTTCTTAAGTGTTAAGTTGTCCAACTAGTTTCAATAAGTCCTTTTAAGATTAGTAAAGCTGTTTTAAACAAGAAATTAGAGCTTCCTGTTCTTAATTTCCATTTTCTAAGAAAGTCAAAGAAAGTCAACATCACTGTAGCACAACTTATTTACTGCTTATTTTGGAATTTCTCAGCTTGTTTAGTCTAATTAGAGATTATTGCTTTTAATTTAATGCATTTTAGTTGTTTAATTCAGTTTTTGCTTAAAATCAAGAAAAAAAGTCCAAATTAGCCATTTTCTTATTCAGCTTATTTAATGTTTATTTTACCTTGGAATCTATTTAATTAGATTAGTTTTAAGTTATTTAGTTTCTAGGGATCAAGTTCTATGGCCTGTATTAGCTAAATCAGTTTTAAAGTGCAAATGAGATAGTTAAGAGGGTGTTTGGTTCAATAGTTGAACACGAGTTAGAGGGTGAATTAGTGGTGGATTATTGCAACACTAGTCTCGATTAGCGATATCTAGTCTAATTCGGTTTCTAGTTTGCATCTTTTATCACTATAGTCAAAATTGCATGTATTCGGTTCAAGTTTTCATATCGCTTTAGTTATTAAAGTAGCATAACTTGCATATTAGTATTAGAATCACTAAAGTCATCTTCATTAGGTCATATTACATCTATAAACTTCATTTCAATATGTTTTCAAGATCAAATTTCATTAAAGTCAAAATCTCGGTTTTCCTTTAAAAGTCAAAATCCTTTTCACTTGCAAACCGCCTTCACTTTTATATTTTTAAAATCTTCATTTCTTGTCCTTATCAATGAAATTCGGATTTAGACACTTTGGTTGGTAGTGGTTTTCATGGTGATTTTATTTTATTTTGTGATTTTTATAAGCTAGCTTAACAAGGGCTTAAAGTAGGGCTATAAGGGTTGTTTGGCATTCGTTAGTCTTTAGTTGTTTTGAGCCTAAATGCTTCTAGCCTGTGCTTTTAGGATCCCATTCGATTCTGATAGTATATTCTTAGTTATCTTAGGTCATTTTGAGCTTGTGGTAGCTTCGGTGCTTATAGGTGGCTTATTGCTTATTTTTCAGTGCTTATTCATACAAGTAGTGTGCCAAATCATAGTTCCACTCTCCAAAATAGTTTCATTATTTTTCCTGGGTTCTCGGATTATTTAATAGTTGACTGGAAGTTTTCATATTTTTCATTGTTCATTTGCTATTTTTCGCATTTTATGTCATTTTCTAGCCTTTTAATTAGCATTTAATCCAAATAATTGAAAAATGTTCGAAAAATGAAATTTCAATTTTATTAGTTTCAGAATAATCAAAAGTCATAAAAGTATTTTTCCTGAATTTTCTTAGTTAAAATAGATTTTATAGCATTTTAATTAGTTTTAAATAGTATTAAATTCATAATAAATTGAGAAAAGTCAAAAAATGTGATTCCGTTTTGAAAAATCTTTTAGTTAAATTTCATTTTGAAAAGTAGTTTTGTAATTTTCTTGCATGTTTTCCTAATTTTTAGTATTTTAAGTCTCTTTCAAATGTCTTAAATTAGTTTTAATTCCAAATAAATCAAGAAAAATCCAAAAAATAGTTTTAAATTTCAAATAATTTTTAAATAACATCCTTAGTTGTAGAAATATTGTAGTTCATTTTCATGGGTTAAATTAGAGTAGTTGCATTTAATTCACGTTTCTTTAATTACGTTCTTGGCGTTTTAGTATAGATTCGCATTGTTAGTTTATATTCCCTTGTTTACATCATAGATTCAGTAGTTTTAGTTGCCTTTTATTATTATTGCTTGCCTTGTAGTTTAGAAATCCCCATAATTCCTTTTCCCATTAAGTATCACTCGATCACAGATTCGTTGTATTACAGTTTTCACACCTCGTTGGGACTTAACGACCCGGGGAAACTCTAAACTCCTCTGAACTTAATTGCATTTTGTTCTGAGCTGTTTGACTTTTATGGTTGACCATTCACAAGTGGTTGACTAATAAAAGATAGACCGTTTGGAGCGAACCTTATTCAAATAATGTAAGGATTTATTCTTAAGTAGTAACATGTATATATTGAGTTGTATAATCCCCTTATTCAAAAACACAAGTTCTAAACCTAAAAAAAAACCCTAATTTTCTCTCTCCCTCATGGAAATTCCGGCCGCCATTCTCTCTTCTTTTTCTAGCCATAAAACCACCTTTACACGTCCTCTCTACCCTCTAACGATCCCTTTTCGTTATTAGGTATGCAATACGTTGTTTAGGGTTGCGTTTTTATTTAATAAAGATGGCGGCTGAAGCTTTTGATTATGAATTCCTATACGAAATCCCCATGCTGGCGACCAACAGCCATTAACCTTAATCCGATTCTTGAACATATTATATGGTTATCTATGTATATACACGTGGGTGTATGAGAGAGACGCTTTTGTGTGATGATCAATTTGGATATTAGGGTTTCGAAAACCCTATGCTTTGTTTATTCTTGATCATACTTCAATGTGTTGGCTGTTGAGGATCATGATTGATGTGGTTGATGTAAGTTAGGGTTTGGTAAAATCATATTGCTCGTCTATGGCAGTTCGTTTCCTGCTTATATGAAACCTTAATTTTTTAAGGTTTTGTTTTCAAAGACTGCTATAACGTTTGTGCTTAGCAACAGATCTGTGTTCGTTGGTTATTGGCTCGTATAATTCATAGACCTGATGGTGTTGGGATGTGTTCGTGTTATCTTGGTCTGTTACACCTGCTCATCAACCCTATTTGTTGCTATACGATGGTATGGGAGGTTAGGGTTTTTGTAAGCTCTAAGATCATTATACCTGCTGCAATATGGATATGGAAGTTAGGGTTGTTTTGTAAACCCTAAGTTTGTTTGTTTTCTGTGCTGATTGACGTTGATGGCTGCTGAATCCTTGGGCGACATTCTTATCTTGTGGGTCAATGGGAATAGGTGGATGATGGATGTTAGGGTTGATGTTCAACCCTTGGTTTTATTTTGTGTCTGATCTGTACTGAACGTGTCACTAGGTGCATGATTTTGGTCTGCTACTAGTGATATTCTGGAAGTTTAGGTACATTGTGTAAGATGGTTTGCATATATGGTTGTTTTGATATTAATTTTTGATGCGGTGTAGCCAATTGGCAGTCTTATGTTAGATTTGTGGCTTGAGTCTTGGTGTTCGTTGCTGGAAGTTGGATCAAGTTACAATCCGTACATAGTAGATTTGGTTGCTAAGTTTATGCTCAGTGGGAGTTTGATTCTTGGCATATATGTGTTTCTTTTTATACCTATGGTGTGGTGGTCGTTATTCTCAGCAAGTGGGTTGAGAAAAGGATGTTGTTTTTGTAAGTTAGGGTCCGTCGACCCTATTTTTCGTCTATGACTGATCAATATACGCTGGGTTACATTCTTAGCTAGAGTTTCACTCCCTTGGAACTTGTAGCAGGGATCAAGTCGTAGTGTTGGTGTGCTTGTTATGGACATTGCTTGTTTGGTCCTTTTTGAATCAATGGGGGTTCATTGTAGTGGTTTGGTGTGGATTGGTGTTGTTTAGTGTCTAGTCCTACCATGGCCAAGGCTGCATCGTTGAAGGTTATGGACTTCTATGACGACTTTTGAAGAATCAAGTGTTTTTATTTGAGTTTTTAATTTGTAATCTTATATTCGTTGTAGTTTTTATGTTCATTTATTAGTTATAAGAGTGGATTATCACTCTTGTATAGTGGTTATTTGTAATTTTCCTGCGTGACTGAGATGAAGGACTCACCCTCATCCTTTGTACTTCAATGTTTTTGGTGTAATGCATTTTACCATGGTGAAAAATCCCTTTTACCCAAATATTGAGTTATATACTTAATTATGAAGATGTAGATATAATTAGAGATGAAACCAGGATCAAATATGACCAGTTGCACAAATTTTTTGAAAGCTTAATATTGAAACACATTTCGATGGACCGAATGCATTTAAGATGCATTTAGAAAAAAATTGTTGTTTTTTTCAAAGATTAATACTAAATCAAAAAAAATAATAAGGTCCCGGGCACTCGCGGAAACCCCTAGTTAATATATGCATGCCTTTATTTCATATGCCTTGTCGTAAAGTAGACGAATTTTCCTTTATTATTTCTTTAACACCCAAATATGCGAGTTAAAGAGAATGTGCACGGCGAACTATACATGGAAAACTCTTACGATTGCATGAAATTTTGAACTTGCCTCTAATTTATGTATATGCTTTATTTATTTATCGCTTGTGTCAGGCGCACTTGATTTCAAGATGATGACTGAAAATTTTACTTAAGTATTTTGTCATGAGCAAGCAGCGACGAAGGTTCTGAGATGGCCGAGAACTTAAGTAACCGAAAGACAAGGATCCGATCGAAGACTGGCGAGAAAATCACTCAACTGTGAGGACTCATAAATTAACTATTTATTTGAGCATGACAACACTCCGACAAACGATGATCTTTGGCCAAGACAATCACCCAGATATGGTGATGAATCATCGAGAGTGGTGAGCAATAATATGAACTGTGACACTCCGAAGATTACAAAAGCATGGAAGTGAAAGGCAACATTTGCCAAAGAAACACGACGGTAAGCGGAGGTTCAGTGTCGATTATAACTTATAGGGCCGAGTAAGCTTCGAACAAGTGTGGTATTGTGATCCTCGGATTCAGTGAGCTTTGGATGTAATGCATTACCATGATTACCCCTGAATGAAGTCATACATCCGGGGTAAAGATCTCGAGGTTATAGTATTAGTTATTTATTCATATGATGTATTTCCGATAATCATGAATCAGACAAATGGGAGACAGACCAAAGGTAATGACTTGTGTTTGGAAGGTGAAGCTTGATTAGGTGGTTTTCAGATATCGTACTTAGGGATTGGATTATCTGGCGTAACAATATTTTTTAGTGCAAAGGTGAATCATTATATTACTATCCACAACCACAATTTAAAAGATAATTGTCTCAAAATGGTATGAGACATACCTCATCCAGAAGAAAGTACAACATGACTATACTTGTATTACTATACTCTATTTTGATCAGCAACTGAAACTACTTAACCAAAACATACTTCACCATACACATTCAAACTTCACTGAATATTCCACTGGGACAAAGTTGCAAAACCATAGACCATGCCAGCTTCTCCTTTAGATTCACCTTAATGCACATACCATCTAGCTACATTTCCACATCATCTCCCCATCAAAGTCATTCAACCAACACCTACAATAGCTAAGACAGGACATATGTGTGGCTTCACTAGGAACCCTTAACCCATCCATGTTGGGGCTCTACCAAAATAACCTACATTTCCTTCTCTTTGAAAGGCTTCAACTGAATGGGAACACACACCCACCATGATGACCAACCTTAACCACCTATGGTGATGCATTGAGAGGACCAAGAAGGTTCATCTTGCACACCTCTCTATTCCTCTCATCATGCATCACCCACCCAAACCACTTACCCTTCACAGTATCCAACCCTTCATTATGGTACATTTTCCCAAATTAGACCTCCTTCTTTTCACCACATACTTACCAAATTCCTCCCTAGGCCAACCTGGAAGTATATGGATACTAGCAAGGTACAGTCACACCAGGGAAACTCCAAGGTACAAGGTATTAGAATACTGTAGTGGCTCGCATAGATTCCGTCATTCAAAAACTTGCAGACTTAAGACAGGGATACACATAATAACTGCATATTAGAGGTTTGAGACTTCATATCCTAATCACTCCTTTTCAGAAACTGTTGCACCCAGACTTTATACTAAGCCTTGGCATAATTCATCTCCACATTCCATCTATTAGCAACCCTCATCACATTATTAGATTTCTTAACTTTCAGGCATACTAGTTGCGGTTTGATGTTGTCTTCAATAAGCTTGAGTTTCCAATTACTTTACCAGTAAATAGCCTAGCATTTCTTTCTTTCCAAATGTGGTATACACTAGTTGCCAGAACAATTCTTCTAAGAATAATCCCAATGGTGTTATTGCACTCATCATTACCATATTGTTCAATGATAGAATCCTATGTTTTAGAGACTTTTGCATACTCCATTTTATACTTTAGTGCTTCCCATATGAATTTGGAATAGCCACATTCAAAAAAACAGATGGGTGTGAGAATCATTCACACTGTTGCATAAAGAACATTTTGTTAATACAAATATCGTCATTAAACGTTATTTATATTTTTGATCTTTACCTAAGTTTTGTTAACGACAAAAGTAAATTTAATTTTTATAAAACTTAAAGCTTGTCAAGTTTAATAGATATTAAAACAAGCTTTTTCAAATAATATCTTCATCACTCAGTGATTAATCATATCTTGATATGACTCTAAACCATAATGTATGATAGGAGTTTTTAGAACGTTTTGGTTTCTTAAAAACTAAACATTACATATGTATTTATATATTGCTAAAAATAGAAAAACAAACACATGACATCATGTGATGCATCATTGAAATCATTGGAAGATTTCACTAGATTCTTTGTGTAGATTTAGGCTCTACATATCTTACACAATCTTACATAGATATGGTTGACTTTGGCAAGATTTTGAGATCTTGTTGTCAGACCTCGGCGGCACCAATTATTAATACGGGCGGAACCCTTTTAAGGGTTTCGTGGTCCGTGGTGCTTGCTGAGTGTTTTGGCTATAAATAGCAAAGCCAAACCAAGTAGTTTTGCATCCTTTTCTATCATACTCTCATACATTCCTTCTCTCTAACCTTTCTAACTCAATTTCATATCATATTAGTGATCTCTTTTGTAGCAAAGAAGATCAAGTCACATTCAAGCTTCAACGAGAAGTTGGAAGTCTTGTTTGTTTGTTGTTGTATGATCTTGTGTTGATTCTTACTTCATTGTTGTAACAAACCATCATAATCCTGTGAGTGTGAGTGGTTAGTATTTTAGTCCTTAAAATACATTGTGTGTGGGAGTGGTTGTACCCTTGAAAAGAACTCGACATTTAGCTTAGTGTCGGAAATAGTGTGTAAGCGAAGTGTAAAGGTTTCTCCGCCGGTGAAAGGAGCTTGTTGACTAGTGAAGTTAAACTCTCGAGTGTGAGACTCGGGGAGTGGAGTAGGGCAAGGAAAAAGAGTCCTTGTAGACCGAACCACTATAAACAAGTTGTTGTGGTTTGATTGTTTCTTTCCTTATCTACTCTTTATATATTGTTTACATATTTCACTAACATATCAAAGATCAACATCAATTGATCTTTCAATAAGTTTCAAAACAAAGTTTTTAATCGGTAAACTATTCAAACCCCCTTCTAGTTTTCCACAATTGGTACCAGAGCCTCGTTGCTCAAAAATTTCTAAAATATATTGTATTTTATATACTTGAAACGATCCATGGATTCTGAAAACTTTAAAGAAGGGCAATCTATGCAAAGACAACCACTCTTTGAAACCAATGGATTTATCTATTGGAAAAACCGTTTTGAAACATATGTAAAATCAAAAGATATAGATCTTTGGTTTGTTATTGTTAAAGGGGATTTTAGTTCTACAACAAAAGATATTTCTGTTGATGAACAAAATAAATTAATTGCTAAAAATAATGAAGCTAAAATGATGCTTTATAATGCTTTGCCTAGAAAAGAATATGAAAGAATTTTTATGTGTGAAACCGCCAAAGATATTTGGGAGTCCTTGATTGTTACACATCAAGGAAAATCACAAGTCAAGGATAACAAAATTGATCTTCTTGTTCAACAATATGAACAATTTATTATCCTTGAAGATGAAACCATTGATTGTGGCTTTGCTCGTTTTAATACTATTATTACATCACTTAAAGCACTTGATGAATCTTTTCGTAGTAAGAACTTTGTCATGAAATTTCTTAGAGCACTCCATCCGAAGTGGAGAGCTAAAGTGACGGCCATTGAAGAATCAAAAAATCTCTCAAAAATGTCACTAGACGAGCTAATCGGAAACCTCAAAGTACACGAAATGGTGATGGAGAAAGATTCAGAAATCATCAAAAGAAAAAGAGAGAAAATCAAATCCGTTGCTCTAAAAGCAAGAACGGAATCAAGTGATGATGACGAATCTTGCTCCGGTAGTGAAGATGAAGAGTATGCCATGGCTGTTAGAGATTTCAAAAAGTTCTTTAGAAGAAGAGGAAAGTTTGTAAGACAACCTCGAGAAGAAAAGAAGCCATTTAGAAAAGATCAGGATGACAAAAAGGGTAAAGGTGAAAGAAAGTGCTTTAGATGCGGTGATGCAAGTCATCTAATAGGAGATTGTCCCAAGCCACCTAAAAGCAAAACTCAACGAGCTTTTGTAAGTGGTGCTTGGAGCGATGGTGAAGATGATGAACAGTCAAGCAAGGAGGAAATCGCTCTAATGGCACATGAGTCAAACGAGGTATGCTTGAAAGTTGGATTGAAACCTGATGAGTGGATAAAAGATAGTGGATGCTCACGACACATGACGGGCAACAAAAGTCTCTTCTCAACATACCAAGAGTATGACGGAGGTAATGTCACTTTTGGTAGCAATATCAAAAGAAAAATCATTGGCAAAGGTACGATCGCTCATAACTCCCTAACTATTGAAAATGTCGCTCATGTCGATAGGTTAGGATTTAATCTACTTAGTATTAGCCAATTATGTGATAAAAAAATATAAAGTACTATTTGAAGAAAATGGTAGTAAAATACTAAAAGATGGTATCACCATAGCTAAAGGAGTTAGGAAAAGTAACATATACGTCATGAAAATAGATAAAACATCTAATGACAAACTTTGTTTAACAACATTAGATGATAGCTCAACTCTTTGGCATAGACGCTTAGGTCACGCTAATATGAGACTTATACAAAACTTATCTTCAAAAGAGCTAGTTAGGAATTTACCAAAACTTAAATATGACCAACATTTTTGCGACGCTTGCAAAATTGGTAAAAAAACCCATAGTAGTCATAAGGCTAAACATGGTGTCCACATCTAAGTGTCTAGAACTTTTGCATATGGACTTGTTTGGTCCATCCGCTATAAGAAGCTATGGAAGCAACTTATACACTTTGGTCATAGTAGATGATTACTCAAGGTTTACTGACGTTGTTTTTGAAAACCAAAAATGAAGCTTTTGATAAATTTGAAATTCTTAGCAAGAAAATTCAAAATCAACTAGATGTTAAAATTGTGTCGATCCGAACGGATCATGGTCGTGAATTTGGCAATGAAACAAAATTTGGAAACTTTTGTGATACAAATAGTATAACACATAACTTTTCGGCTCCCCGAACACCTCAATCAAATGGAGTTGTAGAACGTAAAAATAGAACCATTCAAGAAATGAGTAGAACAATGCTTAATGAACAAAACATTACTCAAAAGTTTTGGTGTAACGCCGTTGACACTTCTACATATATTTTAAATAGAGTCCTAATACGTCCTTTCTTAAACAAAACACCATATGAGCTTTATAAAGGTAAAAGCCAACTTTAGGATATTTTAGAGTATTTGGATGTAAATCTTTTATTCTTAATACTAAAGATTATCTCACCAAGTTTGACCCAAAGTCTTATGAAGGTGTATTTCTTGGTTATTCTCAAACTAGTAAAGCTTACATTGTCTTAAGCAAAGAAACAATGAGAGTCGAGGAATCGTTGAACATAACATTCGACGAAAGTCCACCTCCCTCTAAGACATCACCTTTGGTAGATGATGACTTAGTTGAAAGTCAACTTGTAGAAAGTCAAGAAATAATTGAAAATGACAAGGAAGATGAACCATTAAATAATGAGATTATAAACATCAAAGAATCCAAAAGTCATCCTTTAGAAAAGGTCATAGGACAACTAAATCAAAGAACCTTAAGATCACAAGCCCAAAATCAAAGTAATCATTTTTGTTTTGTGTCTACCATCGAACCGAAAAACATAAATGAAGCAATAAAAGATGATTCTTAGGTAATTGCTATGCAAGAAGAGTTAAACCAATTCGTTAGAAATGATGTTTGGAAATAAGTTCCAAAACCTAAAGATCAAACTATAACTGGAACGAAATGGGTTTTTCGAAATAAAATGGATGAAAATGGTGTAGTGTCTAGAAACAAAGCGAGGCTTGTCGCACAAGGATATAATCAACAAGAGGGGATTGATTATGATGAAACTTATGCACCGGTAGCTAGGCTCGAGTCTATTAGAATCTTACATGCATATGCATGTGCTTATGACTTTAAATTATTTCAAATGGATGTTAAGAGTGCGTTTCTCAATGGGTTTATTAACGAAGAAGTATATGTTGCTCAACCTCCCAGTTTTACCGACTTTGAGAAACCACATCATGTCTTCAAACTCAAGAAAGCATTATACGGTCTTAAGCAAGCACCAAAAGCTTGGTACGATAGACTTAAGACTTTTCTTGTTGAAAACAAATACACCATGGGATTAGTAGATAATACTCTTTTTACCAAGAAAAAGGAATCACATATTATCATTGTTTTTATGTTGATGACATCATATTCGGATCAACTTGTCAAGAGCTATGTGATGATTTCTCTAAAATCATGCACGATGAGTTTGAGATGAGTATGATAGGTGAATTAAACTTCTTTCTAGGACTTCAAATTAAACAACTAGAAGATGGCATATTCTTTAACCAATCTAAATATATAAAAGATATGCTTAAGAAATTTGGTCTTGAAGACTCAAAACCAACTAAGACACCCATGTCCTCGGACACTAAACTCACCAAGGATGAGGAAGGTGAATCGGTAGATAACACTAAATATAGAGGAATTATCGGTAGCTTACTCTATCTCACGGCTAGTAGACCCGAAATTATGTTTAGTGTTTGTCTATGTGCTCGCTTTCAAGAAAATCCAAAGGTATCACACTTAGAAGCCTTGAAAATGATATTTAGATACATTAAGGGAACGACATGTTTAGGATTATGGTATCCCAAAGGAACGGGTATAGAAACTGTAGTGTATGCCGATTCGGATCATGCCGGTGACTATGTCGATAGAAAAAGTACAAGTGGTATTTGCACTTTTGTCGGACATTGCCTCACCTCATGGTTTGCAAAGAAGCAAACGACCTTAGCCATCTCAACTACTGAAGCCGAGTACGTATCAGCCGGAAAAGCATGTCAACAAGCCCTTTGGATGAAGCAAGCTCTCGTGGATAACGGGATTCATCTCAATGATATCGTTATATTTTGCGACAACAAAGGAGCTATTGATCTCAGCAAAAATCCCGTCCAACATGCTCGTACAAAGCATATTGAAATCCGTCATCACTTTCTTCGCGACAATATTCGAAAAGGAAACATCTCAATTGAGAAAGTATCCTCCGAAGACAACATTGCCGACATACTAACCAAGCCTCTCAAACGAGAACCATTTAATCTTCTTAGACTTGGTTTGGGGTTAATGGAACCAAACATGTAGGTAAAACATAGTCTAAACCTTAGAACAAACAAAACAAAACAAATTTGTTTGAAACAGCTATTGTTCCCACGGCACCAAACGACAACAAAGGCGGAACCAATTTTTTGGTGCCTTCTGGTCCGTGGTGACTATAGTTGCAAAAATGCTACCTACAAAACATCTTCTTCCTCACAACCCACTTTACCAAAACGTGTAAACATTAGACCGAACTCATTATTGACATTTTCTCATCCACAAATCACTGAAGATAACATCATTGTAAGTATCCTAACTACATTTTATCTCTTAATTCTGAGTCTAGGATTCTAATTTGTGCACAAAATCATTACATGGGGTTTATGTATATTCTTGTACAAAACATGGATTCAATTGGCAAATTGCATAACTAGTCATTAAAATTAGGTACTACATTGTCATATTGCATAAACAAATCATGTTTCCCACTAATCAAAAGATAATGACTACAAGGTTTTATTCAAATAACCAAACACCCCATGTCAAATTTTTGAAAAGCTTCTCACTTGTAGGAAAACAATTTTTCATTGTTAATACAAATAGAAACGTTAAATTTTCATCACTTGCATGCTCTTGAATACTAAAGGTATTGCATAACTAATATGCATTCCCGGGTATATTCAAATGAAGCCACATTGAACTAGGAGCGTTTGGGTTATCTCATGCCGTTTGCCACACATCCCCACTAAAAACCATTTTATGCATAAAATGAGTCGAGATAACCGCAACTCCAAATCGTTTTCATATAGGCACACACTAGAACCAAAACGTTAAGTTTATTCTCATTTTTAACATATAAATTCTTGCTCATAGGAATAACCATGGTAGCCGCAAAATTCTATGATCACAAGGATACCCTTAACTACATTCCCAAACATCACAAAACCAAAGGACTCACCAAGGAACAAGTCGAAATCTTTAAGAGTCTAGAAACAAGGTACTTCCATGAGGGTAGAACCATTCACTCATCTTTTGTCGACAATACCAATCTCCGTCAAGAACTAGCCGCTATTCAATTCGATTGTCTCCTTGACATCGATGAACCTATTTGTCCTAGGTTTGTGTTAGAGTTCTATGCTAGTGTCACCGGTTTCATTGATGAGGATGATGAGTTTAGCCTTAGGTTTAGGATCAATCAAAACGACTACACCATCTCCTTAACCCAATTTGCTCAAGTGCTAGGAATTCCCAACCGAGGGACATGTGTCTACTCGGATAAGTGGTCACTTATTATCCTTGATGGAATCAATGACCGCTCTCTTCCCTACCAAAATCCTCTAGTGGATAAGGATGTCATCCGTGAGCACCTCTTTAACCCAAGAGCCGCTCCAACCCGTGTCACCCGAAAGAGAAAGGAGGTGAACCGAGATCCATATGGAATGGAGCTCAATGAACTTAAGCCCGAATTTAAGAAATGGGAAGAACTTCTTAGAGCCAACGTCATTAGCACCATAGGGAATAGGGACCATATCAACGCTTGGCTTTGTCACATGCTCTACAACTTGTCCACCCGTCAACCATTCAATTTAGCCTACTACATTGCTAAGAGAATGATTGACATTCCAACTCAAGGATCGGTTGCTCTTCCTTATGGGATGCTTCTCACCCGTCTCTATAGAGCCTTTGCACCAATTCCACCAAGCCCAAAAGGGTTGAAGCTTGACTATGAGCTCATCCCTCACATCTTTGTGCCCTTGAGTGACGAGTGAGTGGCTAAGACTAAAGGCAAAAGAGAAAAACCTCCAACTCCATCATCATCATCATCAAATAGCTCCGAGGATGGTCTTCCAAATTCTCGCCTTCCACCTCATGAGTAGTATGCGTCTCTTCCCGAGATTGAGAATGAATCATCGGATTTCAAGCAAACCAAGGGGATGTTCAAGTGCCTTGGTAGGATGATGAACAAGATTTACAAGAAGTTGGACAAGTGAGGGTCCATTTTAAGGAGTGTTTGGAACAAGACATTAATGTTAATGTTTGATACAATTTGGTTGATTTTAATTTTTAGGATGATAATATAACTCAAAACAATGATGTATTCTAACAATTTCATGCAGGGGGATAGCACAAGTGTGTTATCAAATTTTACCCATTTTTACTTTAATGTGGAAATATTTAGCCCTTGGTCAAAGTCTATGCTCAACTATGTTTGTGTATGTGTTATTTACTTTTCATAACTAAAAATAATTAATGTCACATGTTTTGAGCAAAATTTCAGGTTTCGGAAAAGTCCCCGACCCTTAAAAACCTGGTATGTGGAGTTTTCTGGAGTCCACAGATCAGACGGCACCAAATTTTTGGTACTTTCTGTTGTAAAAATTGGTACCGTCGTACCTGTACAGGCGGCACCCTTTTTTGGGTTCCGCCTGTGTATTTTTTTGGTGTCGTGGATCCTACAGGTAATTTTATGAATTTCGCTTATTTCGACATTCCAAATTACCATACATTGCTTCTAAGTTAATATTAACTAGTTATTACCCATATTAGAACTAGTATAACACACTTAGGCACATAGGATATCCATTTCCCACCAAAATTCAAAAATTTCAAAAATCTACCCAAGGAGCCCTTTTGCATAAAGGAAGGAACCAAAAATTTGGTTCCTTGCAATCCGTGGATAATCTGATTGTTAGGATCTCATAATAATTAGAGCACATTTATTGCAAATCTTTGTCTCGTCACTCCATCCTTCTTGTATGGATTGACTTGGGTGATATGACTAGCATTAAACCCACTTCAAAATCATTAGAAACCTCATCTCTTCTATGGTTTAACATCAAATCAAACACACTTCTCCATAATTCTCCATTCCTATAAATTAAGAGCTTTTACCATGATCATCTTCACACCTTCTCAATTCTCACCATCTACTAGCAAAAGCTTAAGTCAAAATGACAAAAATTTACCATCAACCAAGCCTTGCAAGAAAACCGCTAGAATTAGCGTAAGACCTTGTTGCTTTGTCAACATAAGTTCTTCCTCCGAATCATCTCCACTAACCATCTCATCTCCCATAAGGGATGACCCAAACCTCACTTTGGCTACTCCTACACCACCTCCACATTCACCTATCATCATCACTACTCCACCACCAACAAAGACTCTTAGCTCACCACCACCGGCTCCCATCCAAACATCCAAAACACCATCACCTCCAAAATCTCCAACACTCATCCCATTGGAGTTATTCTCCACACCACCTACATCTCCAAATCCGTTTTTAGAAGACTTGGAGGACTTGCCTCCTAGGCTAAATCATCCACCTCCACTACCATATTTTGGTACTATTGAGCGGATTGCTCATGAGTCTCCACGGCCTTCTTTTGACCCAAACGCCATGTTAGGGCCAAGACCTCTTCTCTTCCACCCTATCCACAAGGAAATCCATGGTCCTTTGTATGGGGATCAACCACTTCCTATATCAATGTCTCCTCACATATATGAAATTGAGGAATCCATGTGGGAAGATCATCCCACAAGAGAGGAGATTCAAGCCGAACTCCAACATCTCCACCAATTTTCAAATATGGTGGATTCTCATCTAAGTGATGCTATGCAAATGCAAAGTGCTTTGCTAGCCTCCATAATCACCACACCAAACACCAACACCTCTACCATTCCACCACTACAAACTCATTAACCATACTACCCTCCTAGGCATGGTTGCTCCAATTGTGAGCAAACCGCCGAAATAACCGAAAGGACCCGGGTGATGGTCCATGAGTTCCAAGAGGAAATGAGGTTCATCCTCAATCACATCCTAGAGCGCCTAAATGCTCTTTCTCATCCACCACCTCAATAGGATGGTCCTAGATTAGTTCTTTTAAGCATTTTTTTATTTTCTAGGATTTTTCCTTGTATTATTTTATTTTATTTTTTAGGATAATTTCTTTTCTCATTGTACTAAACACTTCATTGTGTTCCCTTTTCATGATTCTTAAATCATGAAAAATTTTAACAAATGAATGATGTTTCTTATTTATTGTTGTTGCTTATTACATGGTGTTTGGAAATGCTTGTGATGATGCTTATTACTAACATTTTTTTTGTAGCTTTTTTCACAATCCATGTATCTTTCTCTTGGCACCCAATTTAGGGGGAGCATTAGTCAAGGGGGAGATAATGGCTCGGGCAAATTACACATTCTGCCTCACATCTTCCTTTTGTTGAGACAAAAAGGGGGAGAAATAAATAGAACTTGGTGATATTTGACTTTCTGAAAAAGTCAAAATGCATACATTGACTTTCTGAAAAAGTCAACATCATGTCTATATTGGACATACTTGCATTATCATTTTTCTTTCAAGTTCTAAAACAAATATTTTTATAACTCTTGTACAATTTTACATCTTTTATAAAAATAAAATTTATGTTTTGTCCTCAACAAAAAGGGGGAGATTGTTAATACAAATATCGTCATTAAACGTTATTTATACTTTTGATCTTTACCTAAGTTTTGTTAACGACAAAAGTAAATTTAAGTTTTATAAAGCTTAAAGCTTGTCAAGTTTAATAGATATTAAAACAAGCTTTTTCAAATAATATCTTCATCACTTAAGTATTTACATTATGTTTAATCATATCTTGATATGACTCTAAACCATAATGTATGATAGGATTTTTTAGAATGTTTTGGTTTCTTAAAAACTAAACATTACATATGTATTTACATATTTCTAAAAATAGAAAAACAAACACATGACATCATGTGATGCATCATTGAAATCATTGGAAGATTTCACTAGATTCTTTGTGTAGATTTAGGCTCTACATATCTTACACAATCTTACATAGATATGGTTGACTTTGGCAAGATTTTGAGATCTTGCTGTCAGACCTCGGCGGCACCAATTATTAACACGGGCGGAACCCTTTTAAGGGTTCTGTGGTCCGTGGTGCTTGCTGAGTGTTTTGGCTATAAATAGCAAAGCCAAACCAAGTAGTTTTGCATCCCTTTCTATCATACTCTCATACATTCCTTCTCTCTAACCTTTCTAACTCAGTTTCATATCATATTAGTGATCTCTTTTGTAGCAAAGAAGATCAAGTCACATTCAAGCTTCAACGAGAAGTTGGAAGTCTTGTTTGTTTGTTGTTGTATGATCTTGTGTTGATTCATACTTCATTGTTGTAACAAAACCATCATAATCCTGTGAGTGTGAGTGGTTAGTATTTTAGTCCTTAAAATACATTGTGTGTGGGAGTGGTTGTACCCTTGAAAAGAACTCGACATTTAGCTTAGTGTCGGAAATAGTGTGTAAGCGAAGTAAAGGTTTCTCCGCCGGTGAAAGGAGCTTGTTGACTAGTGAAGTTAAACTCTCAAGTGTGAGACTCGGGGAGTGGAGTAGGGCAAGGAAAAAGAGTCCTTGTAGACCGAACCACTATAAACAAGTTGTTGTGGTTTGATTGTTTCTTTCCTTATCTACTCTTTATATATTGTTTACATATTTCACTAACATATCTAAGATCAACATCAATTGATCTTTCAATAAGTTTCAAAACAAAGTTTTTAATCGGTAAAATATTCAACCCCCCTTCTAGTTTTCCACACATTTCATTTTAGGGTCATTATTCCACTTTAGAATCATGTCTTGTGTTTGTAATCTTCCTTTGATAGCCATCCAGAGAATGAAGGCCATTCTTGGACTACACTGAGAAAACCACACTATCTTGTCCCACTTGACTTTACTTTGCTGTTGACAAATGTTTTCCTATGCCATTCTTGTTGAGAATTCATACAAACTTCCATCATTACCCTTCCATTTAGTAGCATCTTCATTTGGCATTAATTGAGGAACAGCTAGATTATCAAGAACAGGGTATTGCATATTGCAATCATGGGGCCATCTCCACACCCCATTATAAATCATCTCACTGACTTTCATACTTTCAGTTAGCCTTGCATTATGAATACTCCTAGTAGTAACTATATCATTAAGGATGCCCAAACTGCTCCATCGACCAAACCACATATTTTTTTTTGACCATTTCCAATCACTTGAACAATGTACTATCTAACCTTCACCCTTAAATTCAACAAATTTTTCCATAGCCAATTGTCATTGTATTTCTTCACTGATTTGCCAAATACTTTTACCTTTAAGTTTAACTGCATGCACCCATTTAACCTACAAAGTTTCTTTGCCAGCAGCTATATTCCATAGATTCTTAATCATCAGTGCTTCATTCCATTTACTAAGCAATCTTAAGCCTAATCCTCCTTGAATCTTAGGTTTACAAACTTCTTTCTATGCTATCTTGGCTTTTCCCCTCTTCAACTCACCCTTACACCATAGAAAACCTTTTTGAGCTTTGTTAATGTCATTGATGCTGGTTTTTGGTAGTAAAAACACATTTTCCCAATAGACACTCAATGTAGATAAGACAGATGCAATCAACTGTAATATCCCAGCATAAGAAAGGTACTTATTTTTCCAATCCTCAACTTTATTCTTTACCTTCTCCACTAACAGCTTACAATCATTGACACCCAATTTCTTAGTGATTAGAGGAACACCAAGGTATTTCATAGGGAGCTTACCTACTTTGAATGGAAGAATTTGGAGAATCTCCCTAACCAATTCATCTTTGATATTACCAAAGAAGACAATACTTTTAGACATATTAGGAAGCAACCATGACATATCACTGAATTCCAGTAGTGTATCTCTAACCACTTTCAGTGATTCCACATCACCATTACATACCACTAACAGATCATCTGCAAAACATAGATGAGTAAGTTTTAGCTCCTTACAACCTGTATGATACTCGAAATTGTTATCCCTTTGGGTATTTCTGGTCATCAGCAGAGTTAAAACTTCCATGACAAGGTGAAACATGATCACCTTGCCTTAAACCCCTCCCACTTGGAAAATAACCTCTTCTTTCACCATTGATGCTGATTGTGAATTTGGCTATAGTAACACATACCATGATCCATATAACCATCTTTTCATGAAATCCATACTTCACCAGAATTTGCTCAAGGAACTTCCAATCAACAGTATCATAAGATTTAGCCAAGTCAATCTTCATACAGCAGCTTCTAGGCCAATTTTTCCTATTGTAACCTCTTAAAAGCTCATGTGTTAGATGTTGTCCTGAATAGCTCCCCCTTTAATAAATGCACTTTGATTCAAGTTAACTAGCTTTTGGAGACCAGTTTTAATTCTTTCTGTGATTATCTTGCTTATACATTTGTAAATGACATTACAGCATGCAATGGGCCTAAAATCAACTACTTTGTTAGGGGAATTGACTTTGAGAACCATGGATAAGAGAGTAGCATTTACTTCACCAAGCAGTTTACCAGTCTTGAAAAACTCCTTAACAGCCAAACATACATCTTTTCCCACCGCTGGCCAAGCTTTTTTGTAGAAAGTGGAAGTATATCCATCTGGACCTGAGGCCTTATTGCCATCAATATCAAACATTGCCAATTTCACTTCAGTATCTGTAACATCTCTTACCATAAATTTAGCCTCCTCAGTACTCAATGTAGTGCCAAATAATCCATGGAAATTCCAATTATCACTTGTAGTAGACCTAGCCCCAAGAAAAGTTTGGAAATGATTCACAAATAGCTCCTCCATAGGCTTCCCCTCATACCTATTCCCATTCTCATCACAAATGCTTAGAATTCTGCTAGCCTGTTTTCTACTTTGCAACAATTTATGGAAATAAGCATTATGCTTATCCCCTTTGCTCATCTAATCAACGCTGGCTTGTTGAAAAAGTAACTGTTAGGATTTAGAAAATCCATAGTGAAGTGTCGGTGACCCCAACTATTGTCTAGCATATGTTAGCTCGTAGACATTACGTTATTTATTAGTTAGTTAGTTAGTTTAGAGCAACACCGTGGAGGACGGACGGGTCTTTACCCAATGTATGCCTGATCCACAGCCCGTAGGTGGCGTAATATGTAAGAACTATAAATAGCCCTATCCTCATTTGGAGAGGGTTGGTGCTTTCATTTCAATAAAATCTTCCTACTATTTTTCTCTCATCTTTCTCTCTCTAGAAAGTATCTCACCCATCTCTCTCTCTCTAAAATTTTCTTGTTTGATTCGAACCTCATACATGTTCTTTGATTAAAAAAATAACCATTATCCTACAAATGGTATCAGAGCCATGGTTTGATCTTGGATATCTTGTGTGCTTGAATTTTTAAGTGGTTATTGCTGTTTTCCTTTGGTTCGAATTTTTATTTGTTTATGCACCAAGTTCGAATTTTAATTGGTTAAAGATGTTAAAGCTTTGTACTTTCATGTTTAGGAGGGGTAGATAAGCATAGTTTGATGCTTGGTTAAGTTATATTATAAGTTTCGGGACCGCTTTTTGGTAATTTCGTGTTGTTCCTTTTCTCCAGGTTTTTGGCTGCTTATTGACCTTCATCATAGCGACTTGTGGTCTAATTCTGAAAGCGACTTATACCTTTTTCTGAAAAGCGACTTGTACTTGTTTTAATAAGCGACTTGTGCTCTTTTTTAAGAGTAGCGACTTGTGTCTTCTTGTAAAAGCGACTTGTGTCTTCTTGAAAAAAAGCAACTTGTGTTTTTTTTAGCGACTTGTGTTTTTCTCAGATCCGACTTGTCTATTCGCTTGTACGTTTTAACGTCACAAGTCCAAAAAGGCGACTTGTCTATTCGCTTTTTCAAACGTACAAGAAATGGGATCAAACTCAGTTGCTCTCTAATTGCTTACTTGGATTTGCCAAAAGACAAGATCATCAAGACACTTAACATCACAGTTCCAAACTCTCAATTACAACTCCAATCAAGACCAAATCATTCCTTTTATTTTACGTAATCAAGACAACTGTCACTTTCCGAATGCCAAATGAATCAAATAGAAAAAGAAAAGGAGAGTAACATTTAGTTCTATAATTCATTCACAAAAGTAACATCACTGATCTCAGTTTGTAAACTTGTTTTTCAAATCTTTCAAAGACTTAAAAGTTTATTCTAAACCATCATAGATCCGTTGTAGAAGCTTTACTTCCTTCTGTTTTTTTGAACTGTTTTAATAAATTAACAAAACAATATTGTTTCATTAATCTCTTTTTTTCGGTTATATTAAAAAAATTATTATTAATTGATATCAGGCCAATCTCTCTTAATTAACAAGGATCCGTTTTTCATCAAAACCCTCCAGAGATTGATTCATCATTGATCTTTTAAGAAGCTCAACTTCTTGATTACTATCCGAAATATCAAAGCAATAACGAAACAAATTAGTTTCATCATCACTTTCATTCGTTAACTGATAAGAGTCCAAGAAAGATCAAACCTGCCCGTAACATCAAGATTTCAAGATCTTGAACCTCTTCTTGTTAACTTCGACAGGAAAATATTGGGTGACGAGAGTTGTTCCTAATCTGCGTTGGATTTGGGTATTGGCGAATTTTATTTGAGAGGAAAGTGTGACTGCGTTTTTTTCTAAGTGTGATTAGGGTTACAAAAGGGATTAGGTCAAGTGTGATTAACTAGTGTTTTATACCAGAAATTTAGGTATGATCTAATATATTAGGACGTGGGCTGTTAGGATCTTTAAAGGAATTGGGCCGGTGCACATGCTAATGTGTTTGGGCCGAGTATTTGCTCTGATTGGTTGGACGTTCGATTATTTGTTCTGTTTGGGCTGAGCATATTTTTGACAAAGATTGATAACTGGGATACATCTAAACGCAATTTAATACCAATCTGTGTTAGTTCTTGTGGCATAATTCTAAATTCTTGGACGTTTGATTTTTCTTAGACGTTTTTCTTGGACAGTATCATCTAATTATTGTCTACGATTTTTCTCGTGCTTCTTTATAAGTAAGTGGAAATTATCTTGGGGTGAGATCATCTGGGCTAGTGTGAATTTAACTTTTGTTGTAATCATTGTGTAAGCATAAACGTCTGGCAAAGATTCATTCCTTTATCATCCACAAGACCTCATTCTTCTTCACGTTATCGACAATCTTCCTTGAAACCACATTTTATTTCTCATTGTCTCACGGTTTCGTCTTGATTTTGTAAAATCCCGCGAAAGATTCGATTTCTCGGTTTAAATCACAGACTTGTAAAATCCCGTGCACAATCACATCATGTCAAACAACTCCGCTTCTGTTATCACCGAGATACTCAAATTGTACGACATGATCGATGAACATAAGATTACCAACAAAATGCAACAGACAAATGTTGTTGAGTCAAAAACGGCTAATTTGGGAAATAGCGATATGGTCTCACAACAACAATCACTCATGATGGAATCTTTGTGTTCAAATTCACATGAGACAGAGTTGCACCAGATTCTACTATTGCAAACCGTTGACAAGGAAAGTGGCATTGAACCTTATCGACAACTTCATTCACACCTCATGTTACTTAGAACTGAAGAAAGATACACAATGGGAATCCAACGAGCATTTAATGCAATTTTCCGTCAAGAATTATCAACGTTCATGAGCACATTGTTCCTGAACTTAGAGCAATTGGAACAACAACTTGACAGAGACAAAGGTCAAGAAGCCGGTTCTAAAGCTGCACTTCAGGTGATCTACAAACAATTTCAGTCATTCTTCAATGGTGAATATACTTCGGATTATGATGATCATATGACTGAAAAGCTCTTCAAAGATCACACTAGGATGGAAGCAAATGTGTTCAGAGAAACATTAATCCAACTCTTGGATAATGTTAAGAAGTATATTGAGGAAACTGCACAGAATGATGACAAGGTGAATGAAGGTCGGGTGAATGAGTGTCAGGTGCAATTGAGAGATAGTTGTGATGAGTCAGGTAATGTATCAGTTGAAAGATCGGGTGTTCTTTGAATCTGAGGCTCGAGACGATACGCTTGAAACGACCCAATGGTTCGATGACTCATGTTACACATGATGTGGATGCATATATCGGTCGACAAATGACCGGATGTCATGTGATGAGGTACCCTTAACTGATCAACATAGTGCATCTGCTAATGTACCTAAACAAACTGATCTTAATGCTGAATATGATTCTGATAAATGTTCACTGGTTGAGGCTGAGACTAATAATTTCAAAAAAAATAATATGGCTGATAAAAAGGCTTTTGATGAACTTTCAAACAAATTCTCAAAACTTGAAAAACATTGCATTTCACTTGAAATTGCAATACAAAGAAAGGAGGAAAGTTTTCAATCTATGAAACCATGTGAAAATCCGGAATTTCCTGAATTTCGTGAATTTTTTGAAATAAACGATTTAAAAGATCAGCTTCAAGCCAAAAACTCGACTATTAACAATTTGAAGAAACATATTTCTGGTATGGATGTGCGAAGTAATTCAGTCAAGACTACTCAAGACATTGATACTATTATAACAAGAAATAATGAACTATCAATTCATGTGGCTAAATTACTAAAGGAAAATGAGACTTTGAGAAAGCATCACATAGAACTAAGTGACTCTGTCAAAGAAGCTAGAACTAAGTCAATGGAACAAACAAACTCTTTGATAGCAAAAATTGATGAACGCAAAGCTCAAATTCGGGAAAAGAGTTTCGCTATTGTTGCCTTAAAGAATGAGCTCAGGAAAACAACAGGAATAGTGTGAACACTAAGTTTGCAAAACCATCAATCTTGGGAAACCGGTTGTTAGACAACCGATCGCATTTACGTCTGAACGAACAAATTTTTCAAAAACACGGTTTGCCTCCCAAGTTGATGCGAAACAAGTTTTGTCAAAACCAGTCACGTCATCTTATTTGCCTATGAATTCATATGATATGAATGACTTGTTCAAGAACTATGATCTAGAAGAAGCTAGGAAAAAGGCACAAATTCGAAAAGACGGAATTTTAGGTGCTAGACATAGGGTGATGAATTCTACGAGATTTCAAGGCTCTGCTAGTAGTTTTAAACCATTACCTAGTAACACTCAACTAAACACTAGGGATTGGCTTGGATCTAAGATTAGTTGCGTTTCGAATAATGCTATTCCCATAGCTAAATACTCTAAGAACTCTAGATCATTTTCTGAATCCAAACAAGCTGTTTGATCAAATTGTCTGAAATGCATCTTTAAGGCACATCATGATAAGTGTTTTTCAAAATCCCTAAAGAAAGTTAATGCTCATGCAAAGGTTCAACCTGTTCAGTCTAGGATTTTCACTAAGTCATCTACTGTGTGTATGAAGCAACACAAACCAAAACTTCGCCTAGATGGATACCAACTGCTAAATCTTTGGAAACTAGGAATAAGGATAAGTCTTCCACTATGCATAAGAAGCCTAACAATCCTAGACCTTGCAATAAGTGGATACCATCTGGTAGAATGTTTAAGGATGCTGGACTTAGGTGGATACCTACCGGAAAGCTGTTTACCAATGGCATAATCAAGGTTGACCGTGAAACCCCAAAGGGTTTGGATACTAATGTCACTAACCCATATATATGCAATCAAGATTGTAATGTTAGTGCGGGTAGTCCTCACTCAGTTGCAGATACTTCGATCCTTCAATACATGGACTGGTTTAAAGTATGGATAACACAAGGATTGATATCTCATAACTCACAGGTTCAAGTAACTCAACCTTGATATTCAATCGGCAATGACGATGCTCACATCGATTCGGGCCTCGTGCTTCATCATTAAGGCGTGCAGAGATAACACTTCAAGCCCGTTCCTCAAAGAAAAGAAAAGTGTATGCCTCAGTGCGCTTTATCTTCAGAAGAAGAGAAATCTTCATTTTTTATGGCCATTCTCATCGACATTCTTCATCAACAAGCTTCATGTTTTTCCATGCTCTTTCAACCCTCAAGTGGATCTACGTTCTTTGGTGTATAGTCTCATTCACTTGCTCAATCGAAAATGGCAAATTTCATTTGCAATTTTTTAGGGGGAGAAGAGTGAAGAAAATAAATATCAATCATCAAGGAATCTACTTACCGTTGATCGTGTAAGATATTAGTTTTCACATACACATCAAACCATAACAACAAGGTGGCGTATAAGTGGAATTCTAGAGAGAGAAAGTTAGAGGTTTAGGGAACTTTAGTGAGAGAAAGAAAATTCTTATTATGAGCTCCAACTCTCTACCTTGGAAGGTAGAGTATTTATAGTCTTACATAAACGCCACACGACGGGTCATGGATCGGCATACATGGGTAAAGACCCGTCCGTCCTCCACGGTGTTACTTAACTAAATACTACTTAACTTAAAATAACTACGACTACGAGCTTTCTAACGATTACATATACTTGAGGTGACCGACTCTTCAATACACGGAATTTCTAATTCCTAACAATCTCCCCAGGGAGGTCACCTCAATCATGTACTAAAATTACATTGAATACAAACAGATATTACACTAAAATTGTTCTTGCATTCTTGATGTAGTACTTTGCTCAAGCTCGTAGTCATTGATTCTTCTCATTGCATGTTTGGTTAATCCAAGTGGAGGTCTTTCTTGATCCACATGATAATAATATTGAGCCGACTTTTGAGATCATCGGTTATCAAAAATCTACGAGACATCCATTGTGGTGTTGGTATTATGTGATGTTGTGACTTTCGGACCGACATGCTCACATTCGGATCATGATATCTTCTCATCGAGTAACGAAGCTTTCGTTGATTCATGATATTGGCGATGATGTAGCGAAGCATGGAGTGAAAATATCGAGTCATTGATGCACTAATCATGATTTCTTTTGAGATGAATGTGTTAAGTGAGCATGCGGCTATGGATTGACCGCTTCATTACGATCACCGCAAACGTCGGGTGTACCGCATACAACATTAGCAATAAATCGCACGAAAGTGTCTTTGATCACTTCGTTGAATTGAGTACACGCCCACGGTTCCCGTTGATCAAGACAAGTCTTGCTGTGATCGGTATAATTCAAGAATTTCCTTGACAGGGTTTCGCAATGCTCTAGTTGTTCTCAAACCGAGCATCTCAAAGAAGACAACACGGAGTGAGTGAACCAAATAATTTAAGTCCATTGATTGATGAAAAGAGATTTGAAAAACAATCGTGTATTGCTCGATAGAAATTGTTTTTGCAATACAACGAAGGTTTTATTGAAAATCAATTATCAATCATAAAACACCTTTGATTTGAAAAATTAGTACACGGTCGATGTGTTATAGAAAAGAGTTTTAAGCACAAAGACCGGTTTTCAAAGGTATCCGTCAATCCATAACTCGAACCGAGATTGATTCAAGAGATTGAATCGCCCCATTGTTTCTGTTCGGTTGTCACATGGTTGATCTATATGATAGATCTCACCGCCACCTACCGAGGAGCTTGTTTGATGTTGGCTCGAAGGTTTTCCATCTTCATTGTGAATATGTTTACACATCACTCGGATGTTCCGGCAATACCACAAGGATAATCGTGGGACTCAAGATATAATCTCTTTTCACATTGTGTGAAACAGAGTCTTCATTGAAAGTGCCCTCTTGAGATTTATTGATGATCTCGTGGCTCTAGACTCAATTTTGTGCATATTTGGATCCCGTGCGGAGACTAGGGAGAGGTCTCCTTCTTCAATATCAACAATCTCTAAGAGAAAGTCGATAGATAATGTCGGTTCCCGTGAGAATGAAACAAGTCTGTTAAGAGGAACTTGAGTGGTTTGGAAAGTTGAAGTGCGATCGTCCTTTGGGTCCATGACGTCTTGTCTTCAATACCGATGTTACCATCGGTAGCATATGAATTGAACCGGTTTACCCTAAGGTTGAATATATGGAGGCTATTTGTTTTCACCCTTTTCTCATTCAATTCTTTTAATTCTTCAACCCTTCATTGCTTACCGAGACTTCATAGCTAGAGCCTTGTTGGGTTAATTTCGATTACTAGCTCGGTCTCAGTCCGCCTCTTCCCATATCTCATTTTTCTCCTTTTATCATCATACCTAAGAACTCTACACTAACTAGTGGATAGTCCCTGGGTAGATCCCTCCGGTTCTGGTGGATCATAGGAATACATACCTAACCTTATCATCCTTATATCACCGTACATAAAGTAAACTTGGTCGGTTTATTTGGTATTGTTCATCTGCCATTGGAACCACTTGAAAACCATTTGAAAATCAATCCAGATACTTGTGATATATTATCAAAACATTTTGTACCTAAATTGTTTTTGATATTTTTAGAATAAGTGCTCCCCCTTAACATGTGCATGAATTGTTTGAAATCGTTTTGCACACGGAGGCAAGAGGAAGAATTAACTTCTTTGAATACCATTTTCTAAAAGATATCAACATCACTTCCCAAATCGAATCAAGTAGATAAAGCATTTTGGGGAAGGATGAGATTTTCATGATTTTGCTCCCCCTCAATATGTGCTTCTAAGTTTGAAAAGAGGGTTTTGCACATACTGGAGGGAACCTACACATTGAGATAAATGATCACGTTTCAAATCATAGGTGTAAGATAGATGCTCCCCCTCAACATGTGAATGGATTTTTTGAAATCGTTTGTCACATGCGGGGAGGATAACATGTACATCCTTGTAAAACCATTTATCGAATCCTCAGTTTAAGTCCAATTTAAATCACAAATTCTCCCCCGATCACAATTATCAAATCATTTGAGATTTATGATCTCTTATAGATTTAAATTGATTTTGAAAGCTTTTGAGGAGAATTGTGACTTGATTATGAAAGCGTTTTAACTGATAAGGATCGGATTTTAAAACTTTACTCCATTGATAAAACATGCATGAGTATCTTTTGAAAACAATTTAATGCCAAATAACTTTTTAATTTAATTGAAATCATTCTCCCCCTCAATCAATGACATAGGTTGTTGATTGAGAGATTGATATTTTGACAAATAAGTCCAGATGATTATCAAAAATAGAGTCCGAGTTATTTTTCAAAGCAGTTAGTTTTCAGCAGATACAAGTTTATAGAATCAGAGCATGGAATTTTGAAAACATGATAAAGTATGGCTCTGTTCTTTCTTTGAAAAGCGGGTTACTGCCTGAAGAGACAATAAACCATTTCTCTCTTTCTCTCAATTTCGAACAACATCTAAAGTCCCGTGTCATTCTTTGAATGACAACATCAAGACCGTAGATATTATCGAATCGAGAGAAACATGACAAAAATGACAATATTTTTTTTTTGAAGATTTTTCGAATTTTTCAAATTTTTATGGATTTTGAAAGTTTTATATTTTTCTATTTGATTTTTTTGAAGGTTTTATAATTTTGTATTTTGTTTTTCGAATAAGTATTTACAAGAGATAGATGAAGATAAACCTTTACTCCTCGTCTTCCTCCACGAAGGCGTTTGAGTGTTCGGTTGAAGGCTTTTCAAGCCAAGGCGTGGAAGAATAAACTCAAAACGTTCTCTTGGAAGAGCTTTGGTGAAGATGTCGCTAACCGATATTCATACCTCACAAAATAGAGTTCTACCACACCTTTTCCACTTGTTCCCGATGAAATGATGTCGAATGTCGATATGCTTTGCTCTTGAGTGTTGAGCGTTGTTGCATAAGAGAGCAATAGCACTTTTATTATCACGATGCGAGGGATTTTGTTGAATTCAAAGCCATAGTCGATAATTGAGATCTCATCCATAAGATTTGAGCACAACAGATGACATGGCTATGTATTCAACCTCAGTAGAGGAAATAGAAGTACTCATTTGCTTCTTTGAAGACCACTCACAAGTTTATCACCCAAAACCGAGCACCTCGGATGTACTTGACGAGTATCTTGACACCTGCATGATCGGCATCGCATATCTTTGTTAGTGACATACCGGTGTCCTTGGTGCCAAAGACCCATATTGATGGTTCCTTGGAATACCGAAACACCGTTTAACCGCTTCAAGGTGCTTTTTAGTAGGCTTAGCACGGTATCTAGCACACATGCAAACAATGAACAATATGTCCGGTCTACTAGTCATGAGGTACATCGGGATCCAATCATACTACGATATTTTGTTTGGTCAATCATGATCCCCGAGTGGTCCTCATCTAGTTTGGTTCGATCAATCATGGGAGTGTCAGCGGTCACTTGAATCAAATCCAAATTTCTTTAAGGTCTCGATTGCATATTTGGATTGATTTATAAAAATGCCTCCGGACTTTGCGAAATTTGTAATCCCAAGAAAATGACATTTGTCCCATCATTGACATTTGAAATTTTGAACTCATTTCATTTGAAAATGATCACATTCCATTAGATGCATCGAGGCAAAATAATATCATCAACATAAATTTGAACATGAATTAAATGTTTGCACGACTTCACGGTGAACAATGTTGGATCAAGCTGCTCCTTTGCTAAATCCGGTAGATAGAAGAAACTTTGTGATGTATCATACCATGCCCTTGGAGCTTGCTTTAAACCGTAAAGAGCCTTCTTCAAACGATAAACATGAGTAGGATGCTCTTGATTCACAAATCCTTCAGTTGGGCGGCGTGAGCGACTTCTTTAAGATCTCCGTTCGAAATGATGTCTTTACATCCATCGATGAACTACCATGTTCTTACTAGCAAGATTAGCGAAAAGATTACGATTGCCTCGATTCGAGCAAGCTGGAGCAAGAGATTCTTCAAAGTCAATACCCTCCTCTTGACGGTATCCTTTAGCAACTAATCGAGCCTTGTTCTTCAACACATCACCATGCTCATCAAGTTTCACTTTGAAGATCCATTTAAGAGCAATAATCATAGCACGATCTGGGCGGTACTAACTCCCATACATCAAGTCGATCAAACTCATGAATTTCATCTTGCATGGCATTGAACCAACTATCTTCATTCATGGCGGTTTAAACATCTTTTGGTTCGATCTTAGATAGTACGGAGTTGAAGAAGCACCATAAGGCATCGGTTGCAAGTTGTTTCCGTGTTGATACGGACGAGAGGATTTCCAATGATGTTGTCTAGTGGGTGATCGTAAGTCCATTTTCTAAGGTGTTCATGTGGCGATTAGTTGAGGGACCAAGTAGCAGAGTCGATGTCTCACGAAGAAGATGGTTTTGATGATGATTCGGGAGCAAACATGTTTTCAAATGGAGCATCTTCGAGTACCAAAGGGATTAACTTCATCATTGATGCGAAATGCAGTTCCATGATGTACATTTGAAGAATGATGATTTGTTGATGAGACTAAAGGATCGCAGAGGCGCTTCTTGACTTAAAGATATTGAGGCCGAGGATTTACTTCATTCACGTGAATATGAGCGCCTCTGTTGTAGGGATCGATACCTCATTAGTACTTGGATCATAAAGTGCATCAAACATAGGATCAAACAATTTCTTTAAATCATCTTGGATGGAGGTACATATGGAGTTTCATGAGAGGAGTTTGGAACAAGAGATGAACCAATGGGACTGTTTTGAAGTGCGGGTCCTGAATCGGATTGTCCAGAGCCATTTGACCGTCGACTCATCAAACGTAACGTGAATTGTTTCCATGATATTTCGGGTTCTTTTGTTGTAGATTCGGTATCCCTTTTGTTTGGTGCATATCTTACAAATACTCCAATGTCTCCTTTAGCTCTAAGTTTGCCTAAGTCTTGACCCTCATTAGTTGGATAACATAAAGCACCAAACACACGAAGGAAAGAGATTAGGTTTTCTTGTGGACAAGTTCATATGGAGTTTTCCATGAGCAGTGTGAATTAGGGAGCGATTTTGTGTGTAGCACGCAGTGGCAATAGCTTGACCCGGAGAAACATTGGAACCTTTGAGTAAATCGGCATTGTTCTAGCGGCTTCAACAAGAGTTCGATTTCGTCTTTCAACTACACCGTTACGTTGAGGAGTTCGTGGAACAACTTCTTTGATGGTGATTCCAACGCTTTCATAAAATTCACTAAGTTGTTTGTTGACAAACTCGGTTCCATTATCTGCTACGATAATTCGACGGTTTTGTTAAGTCGAACTGCGCAATTGTTTGATGAGTTTGATGATGATATCGAGTTTCATCCTTTGTCCTTAAGAACTTGACCCGGTGAATCGGGTAATCATCAACCACAACTAACACATATTTCTTCCCAAAGATATTCGCACCCTCATTGGTCCACATAAATCCATATGAATCATATGAAGAACTTCGTGACGAGTTAGTAGGTTTGGGTTTATGGGCATACTTCTTGCTTTTTCCCAATTGACATCTTGAACAAAGATGATCCTTTTCGTACTTGAGTCTAGGTAAACCTACAACTAAGTCCTTTCGGTGAGATCATTGATGGTGCCAAGTTCGGTGATTGAGACGACGATGCCATAACCATGACTTTGTTTTAGAAGCCTTTGACAAAGAAGCAAATTGGAGAAGACTTCATCATATCTTCGATAGAGATGGTGTATAGATTTGAACCACGTGAACCTCTTAAAAGTTCCTTACCATCAAGTTCTCTAACGAAGCATGTATGTTTTCAAGGCTACTTCTAGATCGAATCGCAGATTGACCAACAGAGAACAAGTTGTGACCAAGACCTTCTACATAGTAAACCACGGAGATAACACTTTTGCCAACAACATAGTCTCCATAACCCATGATAGCACTGAAATGATCATTCCCGAATCTAATCGTCCCGATGAATTTGCTCACGAAGTTCATGAGCCGTGACCGGTCGCCATCATATTCTTGGAGCGACTGAGTCCGGTACCACGAGCGATTTGAGCGATCTGCGGTTGAACACGAGACAAGAATGGATAATCGGATAATTGGGATCCCCATGCAAGAATGGGTTCCATTTGGTTAGTAGCAATGGTTGGAACACCCACATCGAAAAAGAAGCATTCATATCGAAATTAAGGCTTTGGAATCATTGTGAATAGATGCAATACTAGTGTCTCAGTATTAGCCTGCATACGTGTGCTCACTTCTTAAAGGAATAGTTCTACCGGAGGCATCCATTTTCTAGTGGGCATTGTCGATTATTCTTATGACTAACGGTATCCAATAATAGCCTATCTTACTAAATGTTCTTCCCTGGGTTTCCTTTGTTTTCTAACTTTCTTTCGTTTTGCCTTTTGCCTTTTTAGCATGAATTTTAGCATTAACCATATTAATCGGACAATTAACATCATTAGGCAAAACATTAACACCACATTCATGATTAGAAACATAATTCAAGCGAGACATCAATACATGGTTTGCAAATAGTATCGAATTGAATTAATTACGACGCCTATGGCTAATACTAGAATCAACACGATTCATTTTATTCGATTCAAGCTTAAAGTTCCTAGATTGTTCTTCTACTCTTTTCCAAAGCACATTCTTAGCTTGCGAGGTCCTATCATTCCTTGTATTGTCTTGAGACTTTGACCTGCTCCCTTTAATGTCATGATTACTCTGTAGAGGAATGGGAACATTAGTTGGTTTTACTATTTTTGCATCACTGTTTAGATGTCTTGGGATCTGAACTACATCTGAGCACACTAAGGTTCACTTTCTTAAAACTAGAAGTGCTGGGATTTGTATTCCCGAAGGCACACTTGAGTTCTCTTTCATAGCATTGACGGATCCGGAATCGAACTACTTAAAGGCACACTAAGGTTCACATTCAAGACATTGGGCATCGAATGAATATCATACTTGGCATTAGGCATCGAACATGGAATCAAAGGATTAACTCTCTCACCTAAAGACTTTGGGCATATTGTGATCAAGAATTCTAGGATTTCTTGAGATTGTTTGGCATATAAGCATGCATGTCCAATTGCATTATCATGAGGTTTCTCTAACTTATCCTCTTCAACAATCTCACGCAGACATTCTAGGCAATCCTTAAGGGATGAGAAGTATGTTTGAGCAACAAGTTTGTTGTTCACGAGATGAGGAGGACATATTTCACAAACATAGCATATTTATTACAAGAGTGAACCTTTGATACACCATTCTCCCCATTGGTCATAGGCATTTTCCCTTTACCCGACTCTTGATTCTCAATTTCCTTTTGCAATGAAGCTATTTGTTCGTTATTTTTGTTACGAGTGACCTTTATTGATTCAAATAACTCATTGAAATGACTTTTAACCTTTTCATTTTCTTCTAGAAAACTTTCGTTTTCCTTTTGTAATGCATTAACTAGGTTTTGAAGATGAAACGTTTGAGAATTCTGAGAATCTAAAGGAGGAGGTATTTGGGAGCCTGTCATATTGTTCGTTTGACCCTTTAATTGAGAGATTTGGGCTTTCAACTTTCTGATCGTGTTGCAATGAGCTTGAATCTGTTCATCACGTTTGTTAATTTGAAAAACGCATCAAACCACGGAGCATCGAGGATGTCTTGATATTTGAAGTTTTGACATTTTCTTTAAGATGTTGATATTTTAGTTGTAAATTAAAATGCTCAACTTCTAGTTTAGAAAATGTTTAACCAAATTGTCGTGATCATCCGGTTCAATTTTCTCGTTTAGTTGAATTAGTTTTTCAAGCTCAATGACACGATCATGGGAGACTTTCGGGCAACCGATAATTCATGAAATTTGGAAGCATTAATGGAACAATTTGTAGCGATGAAAACACATCTTGAGCAATACATTCGAAATCATGTTCTCGTTTAGTGTATGCAAGTTCTTCCTCTCAATCTCATTATATTTTAGTGCTCGCTCATAGTCACTAACTTCAACTATCATTGCATCAAATTCCTTTTCCATTCCCTTAATATCGGTTTCTATCCCTTTTAAGACTCTCAAAGTGATCTTTTAGAAGTTCAAAGAAAGGCATGACCTCGGTTAAATAACATTCTTTCATTTGCTCAAAACCCTTTCTCCTTGATTATACCGATGGGTGTGATCCTTTTCTTGCAAGTTTTCTCAAAATCAACAAATAGTTGAAATATAACATATTGGCTAATTAAGGTCTTGCTTTTAGTGGCAATTGTTCTAGGAACAAGATGCATTGGTGTATTAGGAGGATACACAATCGCTCTAGGCATTTTCCAAAGGGAGGTTTGTTTCAACAATATTTTCGACTTTACGCTTATCTAGATCTATTTTCCAAAAACTTGTTCGGAGTCAACCATGTCCGAGGCTTAAACTTGTTCAAGGAAATCCAGTTTTCCTTCTTGTAATCATGGGGTGTGATCTTTATTTTCTTCTCTTTACATTTAGGATCATCTAATTTCTTGTTCATCTTATCCTAGTGACTTCATCGATTTCTTATCTTCCTCGGTGCACTCAACGCAACTAGGTTTCGCCTAGGTTTAAGGATTTCATTGCCATCATAAAGAACCTTATGAGCATTTCTAGCCTTTTAATAACTTCGGATTTGGTTCCTCAATAAGGGAATGCTATGCTTATCGCTTAAGACTCTATGCTTAGTGATCATGTGAGCGATCGAATGGTGTTCCTTGTATGTACAACTTGTTTTCAAGTTTGTTTTCAAAGTTTTGATTAGAAAAATCTTTCAAGAGTTTTGATTCCTTTGCATTAAAATCTTGCTTAAGCATTTTCACATTTTCTTGAAGTTCTTGTTTTGCTTAGCGCTTTAGAAAGCTTTTCTTGCAAGGAATTTAACTCTTGTTTTAATACTTCTTCTCGAAAATTACTTTTCTAATGATTATACGCACTTGGTCATCCATTTCACGCTCACGAGAGGTCAACTCAAATTTTGCACGTTGTTCATAGATAGCAACACGTTCTTTATAGGCATTTAGTTCGTAAATCACGAATCATCGAGGCGGATGCGGTGTATTCATCAAAACATAGTTATTGTTGATCGCGAAGATGCATCACTTGGTGACTTCACTTTCACTTTGTTTCACATATTGATCATATGGGACAACATTGATATTATCCATATTTTCAATATTTGATTCAATAGTTTCGATTAATTGTACTTTGTCATGCATCTTTGCACATCGGCATCATCGTATAGTTTTAATACCTCGAGATGAGTTTGTCTTTGGATGGGCCACTTGTGGTGAAGATGAGACCTTGGGAGAAACCATTGGAGAAATGCTAGCCATAAAAATTATGTGTGCGATGGGTCCATCATCCACATCAGTCGTATGCATCACAATCGGCGACTTGAAAGGCATTCGATGATTGTGACCTATTTCACGAATAAATTGCTCATCCACATCGACATCATAGGTCTTGGCATTGCCCTCGACGAAACAACAACTCCTCTTCATCCAAAGCGGCACCATTATCCCGAGCTTTAAAAGCGACATCTTATCTCCGAAATAATCGGCGATTCGTGGACGTTTTGGAGATGTGCGGTTCCTTGCAATGTGTCCTCACCACCACAGTTGTAGCATTTGATCGGCTTAGTTTGACCTTGATTACCATTCCTTCCTCGATTACGATTACCAACATAACCTCTACCACTCCACCTCTTCCCTGTTCATCTGTCTTTCTGGAACTGGTTGCACCACGATCCTCCCATCTTTAACAATAGCTTGATTGTGTGGGTTAGATCTTTGTTACGAGGTTGTTGTTGGTTTGTGGGAGAGAATTCATGTTTTGACTAATCGGAAGAGCTAGTTGATTAATGATGTTACCAGCGTGTGCATCGACATCGACTTGTTTGAACATAGGATCGGGAATAAGTTTGTGATTACCATTACCCATGGGTATGACTTGTGAGGCTTTGGTTGTGATTCGATGTTTGAGTAGAAGGCGGTTGAGTCATTAGATGAGCTAGTCTCTCACCGGTTGGTTTTGAGCCGATTAAGAATCATCTTTTCAAACATGGCATGTCTCTCATTCGAAGAAGGAAGGCATAGAGTTGCTCATAATTAGTATTCTTCAATCCTTTAGTGAGCTTCACGAGTAACAAACTTGTGCCATTCGGGATTCATGTTGTTCACAAATTTTGAGTTCATTGAATGTTAGGCATAGTCATTCGATGTTCCTCATATCATTCACCGACTTATGAAATCTCACATAGTACTCATAGACACTCTCATCCGGTTTCATCTTGAATTGTTCAAATTCGTCATAGAGTTGTGATTCTCTGTCTTCCATAGTTAATTCGAACACGAGAAGCATCTTGGCGTTATCCCATATTGCCTTTGCATCGGTGTTGTGATTGATCGACTTGTAGATGTCTTTAGGAAGACCTTGAAGAACAATGTTAGAAGCCACGATATCGACATCGAATCTCTTTTCTCCTTATCATCAAGCTCATCATACATCTTTAGTGCATCCATTCCGTAAATCGAGTTCCATCTTGATGATATCAAGTACATCTCTAGTCGTCTCAACTCGATCGGTCCTTCATCAATGGATTTGAGAATGTTGACACCATTATCCTTTCCAAGATAGTACAATCGATTCGTTGAGCCCAAGAATCGTTGTCGATCTTGTCAAGCATGGGTGGACGAGTATCCGAACCACCGCTTGAACATCCTCGACAATGATGGAGATGATAGTAGGAACGTTGGTAGACATGTTAACAGTTATGCGGATTTTATAACTCTATGATTAAACCGAAATAGATTCTTTCACGGATTTTACTAAATCAAGTGAAACCGTAAAAATCACCCAAGTCGCTAGAAGATAATGCACCAAGTCGCTAACACCGATTAGCTATACCACCAAGTCGCTAAAGTCCCAAGTCGCTAAACAAAGGCAAGTCGCTAAATAGTAACTCGCTAAGCCTCAAGTCGCTAGCAAAATTTTGGCGACAATTAAGCTAATCAAGTCGCTAAAGATTCAAGTCGCTAAATAGCAACTCGCTCTTGACCAAGTCGCTAACACCAAGTCGCTACCGTAGTGGAGAGTCCACTATTTGTCTTGTAAGTCGCTAGGCCTAAGTCGCTAGCTCCAAAACGCAACTCGCTACAAAATTGTAAAGCAAGTCGCTACTAAGAAACAAATCCGTAGGTCAAGTCGCTAGCAAGAAAACAACACAAACATCACTTTTCAATCCAAAACAACCCAACCAAGATGATTCAAGCTTACCAAATGAAAACCTAAACACTTGTGATGGTTCTAAACATAAAAGTACTAACAAAATCCAAGCTTTAACACAAGAAATCAACCAAATGATGCACAAACCACTAAACTTTTTCAAACTCAAAACCACCTAAAACCACTAGAAATCCAAAGATGTGCAAGATATGATCTAACCATGGCTCTTGATACCAATTGTAAGATATTAGTTTTCACATACACATCGAACCATAACAACAAGGTGGCGTATAAGTGGAATTCTAGAGAGAAAGTTAGAGGTTTAGGGAACTTTAGTGAGAGAAAGAAAATTCTTATTATGAGCTCCAACTCTACCTTGGAAGGTAGAGAGTATTTATAGTCTTACATAAAATGCCACACGACGGGCATGGATCGGGCATACAGGTGGGTAAAGACCGTCAGTCCTCCACGGTGTTACTTAACTAAATACTACTTAACTTAAAATAACTACGACTACGAGCTTTCTAACGATTACATATACTTGAGGTGACCGACTCTTCAATACCTGGAATTTCTAATTCCTAACAGATCGTATTCTTATTCACTTGGTTAAATCAAAAATGGCAACTTTGGATGCAATCTTTAAGGGGGAGAAGAGTGAATATACTACATGTTGATGGATGTTTGAATAATGGTCATACGACTCTCCTCCAACGCCTAATTTCTTCACTCACTAAGGATAACTGGGATATAATATTTGGGATTCATTGTTTTTCATGATATGTTTGATGAGTACTTCCAGCCTCCAACGAATGTTGATCATCCAGTTTCTGAAGCTCATGCTCCGGTTCCTACTGACTCAACTGGTTCATTATCTAAGAAGTACTTCTCGGAATTCTCAAGAAACCTTATCTCTAGTTACTTCACAAGGCGTTGATAATGGCTTTCATGATATTGTAGTTGCACTATTGAATAAAGATCCGCTCTTTGGTATTCCTTTTGCCAAATCTTCACGGATTATTGTTCCTCTCATTGTGCACACTATAAATCAACCACATGAACATTAAAGAAAATGACTACCTCATCCACTCAAAGACATTATTGGTGAATCTTCCATATCAGTCTCTACATGTATACCTTAGGAAGAATGCATTGATGTTGAGGAATCATTTGTTTTGGTTCATTCAGTGGGTCAATGTACATCCGATTGTATGTTTATTCATCTGTTAGACATTTGACACAAGATTGATTACTTCGGAGTTAATCATTTATCACTTATTTGAGATTGAAGTTGACTTTCACAAAGGCGTGTTCTTATTTGATAACTTGCTCGGGCTTAAGAATTTGAGTTGAAAACTTGGTTTATCTAGTTACCAGCAGTCGGGGTGGATGGTTAAAGACCGACGATGTGGATAATCTCAAGAGGTGTTATTGTCTCATACTTTGTTTGAGTAGTGAGTACTTAGAGATTTGCTTGAAGCATAGATTCTCGACACCGTTCTTCCATCATTAAGTGCAAGCTTAAGATACAAATGTGGAGAATTTGACTTCAGTTTCAAGTTTGGTATATTGGGTTTTCTTATTTAGTGATCACTTCAAGTTGTCTACATATGGGTTGATAAAGATAGTCAGAGAGAGTTTACAGAGTGATTGATTCTCGCAGATTCAGTTGAGCTAATTGTTTGTTCTTTTCTATTTCAAGAGTATTTGGCATGTATAATGTCTTCTTGATTCGTAGGTATCAAAACCGACAAGGGGGAAGGAGATATACATCTAAACACACAACGAGTACACGTGATGAACTTAATACTTCTTCTATATTGAAGTTATTCCGGGGAGACAAATGTCATAACCGCAGAGAAACTCAGTGTTTAACTCGTAGCCTTTGGTGTGTTATTCAAACTATTTAGGGGGAAGGATATATTATTCCAACTACTTGGGGGAAGGATGCATTATTCCAACCATTTGGGGGGAAGTGGTCTCTGGATAACTTTTTGGTATGGATCGCTTCAGACGTCAGTAGAAAACAAATATGAGAAGATTGTTTTATGTGTGGGATGATACGTTGATGTCATATTGGATGATATAACCCCGAACGAAGAATCACAAAGATCATTCTTAAAAGGAGCAGCAAGATCGATGATAATGGTGTGCTTCTTTGTGCATCTGGCTAAGGCAAGCTTGAAAGAGAGCTTAGAATCTGCTCAGCTAAAGGATTTTCGGTTTGGGGAGAAGCTGCCAAAGAGACATTCTTAAAGGCTCAATTTCTTCTTTTCAAAGAGTCTCGGAAGCTTTGGTGGTGGATGTTTAAGAGATGACGATTTCTATCTTCTTCAACGGGGTTGCTCGATATCCTTATCTCGGTACTCGTATCATCATCTTCTTAAACTATATCATCTAATCTATCTGTAAATATTTATCAAAAGCAAAATACAAAAATATAAAACCAACTAAAAGAAAATAGAAAAATTGAAAATTTCAAAAACCCATAAAAATCAGAAAATTAAAAAAAAAAAAAAAATGTTTTCTCAAGACATGTCTTCTGGTATCGATAACATCAGCGGTCTTAGAAATGTCATTCAATAATGGTACGGGACCATAGATGAAGTTCAATCAGGAGGTGTAAATATTCTTTTTCAAAACATGTCTAAAACTATGGCTTGCTATTATTTCCGATAGCAACCCGATCTTCAAGAAAGGAAAGTGTTGCGCTAAACAAATTTTCAAAAAAATTTGTGCACTTATGCTAAAACAAATTGAGGAAAGTATGTCGAAGGACTGTTGTTCCTACTCAAATATTTTTCCTTCTAAAATTCTTCAGAAAAATATTTGTTGTTTTAAAAAATGGTGGTAAATGAGTTGCTTGTAAATCAATCAGATTCAGAGTTTTCGTAAAAATTGAAAACTCAATCAATAACTTCAGCGCTTTTAAACTTTTCAGAAAATAAGTCATTGATTGAGGGGGAGAATGTTTTCAAATATATATCATCTAACGAGCTCATCTAATTATCCTATATACTTAAATGTAAAACATGTTAACCTAAGTTGAAGGACTAGGTGCCTAGGATATGATTGTTAGAATTAGATGACTATAGTTTGATAAACATGTTAATCCCATGCCTTATATGATCTGATTGATATGTTGGATTGACTTGTATTAGTCGATTGTTGTTTGGGTGTTGTCGACCACCATATATCTGTTTTTATGTCCACTAACATATGCAGATAAGATGGTTCATAAGATTGTTCCCGATCCAGATCCCACAACGAAGATGATTGGATGCCGAATGGAAAGGGTAATTATCTCTTTGGTCGACAAAGAAGAAACGGAGCTTAATCAGATCTCTCCATGGATAGTTGGCACGATAGATGCAACTTAAGAGGTCTCACTGCATCAGCAGACGGTTTTCTTCCAAGCCCTACAACAACAACAACATAAGCAGCTTCTACACCACCTAACGTATCTTTGTGCAGGATAATTGTGATGATAACATTTTTTAAACAATTTTTAAAATAATATTGTTTTGAAAATTGGAAAAATATTGGTTTTGAAAATAAATTGGACTTAATTTTGGAAATCACCGGACTTCATTTTAAAATTTAAGTCACTCAATCATCGACTACGGTCATCGATTGAGGGGGATAGTGATTTAAAATAAAATTTTCAAACGATATTTCTTCATAAAAGGTCCGTTTGTACAATAATAAGTGGTGATCTAAAGATTTAATGTTATGTCATGGTATAATTTTCTTTAAAACTCAAAGATCTTACAAAATGAATTTTTTTTCTGTTCTTGAATGATTGTGAAATTGTTTTATTTTACTTAAAGATCTCTTAAAAACTATCATACCTGACATTAACAAACTTTAATGTCTTAAATTGATCCTTATCAGTCAATTTTCAAAATTAAATTTTGCCACGTCTTTCCCCAAATTTTTTAAATGATTTAAATCAATCGGGATCCAAAATCTCAATTGGTTTAAAATTTTTGATCGGGGGAGAGATCGTGATTTAAATCTCAAATCGGTTTTAAAAAAGGGTGATTGTTTCTAAAGCACTCCTTCCTTCATGTGCCAAACGATTTTGAAATACATAATGCACATGATTGTGAAGGAGCATTTAACCAAAAACCAAAAGAGTATTTAAACAAGGCCACATATTCTCCCATGTTTTCCAAACCTTATTAAATCACTTAGGATCCAAAATCTCAAAGGGTTTGACATTTTTGATCGAGGGAGAATTTGTGATTTAATAATGAAATTTGAGAAAAGGTGATCGTTTTGATTCAATTGTGCAGGCTGCTCTCTCATATGTGCTAAACGCTTTCGTATCTCGAAGCACATATTAAGGGGGATCATTTCAAAAGAAAACAAAATTTCAAGGTACAAAGATTTCTATGTTTCAACATAAGTACCTTGATTGATTTTCTAATGGTTTCTTAATGGCTTTTGTGATCGTGGTTGTGCGTCAAAAGAACTCTTTCCTCTATGTGATAAATGATTTTAAAAATCCTATGCACATATTGAGGGGGAGAATTTACCAAAAAAAATCAAATGGCTTTTTCTAAAGAAATTGTGATCAAGAATATATTTCAAAAGAACTCTTGCCTCCATGTGCTAAACAATTTCATAATCATATGCACATGTTGAGGGGTAGCATTTCTAAATGATCAAAACAATTAAGGTACAAAATGCTTTGATATTATATCACAAGTACCTTGATTGATTTTCTAAATGATTTTTCAATTGGTTTCAAGAAGGAAAGAACAATACCAAAAGACCGACCAATTTACTTTATACATGGTGTTATAAGGATGGTTAGGTTAGGTATCCGTTCCCACGATCCCGCCAGAGCCAGAGGGATCTACCCAGGGACAATCTACTAGATAATGTAGAAGTCCTTAGGTATGATGAAAAAAGGAGAAAAGTGAGATATGGGAAGAGTGCGGACTGAGATAGAGCTAGAACTGGAATAAACCCAACAAGGTTCTAGTTATGAAGTCTCGGTAAGCAATGAAGGGGTTGAAGAATGAAAAAGAAATGAATGTGAAAAGGGTGAAAAGAAATAGCCCTCCAATAATTCAACCTTAGGGCAGAAACCGGGTTCAATACATATGCTCTTGGTGTTTACTAAGGTAACACTGGTATTGAAGACAAGACATCATGGACCCGATGGCCGATCGCACTAAACTTCCCAAGCTACTCAAGCTCCTCTTAAAAGGACTTGTTTCATTCTCACGGGGAACCTACATAATCTATCAACTTTCTCTTAGAGATTGTTGATATTGAAGAAGGAGACCCTCTCCCTAGTCTCCGGCATAGGAACAAAATGTGCACAATTGAGTCTAGAGCCAAGAGATCATCCACAATATCTCATTAGGACACAAAATTAATGAAGACTTGCTGTTTCACACATTGTGGAAAGTAAGAATATATTAAGAGTCCTACGCATTATCCTTGTGGTATTGCCAGAACATCTGAGTGATATGTAAAAGTATTCATGATGAAGATGGAAATCCTTCTAGAGCCAACATCATACAAGCTCTTGGTGGGTGACATGTTAGATCTTTTCTAAAGATCAAGCTTGTGACAACTGGACAGAAACGATGGGGCGATTCACTCATGAATCAACCTTGGTCCAGGAAATGAATTGAAGAACACTTTTGGAAAAACCGTTCGATGTGCAAATCTCTTCTTTTCTCTAGCACATCGAATGTGTATTCAATTTCAAACACAAAAAGTATCTCTGATTGAAAAATACTTTTGGAAAAACCGTTCGATGTGTAAATCTCGTCTTTTCTCTAGCACATCGAATGTGTACTCTTTCAAATACAAAAGGTATTTTTGATTGAAAATTGATCTTTCTCATAAAACCTTTGTCGTATTGCAAAACTCTTTCTTCAAGCAATACGCGATTGTTTTCAAATCAATTTTCATCAATCGGTGAATCTCAATTATTTGGTTCACTCACTCGTGTTGTCTTCTTTGAGGCGTTCGGTTTAAAACGACTAGAATAGTCGCGAAACCTGTCAAGGAGATTCTTGAATTATACGATCACAGGCGATGCTTGTCTTGATCAACGGGAACCGTGGGCGTGTACCTCAATTCAACGAAGTGATCAAAGACACTTTCGTGTGTTTTATTGCTAACTGTTGTTTGCGGTACATTTGGACGGTTGCGGTGATCGAATTGAGAAGTCAATCCAAAGCCGCATGCTCACAAAGATCCACACTTAATTGAAGAAATCATGACTAGTGCATATCTACATAACTCGGCTCGATATTTTTATACTATGCTTACCTTTCTGATGCAAATATCATGAACCGATGAAGGCTTCCGCTACTCTGATGGAAAGATGTCATGATCTTGAAAGTATGAGCATGTCGGTCCAAAAGTCACAACTTCACATGATGGCAACACAATAAAGGGTGATCCAGAGATTTGTTGTGGCTGATGATCTCAAAGAAAGCTCAAAGATCATCAAAATATGGATCAGTTCAAAGACCTCCACTTAAAGTACAAAGCATTCGGACTTTGAAGTATCGCTGCTAAAGCACAAATATTGCGGATGTGAAGAATTAAAGTCTACGAGCTCAGAACAGAAGACAAAATAGAATGCTAGGATTTAAAATGAAAATCATGGGGTGACCTCACTTAGGGGGAGATTGTTAGGATTTAGGAAATCCATAGTGAAGTGTCGGTCACCCCAACTATTGTCTAGCATATGTTAGCTCGTAGACATTACGTTATTTATTAGTTAGTTAGTTAGTTTAGAGCAACACCGTGGAGGATGGACGAGTCTTTACCCAATGTATGCCTGATCCATAGCCCGTAGGTGGCGTAATATGTAAGAACTATAAATAGCCCTCTCCTCATGTGGAGAGGGTTGGTGCTTTCATTTCAATAAAATCTTCCTACTATTTTTCTCTCATCTTTCTCTCTCTAGAAAGTATCCCACCCATCTCTCTCTCTCTAAAATATTCTTGTTTGATTCGAACCTCATACATGTTCTTTGATTAAAACAATAACCATTATCCTACAATAACTCCTCTTCATCCTTAATTGCTTCATTATACTCATTCAAGGCTGTTATTTCACATTCTTTAAGATCACCACTATGAGGATTAGCTACCAAATTCTCTTGAGCTACTTTCAATTTCTCTCTGCACATTTTAACTCTTTCATACAGGTTCCCATTTTTCCAGTTTAGCTTATTCATCATACTCTTTAAGTGCTTTATTTTTTTCACCAAACAGAACATTTTACACCCTTAACCTCAAAACTCCATTCTTTAGTCACAGTAGGCAAAAAATCATCTTTATTGGTTATATAGTTAGCAAATCTAAATGGTTTGTTTAGCAAGAGCTTGAGGAAAACTTACTTTGACTGGACTATGATCAGAAACTATAAATGGAAGAAACTCAGCTACAGCATTGGGGAATTTCTTAATAAACTCCTCATTAACCATAGCTCTGTCCAGTTTGTTTTGAGAATACTATTGTCTGGATTCAGGGGAGACTTGATCCATGTAAAGTAGAGCCATGCGCTACATAGGTCTTCAATCTCAATATCATTAATGCATTCAATAAAATCTTGCATATCTGATGTAATGATAGAACCCCCAGCTGAATGTTCTGTAACCTTTATAGTAGTGTTAAAGTCACCCAGAACCATGGCCATCCAGAAGTTACATATTTTGCTCCCTTTAAGTCTTGCCAAACCTCTTTCCTTTCTCTACCAGTGTTTGTAGCATACACAAAGCTACAATATATTTTGACTTTAGCTGAATAGTCTCTAAAACACATAACAAAGTTTGTTTAGAACTACTCACCACCATAAAGTTAACCACTGTGTTATTCCACCCTATCAGAATTCTACACCCATTCATGCTATAATTAACATTTAACACCCAACTCCAGCTTCCAAAGGCTTTATCACATACTTTTAGTAGCTTATAAGGTTTCACATGAGTCTCTAGAATTGCACACACTTGAATACCATCCTCTTTTATCATTCTGCTGATTCGTTTTTGTTTTTTCAATTTATTCATACTTCTAACATTCCAAAAAACTATATTAAAATCCATAAAGAGTAGTAAAGAAACTGCTAATCTACCCTAATTTTAACCAGAATTCAATTCAAAACTGACTTACTCAAACTATGACATTATCAGCAGCCATAGCTTGAGCTAAACCATTCCCTACTTCCAATACATCCTCTTTATTCATTCTTTCATCCTCCCTTTCTCTGATTCTATCTATCTCCCATTGTTCTTTGAAGTATCTGATCATATCTTGTGTCCAAGTGCTTGATTCTACACAGTTAGGCTGAACTTTCTTGTTTAAGAAAACATCAACCACCATCCTGCCTTTCAGAATCCTTAAATCATGATCATCTTCATCCCTGACACTGTTTAGAGCTTCAAATTTATTGTTACTTTTAGGAGACATAGCAGCCTTAGTTCCTGATGTTGATTCTTGAGCTATCTTAGCTTTATTCTTCTCTTTAGTTGCATTTTTCTCCTCAATATCAGAATTCACTCTTCTTTCTCGGTACTCTTTCCTGTAATTGTTCCTTCTCCCTACCCCATTCCTTTTCTGTTTTTGCCAATTTCCATTTTCCTTGTTAGTTTGTGTTGTATTTACCTCTTTCAGCCTTGCTTCTTCATCATTCTTCTGTTTCAATTCTTCCACTATTCTAGTTCTAATACTACATTTGTCAATGCTATGCCCAAATACCTTGCAGTGATCACAACATTCAGGCTTCCAATCATACACCACATTAACCAACTTTTTACCCTTTACCATCTAATTTTATCTGTGTATACAATCTTGATCTCATTCTTCAAAACACTTTACAAGCTTCAAATTCAACCAGAACCCTTGCATAGTCAGACCTACCAACCCCATTTTCACACATTCTAGCTATCATTTCATCCATCATAATAGGCCTTCCTAAACCACTGGCTAGAGCACTTATCCGCTCCATACTCCATGCCTTCATTGGGATGTTTTGTAGCTTAACCCATACAGGCAATTTAACTGGTTCAACCTTCTTTAACCCAATATCAGGATTCCATTTCAGTACAAACAGTGGCCTATTAATCATCATCCAATGACCTTTTGCTAATACTTGTTGCATCCCTTCAATATCCTTGAACTTGAACAGAATGATGCCACTATCATTCACAATTACATCTTTTAAACCAAATTTGCCCCACATTCTCCTTATAGATACCTCAATTCATTGAAGCCCATATTTTGCCCAACAAAGTAACCACACAATGTAGATTGCCATTTAACACACCCTTTCTGGACAATTTCACCATCAAACATAACAGTCTCTAAACCATCCTCAATAATCTTTGGTGCAATGTAAATCAAATGATTATCAATAGTAATCCAATTTTTCTTAACAACATTAGCATAAGGCTTATCATTATCCACCATAGCATTCTCAACATTATCAATATTACCATTATCAACATTATCAATCTTACCATTATCAACATTAGCATTCTTATCAGTATTACTAACAACATTTTCAGAACTGTTTTGTGTATTTTTATTGTCTCCTTCAGTTCTATCAGTTTAATTAACAATTGGAGTTATACTTACATCATTATTCATGGTATCTGTGCACTTATTGCTTGTATCTTCAACCCTCTCCTTTTCCAATTCCACAATTTCCTCTATACCAACACTCATCTGACTCAAACCCACTTGATCTGCCTATATTCTCAGCTTCCTTACCACTACCATTGTTGCTTCCATTATGGACCTTAACCGCTCTTTTCCCAGTATTGATTTCAGAATTCTCATATCTCTTAGGAATCCTAACATTGCGTTTCAAACCATGCCTATTAGAAGACATTTGGTAAATTCGACTCAAAATGACTTTAAAACACTAGTATGAACCCTACAAGATAGGTAGTCAACCCATAGATAACACTCAGATGAAATTCAAGAAATCCAATTTTTGGCGCAAAAATTGAATTTTCAAATTAATGAGTAAAATTTGGGGAAAACAGTATTGGATTGATCGGAGTGACAATCTGAATCGATTTAACGGATTAGATTTTGGAATTGATGGTTAGATTGTAAGTAATTGAAGCTTTTTAGGCTTTAATGGCGGATGAGTTTTAGGCGGTTAGTTTGTTTGGTTTGTTAGAGGAGAGAGAAAAAGATAGAGAGAATTTTAGGATTGAATCATCATAGTAATTTGATAAGCGAAAATGACAAAAATATCAATTTTCACAAACACACTTCACAAAATACCAATTTTTTTTTCAAAAAATCAAAAATACCCATTAAACTCGCAAACTTTGCGACTATTTGCGATTTTTTAAAGAAATCTAGCAAAGTTTGCGATTTTTTAAAGAAACTCGCAAAGTTTGCGATAATATTTAAAAATATCGCAAACTTTGCGATTTTTCTTAAAAAATGCAAATTTTCGGATAAGGATTGCGAGATTTTCTCTACTTGCGAGATTTCACCCAAAACGTGTATTTGCTGTTAATTTTGACTCATTTCACCCAAAAACTTAGCTCTTTTCACTAAAAAACTAAATTTTGTCATGAAACCCGTCAACCAAACCGTAAAAATACGTATTTGTAAAGGAGGTGCATGGGAAAGAGTGGATGGTGTGTTGGAGTATATGCCGTTAAATTGTGTAAAACGTACACTAGTTTTACCATTGTTGTCATCATATTCATGTCTACTGGAAGCAGTATCCGAGAGGCTAGAAATCGATATTAATAGTGGTTTTATGATAACTTACAATTCGGATAATGATATTGTTGAGGTATGTGATGACTTGGAAGTTAATGAATTTATGGAATTTGTTGTTAAAAGTAGTAAAATTGTTACGTTGTGTATTGTTGAGTCTCGTGAAAATTATCGGCAATTATCAACTACGGGAAGCAATCAACAAAGCAATTTTAATCATGCTACCCTGTCTGTAAATATATATCAAACTGAGTATCATTCCACTCAATTTCACCAAACGCAAATGCCTGGATTTCCTGGTAGTCGTCTTTATCAGAATTTTCCAAGCTATCAGCAAATGCATGGATTTCCTGGGTATCCAATGTATGTGCCTGTATTTCCTGGGTATCCTATGCAGGATCCTCAAAGTGATTCGGCTAGTCGTAAAAAAAAAGGGTTGTTGGTTCACCAAAAACCCATACGGCTAATGAAAGGGATTTGCTAGATGATAAGAAATTACGGCCTATTGGCGAAAAGGTAATGGGTAGTGTTTTTGGGAAAGTAAAAACATTATTTGGAGAGGAGAGTGGTGAATCTGATGAGGAGAGTAGTGAATCTGATGATGATGCGGAAACAACACCCGCAAAGAACGATGAATCTAAAAAGGATAAATTTTGGAATATGCCTCCCCTACTCAAAACACCAGTTCAAGATATCAACTTGAAAAAAGGTATGTGTTCTGGAACATCTAGTCTTGTTCGTTTACATAATAATTTTAATGATAAAGAACAAATTAAAGTTGCTTTGGGTAGAAAAGCTCTTGAAGAGGGATTTCAAATTAGATACCCAAGATTAGACCCCCAAAGGGTGTATGCAACATGTATTGTTGACACATGTGAATGGGTTTTTCGAGCATATATACCCAAAGACTTTAAAAAGTTTTATGTAAAAACTTTTGTCGACCGTCATACATGCACTAAAGCTCAAATTCACCCACATCATCGTAATGCTTCCCCAAAGGTACTTGGTCATATATTGAAGGAGGTAATGTCTGAGAATAGCAGGATATATAGAGGGAAAGAGATTGTGACAGATATGAATGCTAGGTTCAAAATTGATATTCGTATTCTCAAGCTTGGCGAGCTAAATGTTATGCGTTGCAACTGTTGAGAGGGACTCCTAAGGAGTCGTTTGCTGAAATCCCTTTGTATAACCCAGGGACTATTACATATATAGAAACTGACGATGAAGACAGATTTGAGATTTTTTTTTTCTTGCCATGGGTGCTGTGGTAAGTACCAATTTTATAAACAAATAAATGTATTATTCATGCTATATATTTATTATTTTACTTATCAAATAAACAACTACACCGATCATACATAGCAAATTCCTTTGAAACATATGAAGCCACAATTCACTTGAAAAAACCTAATACGGGAAAACCCCCAATTCGGGGAAAAACCCAATTCAAATAAAATCCTAATTCGAAAAAACATTAATTCAAAAAATCCCTAATTGAAATATAATTGACATGATTTTTGTATGAATAAAACGTACCGGGGTTGCATCTAGATCCATGATTCGTTGAAAATTTGCAAAACCCTTTTGCGTGTTTTCTTTAAAATTTTGCAAACCAAAGTTTAAACACTTTGTGGGTTTCAATCTTTGCGAGTTTTGGTATTTTGGAGAGCTTTTGTGGAGCTGTGAAAATCGTCCGTGTCTTCACAAGTGTGGAGAGGGTGAAAATCGCAAAGCTTGGTTTTTGGTATGTGGTATATGGAGAGTGTATATTGCATAGATTTCAAAAAATCGTAAAGTTTGCTACATTGTTTCAAAAAATCGCAAACTTTGCTAGATTTCTTTAAAAATCGCAAAGTTTGCGATTTTTGAAAAAATCGCAAATAGTCGCAAAGTTTGCGAGTTTTATGGGTATTTTTGGTTTTTTGAAAAAAAAAATTGTTATTTTGTGAAAAGTGTTTGTGATAATGGATATTTTTGTCATTTTCCCATTTGATAATATGTGTGACATCTACGTGTAACATACGACCTCCGAACATGCAATGCTGGCAAATTACACCCAAGTTAGATGCATCGCGTTCACAACTCATTTTATTAATGTACTTGACTTCTTTCTTTTGAATGATTTTTTCCTAGCTTTGGATTTTTAAAATTAATATGGCCGTTTTTTTTATATTAAATGATTTACTTTGGAACTTAAAAGGAGTTACCCTTGTCGTACTATCTATACTACCTTATAATGCATTTAGGCCTTCTATAATTAGAAAGCTTAAAAATTGTTTGTGATACGGGAATATTATGCTTTAATGCTTGTGATTACTCACAACTGGTTCCATTTTTATTTTTTTTTTGCTAAAATTTTCTTAAAGTTTAATGAAATGTGAATGCTAAATTGTAACTGTTAAAGGAGCGATCATTCTGCTTCTAAATGCCCTAGAGTATTTAAATGATACATTATGAGATTAGTCACATTTTATGCTAGTGTGGATTTATTAGTGATTTACTCAAACATGACAGTAATCTATGCAAGTTCTTAGCCACATTTTAGCAAGGTTGAAATGAAAGTGAGGGAGTAATAATGTAAAAAAAGTATATAAGAAAACTGTTGTGAGTAAGAAAATAACGGAGAAGAAACAATGTTAAATTGAAAACTTCATCAAATTTGGAAAATAGGCTACCAATGAAGTGGTGAATTTATTAGCTGACATGTCTTTAAATTTGACAACACATTATATTATAAAAATGGAAAAGTGATAGTACAATTAAAAAATTGTTAAGGATCCCGTTATTTGTTAATTTGGCCTCCTATTGGTGGATAATTTCATTTGCAGTAAACATTTAATGTAAACAGTAGTTTAGTACATCATGTGCCACTTTGTCATTGGTTGAAGGGAGTTGGCAACTTTACTGTACACTCCCTTTTTTGCGTAATTCTCTTCAATGACTCCGTAATTCCCCCCTTATATACCCGACCTCTCCCACAAATTCTAGAAACACATGAATTATATGATCCAAAAAAAAGAACAAAGAAACCCATATCCAGATTCTTCCATTTTCCACAGTCGACAAAACACACACAAAGACACACATATCCACAAATGGTCGGATCAAGAAGACGAGGGAAAAAAGGGTGATGATGATGAATCGTTAATAGAAAAAAGAGGGAAAAACCCACAAATAATCGGTTGGAGAATGCCATATGAAAAAACAGGTATAAAAGGTTTTAAATTTTATGGGTTCTAATTTTCTGTTCATGTGTAATTTTTTTTTCATTACTAGATATTTATTTTTTTATTTTTTTTTCGTTCAAATTAGGGTTTGGTTAATTTGGGGATTTTTTGGATTTGTTTCCCAAAATTTAATTTAATATAACTGATATATTTTAGCTTTTTGAGTCAATGGATTCGCACTCACATATACCTTTTTTTGTGATGTTGTTGGGTGGTGATTAGGATTTTAGAACATGCATGTAATATGTTTGAGGAAATGTCTGAGTTAAAGGTCAAGGTGAGACAAATTGACAATGATTCATAGTTAATTTTTTAGAAAAACTTTGTATTATATTGATTGGTATTTGTTTCATTGTAGGTTTTAACTCAAACTTTCAGTCTCATTTAGGCTGCTTAATATAAGAAGTTAAGTTGAAAAGTAAGCTATCTCAATCACCCTCTTATTTTGGTTATTCTATATGTGGCTTTTGAGATTTATGTAGACATACATGACTAATTTTAGTGTAAATAAGCACTAAAATGTGATGTACTTATTTTAGTGTAACAAAGCTCACTCGACCACCTTTAATGGTTTTGATGGTGTCTCACAGCAAGATTTGCAAACAACAACAGTAGGTGAGTGTTTATTATCATGTAAAAATGGATCACGGTTGGCATAACAGTGTTTTTTCAACAAAGTAAAAAGTAGATGGTTAGTATTATATGAAACTAAGTTGAATATTGATGGTACCATCGGTAGATGCAAAACAACAGTTGTCCTCAAGGGTCTCGCACGGAATAATTGAATTGATAACTTATAGATTTTCATTTTCTTAGAAAAGTTAATTAAGGGGTGTTTCGGATTGCTTATTCTACGTTGTTATTGCTTTATATGCAAAACAACATTGGCTTTTCATGATGGAAGGTATGCTATTTTTATTGAGAGATAATCAACAGATTCATCTATCTTCATAATTTGTCACACACCAAGGCTAAAAAAATGTGAACAAGCGAACTATAGAAAACCCTCTTTAGATGATGCATCAAATAGTTAGGATCAATTTGGTGTTTTATCATGTGAAAGAAGGTTGTCATATTCTTTTTTGGTTGTAGATTACAAGCAAGAAGCATTTTTTTTATGCGATTTCACTGTCGGAAAAATTGATAAATTTGTTTGCTTTGACCTTCAGGTTAACTATTTTGGAATTTATCGCCAAAATTATAACTTGCATATTCCAAAGATGTAATTTTGGCGATAACATGTTATTTCTGTGGCATTTAATTAGAACATGTCTATAAGTGTCTTTTATGAAAACTTATTTTGAATTTCGTTTATACCAATATAATGAAAGTATTCCAGGTCCCACCTAATGGTGAAACGCCTTCACCTCTACGGAAGATGGGTCAAGATACAAATACCGTAGCTATCTTCTTCTTTTGCTTATGATTTTGTCGTTTTGTCTGATAAGCTTGAAGTTATAATGATTTTTGGTTAAGCTATATTTTTTGTTTCATACATTCAATTGATTAGAGATAAAACATTACCCGAATTGACCCATTATACATTAGCGAAATTTATGAAACTCTTTCATATTTGATTCCTCCATATGAAATGCAATTATTTGAGTGAGTTAATTTTCTAATGAGTCTCGACTGATCAAGAGTTAGTGTCTTTTAGTATTTATGCTTCAGTGTTTTATAAGCTTTTCATAACATTAAAATCACATGTAGAACTTATATTTACGCATATTGTTTCGCTGGGAATTGTATGTTTTGTTAAGTGTGAGTTTAAAATTAGGACATTTCTTGCCAACACAATAAGATTGCATATCTTTAAGTAGAAGTTTTTTTAAAGAAGTCATTTGGTATTTGTAATTGCTGCATGCAGTTTTCTGTCTTACTCATTTTAATTTGAGTTTCAATTGATGTTTTTTGTGCACTTGAAATTATACTGTGACTATTTGATTTACTATGTTCTTCGACTTCCTGTATATTAATTAACTTACCAGCATTTGATTTTCTTAAGCGAGTTGGCTACATGCAACAAGAAATGTAGATTACGAGTTCTCTCGTAGTCAATTCAAAGGTTTCGAGGTAGAATACAAACGCATGCCTCAAAATTATCAGGAATCCAAGGTTAGTAATTTTATTTCAAGGTAGGCTAGGCATACTTTGATAGACCCGTACAGATACTTCCACTTGATGAAACTCCTCAAAATAAATATGGAGTTGACTGAGTAGCTAAAAGTTAGAGCCATGCTGTGAATTAGCAGATTTTCATCTTTTAAGTTTTGACAAATTCAATGTGCAAATCCCACTACGTTAGTAATTTTATTTGAAGGTAGGCTAGGCATACTTTGATAGACCCATCTGATAGTTCCACTTGATGAAACTCCTCAAAATAAATATGGAGTTAATGAGTAGCTAAAATTCTGACCATGTTGTGAATTAGCAGATTTTCATCTTTTAAGTTTTGACAAATTCTATGTGCAAATTCCACTACTTTATTGGATTTTAATTATGTTACTTATTGTTATCATTAATTATTTGTGAAACATGTTTGTTAATTACCATTGTTTTCACTCGCATGTATTGCAGGTAACATGCCAAAGTTCGACGGTACCGATAATGGAACAAGCATACATAAATGAAGCTGCAAACACACAGAACATATTCTAATTTCATACTTAGATTAGTAGTGTATATTTGTTATTTAGCTATAATCTTATTGCGCAAGAATGTCGTTAACTCCATTTCAGATCCACATAAAAGACTTTGTTGTATTGAATATTTGAATGGTTATGCCTTTCTTTATAAATATGATGAGCATAAAAAAAAAGATTAGTTTACATAATGAAAAGTTGTTATGTTAGTATTTTTTTCGAAAATAATGTACTTTATGTAACAATTAACATTGGCGTGTGACATTTTCTTTGATTCGTAACGAATATGAACTACGTCGTTTTCACTGTAATGTATATTTTCAGTTGTATTCAAAATATAATAGTCTTATTGTGATTGATTTTTTTACTTATTTTGGATAAATAATGATCATGTGTTTGGGAACATGTATGATGGATTATCAGATGATGCTACTTATATCGACAACAATAAGCTCTGTTTATAGGAAAATGCCTCGCAGCAACGCGCGGGCAAGCCTACTCGTTGTCATATAACAAAGGTTAGTAATGAATGTAAGATATAGTAGAAGACTAAAAATTGGAAAAGGTTAAGATACAAGTAACTTTAGGACAAAGGGAGTAGATCTAGTGAGAAGAGAAATTGAAATAAGAAAAATGAGAAGAAATTTGAGCCACACATTTTAAATGGGGAGAAGAAATTTAGAGGGAGATGCATCTATTTTCTTTAGGTGCATCTAAAATATGCGGTTGTGGTTTCTTCTCACCCTTCTCATTTTAATTTTACTTCTCATTTTATCCTTAGTGTTAGGACCAAACCTTATTACTTTGATAAAGAAATGGCTATCAAGAGGAAAACGTGCCTCAAGAAACCATGCATTTACCCTTTGTACAACAACAAGAAACCATGCATTTACCCTTTGTACAACTACCTTTATCATCCGACAAATTATTACTCATATGGCATTGATAAGAAATGTCACAAGGAACGGAGTCTTTAGAAAAGTGTATGGGAAACATCAAGATATGTATAAATATGTGCGAAAAGATTTCGGTGATTTTAGCATCATCAAGCATTTTATGTAATTAAAATTACTCGAGATCAAAGTGAGTTCAAGTTAAGTTCTAACACAAGTTAGGGGGTGCGGCCGTGCGGAGTACACACTTGTATAAACTAATTAACTTGATTCAGAAACGATGTATGACAAAGTTTGTGATAGCAAATTCGTCACTAGGACGTTGATATCATTTAATAGATGTGACTATTGTAAATAGTAACAGAAAAGCTGCCACTACTAAGGGTATGTTTGGCCAAAAATAGATTGTGATGGTCTTGATCTTTGTTATTGATCTTGTCTTTGGTCTTTATTCTTTGAAAAAGGTTATAATAAGAGATTATTTTTATAAGCTACAGGAAGTAACCTTTTATTTTCAGAGATTATGGAAGATTATTTTTTCTATAATCTCCTATAAGTTATGTCTGCCAAACAAATATTATTTTTTAAGTAGCTTATTTTTTGAAAAAATAAGCATAATCTCTCCATAATCTCTTGTGCCAAACATAGCCTAAGTGTTGCTGAAATCTATTTAAAAGTTATTTACTTACACCAAAAGATGTGACCATTCATGAAGGGTTGTGACTTTTTTGTTTATTATATATCAACATAAGTTTGGTCTTTCATTGATAACATGAACAATCGTAACAACACATACAATATTCTTTATGTTTTTGCTCTCAATCTTGTGCCTAGAATTTGAGTGTATTCTTCCCCTATCCCATATACAAATTTCGTGTAACCCAAAGCACCAAATAAGGTCGAAATATTGTATTAAAAAGGTAAACTATACACGATTCAATAATTATCCAAATAATCATTTGATTATCTAGACCTTAATACCAACAAAAGATACATAAAAGCCTTTCGGTAACATGAAACCAACAAACACCACATTACAATTGCCCTAACTTGATTACCTAACAAGAAAATAAAGAAATAGTTATGTGATTTTAAACTACAAATCAAACAACTAAACTTTAAATTACCCGAAAACAAATCCAAACATACATTGGATTATCAAACAAAAATGTGAAAATCGCACATAACTATAAAGTTGTGTAATTTCTCTTAGAGCACAAGGTATGGATATAAGCTAATGAGCTCATGTTGATAAAGTTATAATGAAAACAATTTGAACATAAGGCCGGAGGGAGCGGAGGTGAGTTAGGGCGTGAGTGACCAAGTCACCATCGTGACTCTTAAAACAGCAAAACCAACTCACGGCCATTTTGTGTAAGTATGGTGAGTTACTCATCAATGTGGAAGGCTGACAAACGTGAGACCCAAAGAAGAAAGTAATGTTTTTTTTATTTGTTTTGTGAGTATGAGTGAAATATTTAGTGGAATATGTTTTGTATAGAGTGAATATTTTAAATAAAAGTGAGGTATCGTGACCAAAACAAATGTATGATGAGTGAGAGGGAGTAGAAGTGAGAAGAGAGAGAAAGCTGAGGTAACAGTGAGTTGCTCACCAAACACTACTTTAAGAGGGGTGATATTCACACCACAATTTTTTATAATTTCACCATAATCATCATTCTGGTGTTATGCGGTGTGTTATACGAACATCTGAAAATGGTTATTATCAAATAAAATAGCGTCATGTGAACACCCTTACTTTAAGCCTGATAGCACGAAAACATACTATCTGCTTGGTGAATAAAAAATTTGTAAGAAAGAATACTTGTGATATTGAAACCAGTCTTTTAAAAAAACGAGCTTCATTGTTGACCGAGATATGATAGGATTGAAGGGAGTTGGAGAAACCCGGAAGAATTAAAGATTGTACTTTATGCTACGCTGAACCACCAAAGCAAAATATACACGTTTTACCCACGAGAACATGACATGACTGAAATGTCACTAGACTAAATATATGTACTTTCTATTAGTTCAAATTTATTGATATCTATTTATTCTTTAAGAACACAAAAATTCAAAACTTGAAGCATTTAAAATTAAATGAAGTGTCTGTTGGGTTGTTGTAACCGGGCTTCTAATTTAAGTGTCCATTAAAGATATTCAGTTGGTGGTGTTGTGCATAATGATGACTTGTTACTGTGTAACAAATGCGGTTGAATCACTTGTTAAGAACTTAAGATACTTTACTTTGAAAGAAAAGGTTCCAGGATCAAATCATTTTATTTAGATTAAAAACTATCTTGCATGCTTTGTTGATGCCCCATATGAAGACCATGATTTAATCCCAAATCTATTTTTAGTCTTTAGTATACCCATTTTGTTAATGAAAAACAAAAATCTAACATGTTAGTTTATATTCTTTTTTAAATCTAGCATGTTTATGAAGTTTGTTATTAAAATATACTGTATGTTTTAATATTGCAACAATATTTGAAGCGCATTCGACATTATTGAGAGATGACTTAACAACACCCTTTTTGGTATATGGCAGTGCTCTCAAGGGTCATCAAGGACTCAAGGTAGGGTTGAGCATCCGGTCAAACCTGACCTGACCCGACCTAAACCGACACAGCCTGAAACCAAAACTCGGAAAAAACTGGAACCAAAACTGAACCGAAATTACTCGGTTTTTCTTTTTATCGGTTTTTAGCTCGACCCAGCCCGAACCGAGCCAAACCGAAACCGAAACCGAAACTCGGTAAAAACCTAAACCGTGTTAACACCGAGTTTTCTCGGTTTCGGTCGGTCGGCTTGGTTTTATCGGTTTTTTGGTTTCGGTTTGGGTTAAGTTCGGTTTTGCTCACCCCTAACTCAAGGTCTCAAGGTCATTGGTATTTCACTCAAGGGTTATGAAGGTCATTGGTAGTCGAGTTTTCAAGTGGTTTTTATAGTCAATAGTTTCATTATGATTTCAATTTCAATGTAACTTCAATACATACTTGATACGTCCATTAGTCGAGTTTTCAAGTGGTTTTCATATTTGTAGTCAATAATTTCATTATGATTTCAATTTCAATGTAACTTCAATGGATTTTCTTGGCTTATTCATTAAATACAAGTTCAGTTTGCAAAAAAAAAAAAAAAAAAAAAAAGTCAGAAGGAGAAACAAAGCTAACCCAACTTCTAACACTAAATGGGAAAGAAAAATGATCGGTATCTCTAAAAACTCGTTTAACATTATCTTATGATATAATTGCAACACTTGTCGAGTTGAAAGGTTGAGATGAAGAGATAAAATAGCCAATTCATTATGTCGATCTTTAAATAGATTAGGCATATTATTAGTCATATAAATTAGTCTTCTCTATCATTGCTCAGAGAAATTGGTGACATTTATTGAATAACATGATGTGATTTCTTTACAGTCGGGCCCCTCTTACACTCAGATTTTGTTGTCACTTGCAAGCAAAAGTCTATTAATTAGGCACAATATGCTTTGTGTCAACATCAAGAAGGAATTATACTTGGCATTTGATGACGTATAGTCTATATTCGGGTCACGCGTCCGACCAAGTTAAATCTTATGGCCGTAGACTGTAACTTGGGTGATAAGTGTTTGGGCGCGAAGGCCCAATCAAAGTTATTTATGGAATACGATATTGGATATCTTGTCTTTGGAGATAATCGTTCACGTGAAACTTGGCGGGATCTGCGAGAAGGTTGGGGAACAGGCTCAATAAGGATTCCTTGTGTATATAAAGGAATCCTATCCTCGTTAAAGGTACGATCGACAAAACCCTAACTCTCCTTTAACACTAAACCGATTACTTACTCTCATGGGAGGATAATCATGAGAAACAATCCCGATAAGCCTAGCGGTGTTTTACATTGCTTAGTCTTGCGGTCTCAAGAATCAAGACTCGATTGGTGCGAGGCGGGCCCCAGGCTCAAGAAGCCCAACTTTTGTATCAACAGTGGGCGCCATCCGTGGGACCAATCACTAAGAACTAAGAACTAGGATGACGAAGCAAGAAATCGCGATCGCAAACAGACCATGCGGGAAAGAAGGCGCACATCGGATCGACTTCTAAGCAAACTTCTGTACAACCGGTGTTGCTAAAACCGAGGATCATGCCAAGACTTGGTCTTCCTCCGGTGGAACCTCGCTCGGGGACAACCCGGGCCACTACGACCACCACCAACGCGAGGATCCACTGCACCGTTCTTACCACTCCCTTTCAATCGGTGCTGAGGCGGCGACAAAGGCACCGGATCGCCCTGACAAAACAAGAGCATAGTGGTAGAAACAAACACCCTCGCTCTAGAGGTTGGCATGGGAACTAGCGTCGGGATTTCGTATCCCAAAATTACGAAACCTTGGCTACTCTCATGCAAGAGGAAGCAAAAGAGATCGAATCGAAGCCTAAAAGCCCGACTCAATTTCGACTCGAATCTGAAACTTCCCGCGCGCGCCCGAAGGAGAAGCGGGAGAAAGCGATCGCCGACCCCAGGTGTTTATGAGAATCGGGATGAGAGTCAAGGATGATGAGATATCTCGCTCACAACATCTGGAAGAAAGTGAGGAGGATGAGCAGCGCACCAATGTCACGCGGACTTGGTAGCCGCGAGTCAGGGGCGAGACTTAGGCGGCGATATTCCCAGTGAAAGCCCTTGCGCGAGTTCGAGGGCGGTCGGCATGGCGATGAAGGAGGAAAACTCGTCCTCTGGCAATTCCTCGGACAACGAGGATAGCAAGGCCCAGGCCTTTGGAAGTCCGGGGGAAATCCGTGACCGGGAGGAGGAAGACATGTCCGCCCGTGGGCCGCCAAAAGGTGGATGCGTTTAGTCGGCGTATCGGCTATTTCTCGAAGATAAGAAGGCGCATGCCCGCCAGCGTCAAAACCTATGGCGGAAAAGGTGATCTGACGATCACCTAAAATTTTGAACCGGCCGCTACTATCGGCGGCCACAACACATGTGGTGCCGCATGTTCAATTCCACACTAGTGGGAAGCGCGGGCGGTTCAATAAGCTTCCGCGAAGCATTGATGGCTTTGAAGAGTTGAGAAAGGCGTTCGCCTAAACTTCACTCAACGGAAGAAGTGCGCTAAAAATCTGTCGAACTCGCCAGGTGAAAGCAGTAGAGAGGAATCTGGCGCGTATATGGGCGCTTCAAAGATGAGTGCATACGGTTATGGCGTGTCCCAAGTGTTGAAAATCTCAAGGTTCATGAGCAGGATCAATAACCGAGCTCATCAAAAGGTCGAACGACAAGATCCCCGAACCTTGATGAGCGGTAAACGGACAAGGTCCTTCGTCGAGGAGAAGCCGCCGGCGAATATGAAAGAAGCTACTCAAACTATCGGTCACGGGAACAACACGGGAGACAATCCAATGATCGGAGTAACAACCGCAACAAGAGCTACCGCGGTCGGGGAGCCGGACGGGATAACGACAAGTATATCCCGCTAACCAAGACTCGAAAAATACTACGCATAGAGGCACAAACTTTCCAAGACCGCCGCCGTCGCGCACCGAAGGATCGGTGGCGTGGGAAGTGGATCTTGTGACTATCATGCCTGAAGGGCCACACCACCAATGAATGTGTCCAATGCGCCGACTCATTGATAAAATGGTAAAGAGGCGATTGGACCACTTGGTCAAGAACATCAAGGAAGGAAAGGATGAGCGGAAGAATGGGAACAAGAAATAGGCACCAAGGACAAGGTGACACCATCTACATGATACAATCATGGCGGAGGGTTACTAAGCGAAGGTCGACCGAAGTTTTCCGTGGAAGTGAAATCTCTTTCCCACATAGCTGCGGACAACGCAGATGGTAGAACCACTCACCATTGAAATTAGTGCGGGGGTCACTCATACGCGCATGTCGTTGATGGAGGAGCATCTGCGGACATCATGTATGAGCACCGCTTCAAGCATTGCGACACGAAATCTGTGATCGATTAAGCCCGGTCGGGGCAGTTGTTTTTCTGAGGAGAAAGATATGGCTATGGGCAAATACGCTTACTAGTCGGCATGGGCAATGAAGAACACTCATGACCACGGATGGGTTTATGGTGATCAAATCCCGCGCCATACCATGGCATTATCGGAAGACCGGGATATCGACCATGCAGCGCGATCACTGTCTGACGCATGGGATGCTTAAATTCCCGTGGAAGGTGGTATTGTTACTCTCTACAACGCCATGCTTGTACCACATAGAGAATGTAACACGATTACATGCGAGGCGACACCCATTCCGAACACGCGTGACAAAGTTCCAAACCTAAAGGTTGCAATTCATCGACTATCCGAGCAGAAATATCAATCGGAGGATCATTGTCGGACAACGGCAAAGCATATGTGCGCACTCTTGCAAAAGAACTTGGGCGTCTTTGCATGGGAGCCAAAGCACATGACGGGTACCACGTTCAATCACGGAACATAAGTGAGAATCCGACAAGGATACTCATGTACGCCGAAGAAGCGCCGGGCTCGGGCGTGTGCAAGCAATCTGGCGGTACACTAAGCTAGTAGGCGGGAATCATGCGAGAAGTCTACTACCATGGTGGCTTTCTAACCCGATAATGTTCAAGAAGAGTGGCGGTGGTGGCGAATGTGCGTGGACTTGCGAGACCTCAACAAGGCATGTCCACAAGATGCTACCCACTCTGGGAGATAGGCGGAAGATAGAATCTTTGTGTGGATACCCACTCAAGTGCTTCATCGATGCATACAAAGGATATCACCAAATCCGGATGGCTAAGGAGGACGAGGAAAAACGGCCTTTCATACAAGCCAAGGCGTCTCTTGCTATACCAAAATGCCCTTGACTTAAAAACGCGTCGCCGCTATCGTGATTAGTAGATAATGCATTTGAAAAGCAGGTGGGCATGACTTGGAGGTTTACGTCGGCGACCGGTCATAAAAAGTCATCACGAGGATGAGTTGGTGCGGCATTGAGGAAACATTTAGAAGACTCAAAGAGATCAACATGAAGTGAATCCCAAAAAGTGCACTTTTGGCGCTCTGAAGGCATGTTTCTCGGATACGATAGAACGATGGCATCAAACCATGTCCGAGAAAAACTAAGGTGTCATCGAACTTCCTTCACAGCGCGTTGAAGGAACTCCAATCTCTCAATGGGAAATTGGGCGGCCTAAGCAGATTCTTATCAAGTCGTGAACAAGTCACTACCTCTCTTGAGATGCTCGAAGTGTATAAAAGGGAGATTTTCCTTTGGACCCGCGAAGAAGAAGCCTTCACGCGCAAACAACACATGCAACGCTCCCGCGCTTGTAGCACCCCGACCGGGGAAGAGTTGATTATGTACTTATCCATGACCTGAGGGGCGATGGCGCGGTGTTCTTGTGGATAGGAATTCGATCAAACACCCGTTTATTTTGTAAGTAAATCGCTCAAAAAGGCGGAGATGAATTATAGCGCAATGGAAAAATTGGTCACGGCATTAGTGTTCGCCGCCAAGCGGTGCGCGGTACTTCAGCGCGCGATAGCGATAATCACGGACCAACCGATCAAACAAATCATCTCGAACACGCGCGCATCGGGCGACTACGAAGTGGAGTGTGTTGCTAGGTGAGCACAACATTTCCTCGAGACCACGAGCTGCGGTAAAGGGCATATACTAGCGATTTCATCATCGAAAAGCGAGGCGATGATGCACTGCACCACCCAAGGAAGAACTAAAAGATCCATGGATATTGTTTACGGATGGATCTTCGTGCGTTGATGGGTCGGAAGCGGGCCTCATTCTCACAAATCTGGAAGGAATGGAATTCACTTACGCTGCGTTTGAATTCACAACACACAATGAGGCGATATGAAGCCCTAATCGCGGACTACGCATAGCGGCTCGAATGGGTGTCACGTAACTTGGGCGAATGTAGACTCCTGCTAGTAGCCAACCACGTGTTGGGCGAGTACGTGGCCAAAGAGGAAAACATGATTCGATATCTCGACAAGACCAAGGCACTAATCCAAGGCTTTGACAGGTTTACTATCAAGCAGGTCCCTAGAGGGCAAAATCGAAAGGCGATGCACTAAGCAAGATTGCATCGACAAGCTTTGCATACCTATCAAAACAAGTGTTGGTGGAAACGTTGAAAAACAAATCCATCTCGAGATGGAAATATCCACGATAATAGAGGAAGGCGGTCCTCGTGGATGACACCGATAGCGAATTCATAAGCAAGGAATATTACCTCAAGCGGAAGGAAGCCCGAAGGATACGGCGCCTGACTGAAAGGTTTGAACTTGGGACAACATACTATATCGGCGCTCCTTCCTGCAACCATGGCTCACTGTGTTGGTCCCCATAAGCAAATTATGTCTGCGGAAATCCACGAAGGTTCATGTAGCATGCATTCGGGACCACGGTCCGTGGTGGCGCAGCTTCTACGGTCGGGATACTATTGGCCCACCATGCACCGCGACGCACGGGATTTAATAAGAAAGTGCGGCGCCAAGTTCACAAACCGTTCCACGCCAACCAAAGCAGAGCTAACACCAATTCGGCACCATGGCCATTCTACAAGTGGGCATCGACATCGCGAGTCCTTTTCACATTGCGGCGGGAGGATTAAAGTTCCTCATGAGTCGCCATAGACTACTTCACCAAGTGGAGCGAAGCAAAGCGGTGGTAACAATCACGGCAACGAATAAAACGCTTTGTGCGGGAGAATATTGTATGCCGCTTGGTGCTGGGAAATCATCTCGGACAACGGAAAAAATTACGCGACAACCCGCCGAGGATGGTGCGAAGTTAAAAATCACACAGACTTCGTCGGTTAAACACCCACAAACCAGCGGCTTAGTAGAGCGGCCGAATCGAACTGGGTGAAGGAATTAAAGCGCGCTGGACAAGCACAAAGGAAGGTGGGTGGAAGAACTATCGCATGTTTTGTGGGCGCACCGCACCTCGCTAAAACCGACCACGGGGGCCCCCTTTCTCTAGTCTATGGGACCGAGGTCGTCATACCGGTAAATGGGATGCCAACTATCCACACACCGAAATCAATGTGGCTACCAATGACGACGGCGTGTCGACTTAGACACTGCTAGAAGAAAGGCGCGAGCAGCGACTATCGTGAAGCAGATCAAAGTCAAGGATGAAGGGATACTATGATGCTAAAGTACGAAGTGTTTCATTCAGACCAGGTGATTTCGTTTACTGCGCCAATGATGCGAGCCACGCAGAGGACACGGGCAAACTTGGACCAAAGTGGGAAGGACCCTATGAGGTTACCGAAGCATTAGGAACCGGCGCGTACAAGCTACGAGACATGGATGGTCGGGAACTACCACGTACATGGAACATCTGCAACCTTAAGAGGTGTTATCTATAGGAATGGCTATGGACCAGCGCACAGACACTCCTGCACTTTAGTGAAGTGCCCAATAAATATCCGTGTATTTACTTTTTTGTTTTACTTAGGCATATGTCTTATTTATTTTATTTTATAAAAACTTGCAAGTATTAATGATGATGTACCCTCCGAGTAGCTCGAAGGACACTCCTCCGAGACGTGTCGAAGCCCTTCACTGCGAAGGCCCAAGTTAGGATTACGAAATATCCATAGGCGTCAAACCATTCGTTGGCGCGAAGGTTACCTAAGAATTAAGCCATTGAAGCCCTAAGCCCTTGAGGTAAGGCGACGAAGGAACAATGGATAAGGAAACCTCGACTTGGTCAAACCCGATCTCCTCTCTCTCTTGGCTTCCCGTCAAGTTTGAGCGTGGGCCACTAAACCACAGCGGTTACCCACAATCATGGGGCCCCATGATCTCCGACAATCATGCAAGAGTGCCTCCAACCGTATTTCTTCCACTATAAATGGGTTGGACGGGCAAAGGATTATGGTATACTCATTTCACACTCATCTCTTTACTTATACACACTTACATAACCATAACTCATACTTACTCTCGCAGGGAGGTGGTTCGCGAGGTCCAACCTGCGCAATCACTTAACGTGGTGTTTCATATTTCTTATTCTCGGGTTCTGGCAAGTCTTGGTTGGAACATACACCCTCATTACTTTGATCCTCATCGAGCTGGTAGTGCAATCTTTTGCACAATCGGTGGCGCCATCCGTGGGACCACAACTATTAGTCCGTAATCACCCGGTCCTAATACCTAACCAAATACACTACTTTTCGGCATGGAACCGGGAAGAAAGATTCGCCTCCACCGGGTTTCTCTACGGTCACGATGATGTACCCTTGAGTAGCTCGAAGGACACTCCTCAGAGGCGTGTGAAGCCCTTCCATCTGAAGGCCCAGTTAGGATGCGAAATATCCATAGGCGTCAAACCATTCGTTGGTACGAAGGTTACCTAAGGGAATTATACTCCGAAGCCTTAAGCCCTTGGGTATGGTGCGACGAAGGAACAATGGATAAGGAACCTCTTGACTTAGTCAAACCCACGATCTCCCTCTCTTGGCTTCCCGTCAAGTGCGAGCGTGGGTCACTAACCCCTAGCGGTTACCCACAATCATGGGGCGCCCCATGATCTCCGACAGTCAGCGAAGTGCTCTCAACCTATTTCATTCACTATAAATAGGTTGGACGGGCAATGGATTATGGTATGCTCATTTCACACTCATCTCTTTACTTTCATACACTTATACAACCATAACTCATACTTACTCTCACGGGAGGTGGTTCGCGAGGTCTACCCTGCGCAATCACTAACGTAGTGTCTTAGTATTTCTTATTCTCGGGTTACAAGCGGTCTTGGCTGGAACACACACCCCTCATTACTTTGATCCTCATGAGCTTTGGTAGTGCAATCTTTTGCACAATCAGTGGCGCCATCCGTGGGACCACAACTATTAGTCCGTAATCACCCGGTCCTAATACCTTAACCAACTACGCTACTTTTCCGGCATGGAACCGGAAGAAGATTCACCTCCACGGGTTTCTCTACTCGGTCCCACTCACCACAACCAACACCGATAACCTCGCCCCATAACAACCTCAACCTTCACCAAACGATCTCGTTTGGAAACTACTCCGTGCATCACGCCTCAACATCCGCTAACCCTATTCCGGACATCGGTCCGCCCGTAGAGGCAAACTTTGAAGCCTTAGATTCTTTGCTAAGGGCTCACAAGAGCGAGTTCGCAACACGAAATGCGGAGGAGTTGGAATACTCCAGTGAAGAGTATGGCGAGGAGATTGAAGCGGAGGGCGGACCTCAACCTATGGGCGAGGGCGCTCGGCCTGCGAAATGGTTCTCCTACATTAGAAGGTCAAATGGAAGGACGGTGGCTTTTGAAGAAGTACTGGGAGAAATCCGGAAGAAGGAGAGAATGCATGGTGAAAGAAGGGCGAGAACTCCAGCGGAGGAAGCAACCCGATGAAAGCGGAGGGTAAACTTGCCTCCTCTTCTAGCAAGTACATCTAGGAAGAGAAGGGGCGGGGCTCCATACACCTCTTATGTTTGAGTATCGGAGGTCCACCTCCATACTCCAACATGAACCAATTACCCCTCAGGAATGAATCCCTACTTACCTACTCAAACCTACAACACTTACCCTCCAAATGGTTTGATCCCAAACCAGAATTACCGATGAGATGCCCTACGGACGATCCCTACACAATCGATGAGGTATACCCTTCCCGTGCAAACCTCTCTGCATACCACTACCTATACACAACCATTTCCTAATCCGTATAACCCTACACTGTTTATCCACCTCCATACAACCCTTATGGTGCGAAGCCTCGGAGCTTGCACACCTTCGTGAAATGGATCGAGGACTACCCTTTACGGACGTGAAGATACCTACTCATATAGGCATCTCGATGGAAAGGTGATCCCGATAACTTTCTCCACTTATTCGAAGCGCTATAAAAATGCAAAAGTGGGTCATGCCCAGCATGCCATATTTTCACTTACACGCTCGGAGACTCCGAGAATATGGTGGAGCGGGCAAAGTTGGGGAGCATTGTGGTCTAGGCGATCTCAAGGCTAAGTTCGGTTACACTTTAGCGGAAGAAGTACACCAAAACTCACACGACCGTGCACACAATCAAACAAAGGACGGTAAGCACGAGGGCCTTCGTTACGGTACAGCGATGAAACTTTGCGATTGGTTTACGAAGATCGGAGAATCTCGGGTTTTGTGCATGGCCTTGAATTGACTTGGTGGAGTTCACGTCTGCCGATCTTCCCAACACCTACAAGGCCTTGATAGAGAGGCTTACACGGATTGAGTCTAAGGAGGTGGCGACAAGCGGGGCTCCGATAGAGCAAAGGGAAGCGTCGACAAATTCTCTGAGGATCCTCACAGGAAGGATCCAAAACAAGAAAAGAGCGAGATCGCTTCACCCCTACAACAAAGGCTCGAACCATGGATTTCGGCAAACTTAGTTAAATCTCCTCGAGAGATCCTAGCCACGAGAAGGCATAAAGTCCTTGATCCTCCGCCTCGGATGATAACACGAGGCAAGACCGAGGCGTGTCAAGTATTGCCATTTCCATGAGGATCATGGACATGACACGAACAAGCTGCGAAATTAAAGCGGTCGAAGAGGCGATGCAGTCGGACGGTTAGCACATCACGGTCAAAGGCATCAAGAAGGAAAGGACAAGTTCTCCGACACTCGGTGGGAGAATGGAAGGGAACAAGAAGGAAACTACGCGCGAGCTCGAAATCTTGATGGTACAGGACACGATACCATCTTGAAAAGGAAGGAAGCGAAGGGGAGGCTGGAAGCGTGAGGAAATAACCTTCCACTTACGTATTAGAGGGCGACACCTTGACGATCCGTGATCATAAAGGTACAAATCTCAAACAGGGGAAGTAAACCGGCGTATATGGATTGCGGAAGCTCTGCGAAATCATCTATGAGCATTGTTTCCTAAAGCTCAAGTCATCTATCGTTCACGAAGGGTGGACTCAAAGCGCGCTAGTAGGGTTCTCGGGGAACACTCATGGCCCAGGGAGAAGTACTGTTGGAAATCACCATAAGCGAGGCCCTTATCCCTGCGGAGACACTCATTTTAGTCATCGTGGGGCTTGATTCTCCTTATAATTTGTTAATAGGAGAACAACTATGCAAAAATGGGAATTATTGTCTCTACCATACATGCTGCTATTAAGTTCAAACCCCCGGAGTAGAGGCTATTCATTCTAACTATGGGCGGATAAGGGTGTATATGGTGTCAAAAGATCATAGAAGAATCGGAGGAGCCTCAGATGGCAATCCTTAAATTGTCTGAGATGCGGAGGAGGCGAGTTGTCGTAAACCCTAGCTACCTGAGCAGACGGTGGTAGTAGGAAAGCAACTCCGTGAATTTCAAGCGAAGCTCACCGAATTACGTACTAACCTTGATGTTTTTGCTTGGAAATATTCGACATGACGGGGTTCCAAGAACATTGGCGATAGATGGGCGATCCTTGGGACGGAGCATAAACTCAATGAGTACAAGCACATTGAACCAATAAAGCGAAAAGGAGAAGCCTTGCCCGAGAGAAAGCAGCTGCGGCACTGCGAAAGAAGTTGACAAACTTACAGCAGGCGAGCATCTGAGGAAGTCAAATACCAAACTTGGGTGGCCAACCCGGTCTTTGGTAAAAGAGCTGACGGAGGTGGCGCATGTGTGTGGATTTCAGCGACATCAACAAAGCATGCCCTAAGGATGCTACCCCTACCGAAATTGATGGAAGGTGGAATCCTTAGCGAGTTTCGGTTAAAATGCTTCTTAGATGCCAATAAAGGGTATCATCGGATCCGGATGGCAAAGGAGGGCGAGGAAAAGACACCTTCTACACAGTAAAGGTGTCTCATACTGAAAAGATGCCCTTGATGCGAAGAGCGAGGGCTGCCTGGCGTCTCGTAGATAAAGCCTTCAACAAGCAGATAGGCGAAATCTAGAGGCCTACGTTGATGACATGGTTATCAAGAGCAAGACTAAGGAGGACCTACTCCTTGATGTACGAAACATTCGATCGGCTCGGGCGATTAACATGGTGAACCTAAGAAATGCTCCTTCGAGGTCGAAGAGGACAATTCTTAGGACATTTGATCACTAAGCGGGGATAAAGGCTAATCCTCTAAGGTCAAAGCTATCTCCGATCTCCAAGCCCTAAGTGTCTAAAAGATGTGCGAGCACAGAATGGGAAGTGGCGGCCTTAAGTCGGTTTCTATCAAAAGGAGGCGGTCCCTACCATTCTTCAAAACACTCAAAGGATGTGCGGACAAGAAAACTTTCCAATGGAGCAGGAATGACGGCCTTCGAGAAGATGAAGGTTCATGAAATCCTTCCAACGCTCCGACCCAATCAAAAGCGGTGTTGTTCATGTACTTGGCATCCTCGGTGGAGTGTTAGCGCGATCCTTATGGCGGAACGAGACAAGTGACAGATCCCCATTTACTTTGTTAGTAGGGTCCTACAAGGATCAGATATCAACTATCCTACCTTGGAGAAGTTAATACTCGCCTTAATTTACGCAGCAAGGAGACTCCGACGCTATTTCCAGGCCCATTCAGTTACAGTCTTAACCGATAAGCCACTAAAACAGATCCTGTCGAAACCTAAAAAATCTGGGAGGGTAGCTAAATGGGCTATTGAGCTTGGAGAACATGAAATAGAGTTCAAGGGCGAAACTCTATCAAAGGGCAAATTCTTGCAGACTTCTTGGCGAAACACCTTAGGGCGGATGTAGAAAAGGAAGAGCCCAAAACTAACCTTTCTCAACACGGGTTGAATGGAAGCTTTATCTGAGCCAGAGCATCCGATTCAAGCGGCTCGGGCAGTCTAATGTTGAGTCGATCCACGAAGGAAGGAGCATACATATGCTCTCGGTTTGAGTTGGCTACAAACAACGAAGCCGAATCTGACTGATGGCGGGACTCCGATTAGCCAAAATATGGAGTCAAAGCTCTCATTGTTTCGTGACTCCCAATTGGTCATGAGCCAAGTGACGGAGTTCCTCTGAAGCAAGGCCCCGTCATCAAGCGAGTACTTGGAGAAAACAAAAGAGATGCTAGAAAACTTGACTCCTACACCATCCAGCATGTCCGTAGGAACCCGAATAAAAAGCGAGGCGCATTAGGCAAGCTAGCTTCAATGGCCTTCGCTCACTTTCACTAAGGAAGTGCTCGTGGAAGTCCTTCTGAAAGATCCATTGTTCTCAAAGAAGTTGCGGATATGATTCACGAAGAAGGAGAGACATGGATGACTCCATAAGGAATATTTGATAAGTGGTCTTCTCACGAAGATCCCAAGCTTTCAAGGAAAGTTCGGGTTAAGTCCCATAATACCGGCTAATAAGGAAACCTATATAGGAGGTCATTTTGTCACCTTGGTTACGATGTGTGGGTCCCAAGCAAGCTTGAGCATCATCTGAAGTCCATGAAGGATCCTGCGGTCTTCATGGGACCCGCTCGATTGTCTCGAAGATAATGAAGTTGGGTTACTATTGGCCTTGATGCGGGGCCCGCGGCGAAATCATTCTCAAGTGTGAAGCTTGTCGGATACACTCAAGCGTTAGAAGATGCCAAAGCAAGACATGACAAGTGTGACATCCGCATGGCCCTTAGCTCGGTGGGGCATTGATATTGTGGGACCTATGACCATGGCGCCGGAGGAGTCAAGTTCTTCTTTGGTAGCGATTGATTACTTCACTAAGTGGGTGGGCGAAACCCCTAGCCTCTGCATAGCAGGAGGCAGTTGAGAAGTTTGTGTGGGAGCACATTGTGTGCGGTTGAGTGCCCATCATCATGTCGACAGCGGGGCGGTTTGCGAAGGAGTCTTCTATGACACATCGAGGGCTCAACATAAAGCAATCACGGACATCCGTCTATCACCCGAGGTAATGGACAAGTGGAAGTTACAAGCAGAGACATCATTAAAGGGATCGAGAAAAGGCTAGGCGAACTCATCATGGATGGGTGGGCGAGCTCCCTCAAGTCTGTGGGCTCATGGGGCGCATCCTAAGTCAACAGCGGAGAAACTCCCTTGACCTAACATCACGGAGCGAGCGGTCATCCGCCCGGGCTGGTTGTACACACGGCGTGTGGCGCGTATGATGCCTCCCAAAATGGCGAAAGGATCGGGAAAACCTTGATCTACTAGAAGAAAGAAGGAAATAGCCTCCATCCGAAGCAATACACAAACACAAGATTGAAGGCTACTATAACAAAAGGTGAGACCTTCCACTTTCAAGCACGGAGAATATGTCTTGCGCCTCAGCAGTGCAAGCAAAGCGAGTGTCGGGAAAGCTGGGACCAACTTGGGAAGGACCCTACATGGTAGGCGAGGCCTCGGCAATGGAGCCTACAAAGGCCACTCTTCTCGGCGAACTCATCGACGGGACATGGAATGATGCGAGCAGGTCGAAAGTTCTATGTTTAAGTACTTTAACTTTTTCTTGTAATTAAAAGCTTCTCAAGAAAGCACACATTATTGGTAGTTGTCTTAGTTTTCATTTCAAAATGATGTAATCCTCTACCAATTCAATGATAAATAAGACATTTTCCACAAATCTCTTGCTTCGTTTCTTAAAAACAAAGATTTGTTCGACCAAGTCGTTAATGAGTTTCAATGTCGAATGGCTTGGGGTGTAACTCTGCGCCTTATCATTTAAAGCCAACAAACATTCATTAACTCTCTAGTAGTTTTGGCGCTTGTAGAAAATTTACTTTTTACAAAGCCATGCTATGTAAAGGATTTGAGATAAAGTGGGTGCGACCCTCATCGATGGCAAGTTGGTCATTATATTCTTGGTGTTGCAATTTACACACAATGAGGTTGTTTAACCTTAGGTTGTAAAATTTAAGCGTCGGAAAAATGGCGTCACGAAGTTAACAAAACAAACATAACATAAGCATGTAGAGGTATGTCCTCTGCACCATCGCATTCAAAATATGAGACTCTTGCCACTTATACACCTAAGGAGCCTAGGCTCCATTCAAATTATTCTTGGCCCATGGCCACACATCAAACATTTAAATTGTTTGGAGAACAAGACACACATTGTCACATAAAGTAAATTGTCTTAAGGGTACATGCCACCATTTGGAACAAATTACGCTATGAGGCGACCTTCATTCTTGTTTCTTTGGAGATGGAGTGGAGGAGGTTGCTGAGAGACAGCTTAATGAACATTGTCAAAACCAAGATCCGGACTCAACTAGGGTATGAGTAACAATGAATATGCATAGCGGAATCAATAAGAACATCAATGTTACTAATAAGGTTTTCTTTATTAATTAAAACAAAGAAACTAATACTACTAATATACACATACTATGATCGTGTGTTAGACTCTCATTAGAGATGTCTTCTATGAAAATAAATGAAAGGATGATCGAGTAACCTAGCCGCCATCCCTCTTTATATAATAGAGGGAGGTTACAAACCCTAGCTTATTAGAAAAGCTAACTATTACATATTAGGCCCTCATTGTTTCTTTTTTCTTCATTCTTGCTCATGGTTTTGTAATCATCAAATCTATAATTCCCAACAGACATAGTCTTCTTGGTTGGAGTGGTAGGCTTCAGCTTCCGAGGTTTTTTGGAGAGGAGGTCTTAGAGGGGTTCCATTTGATCTTTGGTTGCCTCAGTAAGGAAGGAGTACTCTGCAGTTGCAAATGCATTTCCTGCCTCATCGTATTCGACCTTGAAGTGGGACGGTAGCATTCAATCTTGGAGAGGTCACGGGCTTACTGTTTTGGCGACCTCCTCCAGCATGAGCACGATCCATGAAATAGGGGGATTTGATGACCTTCCACATTTGAGCTACCAACTCGTCAACGTGATAGAGCTCATGGCTATATAAGGGACCACCTTTGAAACAACCACGCACGATCTTTCTGCGGCATCTTATACCTCATCTGCGGGCCATCGATCTCCTCCCTTAACTTTATCTCTACCTCTCCAAGCCTAACCTTCTCACTTTCCAACCCATCACATTTAGCCTCGAGGCGACATTACGACTGTGAGAGTAATAACCTTGCTTCTTCGACAAGATTGCCGCGTTCCACGGTCAGTGAGCTATCTTTTGAAGGTCTGGACGGCGGGGTTCTTCTCAGCGTTCCCTCGATCTCGTCACGCCGCTTCGACAGCGGCGGTTACGAGCAACTCTCGGTTTTGGCATTCAGTGGTTATCCATCACTTTGCCTCGTAACCCCATTATCATGCATATCATAGAACTTTTCAATAGACATGTTCTCTAGCATACTCTTCCACTGTGGAGGGGTCACATGGTCAACAATCCGATGACAGGCTAAGGCATTTGGAAGCTCCTTCGTCTCTGGAAGTGTTAGGTCACTAGTTTTACAACACAAGTTATAAGAGAAGAGATAAAGGTGGATGAACAAGTAAACAAGCACACATACACAATAAGAGAGGCACGGTTAGGCGTAGGAATATGTGTGAAGAGAAAACTTGAACAACCAACCCTCAAATGAGGGTTTACAAGAGTTTATATAGGCAAGGAGCTAGGGCAACACTCCCTCTCCTTCCCTATTCCTTATTGGGCTTGGATCAAGCTTATGGGCCTTCTACATAAGCTTGACCTTAAACAAACATAAAGGCCATAATAAAGCTACCTATTACATATGAAATATAAATACTTGAAATACTATTTAGGGTGATTCCAACAATCTCCTCAGTATATATGAATGTAAGCGGTGAAAGCGTTGATGTAATAGTAGGCGTGGCGATCTTCGACATTCTTCTTTCTTGTGAGAGGAATTGTCTTGATTGAACAATCTCCCGGTGTAGAGATAGTTATCTTTGAGCAGTTATGCTTTGGCGTCATCTTTAACTTTGTTCTTTGATCATTGTTCTTTGTGGTGAAAGTGATAGTATGTTGTTATGCATCGATGCGCCTCAGTGCGCTTTCTGCTCCGGTGTCTCCACGTCATTCTTCAGAATAATAAGCGTTAGCGGACCGATTAGCCAAAATATGGAGGTCAAAGCTCACAGCCAGAGACCCCAATTGGTCGCAAAACCAAGTGACAGTTCCTAAGCAAGGCACCCGCCATCAAACAAGACTTGGAGAAAACAAAGAGATGCTAGAAAATTCGATTCCTACACCATCCAAAGACGTCCAGAGGAACCGTAATAAAAAGGCGTACGATTAGGCAAGCTAGCTTCAATGGCCTTCGCCACCTCACTAAGGAAGTGCTCGTGAAGTCCTTCCGAAGATCCATTCTCAAAGAAGGTGTATATGATTCATAAGAGGAGAGACATGGATGACTTATAAGGGAATATTTGATAAGTGGTCTTCCCAAGATCCCAAGCTTTCAAGGAAAGTTCGGGTTAAGTCCAACCGCTAATAAGTGGAAACCCTATATAGGAGGTCATTTTGTCACCTTGTTACGGCGGTGGGTCCCAAGAAGCTCGAGCATCATCTCAAGTCCATGAAGGATCCCGCGGCTTCATGCAGACCCCGCCATTGTCTCAAGATAATGAAGTTGGTTACTATTGGCCTCGATGCACAGTGGACGCACCAAATCATTCTCAAGGTGAAGCTTGTCGATACACTCAAACGTTCAAGATGCCAAAGCAAGACATGACAGTGTGACATCCGTGGCCCTTCGCTCGCTGGGCATTGATATTGTAGGACCTATGACCATAGCGCCGGAGGAGTCAAGTTCTTGCCGGTATTGATTACTTCACTAAGTGGGTAGAAGAAACCCTAGCCTCAGAATGTGGAGATGATTGAGAAGTTTGTGGGAGCACATTGTGTGCAGATTCAGAGTGCCCCACATCATCATATCCGACAACCGGAAGCAACATCAAGGAGTCTTCTATGACTTCTCGCCGGCTCAACATAAAGCAACTCGACATCCGCTATCACCCACAAGGTAATGGACAAGTGGAAGTTACAAACAGAGACATCATTAAAGGATCGAGAAAAGGCTAGGGCGAACTCATCATGGATGGGTGGACGAGCCCTCAAGTCCCTGGGCTCATAGGACGATCCTAAGTCAAGCAACGGAGAAACTCCCTTCACCAACATACGAATGTAAGCGGTCATCCTTCGAATCGGTTACACACGAGCGTGTGGCAACGATGATGCCTCCCAAATGACGAAAGGAGTGGAAAACCTTGATCTACTAGAAGAAAGAAGGAAATAGCTCCATCCGAGAAGCAATACACAAACACAAGATTGAAGGCTACTATAACAAAAGGGTCGACCTTCCACTTTCAAGCTCGAGAATATGCTGCTACCAACAAAGGCAAGCAAAGCGTAGTATCGTGAAAGCCGACCAACTTGGAAGGACCCTACATGTAGCCGAGGCTCACGCAATGGAGCCTACAAATCACACTTTTCTCGCGAACTCATCGACAGACATGGAATGGCAACGAACGAAAGTTCTATGTTTAAGAAGTACTTTAACTTTTTCTTGTAATTAAAAGCTTCTCAAGAGAAAGCACACATTATTGGTAGTTGTCTTAGTTTTCATTTCAAAATGATGTAATCCTCTACCAATTCAATGATAATAAGACATTTTCCACAAATCTCTTGCTTCGCTTTCTTAAAACAAAGATTTGTTCACCAAGTCGTTAATGAGTTTCAATGTCGAATGGTGGGTGTAACACACGCCTTATCATTTAAAGCCAACTTAAACATTCACATTAACTCTCCTAGTAGTTTTGGCGCTAGAAAATTTACTTTTTACAAAGCCATGCTATGTAAAGGATTTGAGATAAAGTGGTCGCGATCATCAATGGCCAAGTTGGTCATTATATTCTTGGTGTTGCATTTACACACAATGAGGTTGTTTAACCTTAGGTTGTAAAATTTGGCCTGAAAATGGCGATTAGAAGTTAACAAAACAAACATAACATAAGCATGTAGAGGTATGTCCTCTACACCATCAAGATTCAAAATATGGCTACCGCCCTTATACCGCCAAGGAGCCTAGGCTCCATTCAAATTGTTCTGGCCCACCACACATCACAAGCATTTAAATTGTTTGGAGAACAAGACACACATTGTCACATAAAGTAAATTGTCTTAAGGGCATGCCACCATTTGAACCAAATTATCAATGTAAGAGCAAATTTTCATTCTTGTTTCTTGGAGATGGAGTGGAGGTTGACCGAGACCGCTTAGTAGACATTGTCAAAACCAAGATCCGACTCAACTAGGGTATGAGTAACAATGAATATGCATAGCGGAATCAATAAGAACATCAATGTTACTAATAAGGTTTTCTTTATTAATTAAAACAAAGAAACTAATACTACTAATATACACATGCTATGATCGGTGTTAGACTCTCATTAGAGATGTCTTCTATGAAAATAAATGAAAGGATGATCGAGTAACCCTAGCCGCCATCCTCTTTATATAATAGAGGAGGTTAAACCCTAGCTTATTAGAAAAGCTAACTACATATTAGGCCCTCATTGTTTCTTTTTTTCTTCATTCTTGCTCATGGTTTTGTAATCATCAAATCTATAATTCCCAATGATATAGTCTTCGTTGAGTGGTAGGCTTCAGCCCGAGGTTTTTTGGAGAGGAGGTCTTAGGGGTTCCATTTGATCTTTGGTTGCCTCAAGAAGGAAGGAGTACTGCAGCTTGCAATGCATTTCGCCTCATCGTATTCAAATTTTCAAGTGGGACTAGCATTCAATCTTGGAGAGGTCCACTGCTGCCCTGCTTTGGCACCTCCTCCAACGCCAAGCACCGCCCATGAAATAGGGCTGATTTGATGACCTTCCACATTGAGCTACCAACTCATCACCGGATAGAGCTCCATGGCTATATAAGGACCACCTTTGAAACAACTGCACGATCTTCGCAAAGATCTTATACCTCATCTGCAGCCATCGATCTCCTCCTTAACTTTATCTCTACCTCTCCAAGCCTAACCTTCTCACTTTCCAACCCATCACATTTAGCCTCGAGAGCAAGATTCTCGACCGCGAGAGTAATAACCTTGGCTTCTTCCACTTAAGATTGCCACGCCCACGGTCAATCGAGCTATCTTTTTCAAGGTCCCGGACGACGGGTTCTTCTCAACGCCCTCAATCCGCCACACTTCGCCCAAATTTGGCCACGGTTCTCGAGCAACCTCCGTTTTGGCATCTGTGGTTATCCATCATCGCCGCCTCGTAACCCCATTATCATGCATATCATAGAACTTTTCAATAGACATGTTCTCAGCATACTCTTCCACCGCGAGGGTCACATGGTCAACAACCGATGATGTGCTAAGGCATTTGGAAGCTCCTTCGCCTCTCGAAGTGTTAGGTCACTAGTTTTACAACACAAGTTATAAGAGAAGAGATAAAGGTGGATGAACAAGTAAACAAGCACACATACACAATAAGAGGGCACTAAGAAGGAGGAATACAAGAGAAAAATTGAACAACCAACCCTCAAATGAGGGTTTACAAGAGTTTATATAGGCAAGGAGCTAGGCAACACCCCTCTCCTTCCCTATTCCTTATTGGCTTGATCAAGCTTATGGGCCTTCTACATAAGCTTGACCTTAAACAAACATAAAGGCCATAATAAAGCTACCTATTACATATGAAATATAAATACTTGAAATACTATTTAGAGTGATTCCAACAATCTCCTCAAGTATATATGAATGTAAACGGTGAAGGCGTTGATGTAATAGTAGTGACGCCTTCCGACATTCTTCTTTCTTGTGAGAGGAATTGTCTTGATTCAACAATCTCCCAAAGTAGAGAGATAGTTATCTTTGAACGCTTATGCTTTGACGCATCTTTAACTTTGTTCTTTGATCATTGTTCTTTGGTGAAAGTGATAGTATGTTGTTGTCTCCGTGATCGCCCGCTCGTCTCGCTTTGTCGCTTCCGTTCCACGTCATTCTTCAACATGCTCACACGCCTGACGCTGGAAATCAATATCGATGAAGTTCTCGTAAGTCTTTGACTTCTTAGATTCTTTGGTTTGACGAAGAATCATTCTAACGGGTGTGTTGCTGAGTAGAACTTCCATTAGTGATGATGTTGGCGTGAGCATGAGAAGAATCAAGACGATCATCCCGCCCCGAGCTTCCATAAGAAGAAAAACATTTCAAACGGTTAGTAATAAGCGTTTCAAGACTTACAAGTTTGAACTCGAGAGTGACAAAGATAGTGTGAAAACACAACTCTAATTTACAAAGGCCGCTCGAACCGGAGTCCCAGTGAGATAACGCGATGTACAAGCACATCTATAGTCAGATGAGTCGTCGAGGTACACAAGTATCACCACGATCAGACTGCTTGAGACACACCGCGTAATCCACGGGAGTTACCGGCGACTCCGCCGGTAAGTTTGATTTTGACCGCAGAGTTTCCATTCAATCACCGAGGATCACTGATGTGAACCTCTCATAAATGTTCTCGATGATGGCTAAGATCCGCGAAGGACTCGATATGAACCACCGATGATCTTATTTGTTGATCATCAAGTGATTAAATGTCAAGTGTTCCTAAGAGATCTTTTGATGAATCTCGTGGCTCTAGACTCAATAGTGCTGCTTTGGTTTTCCCGAGCGGAGACTAGGGAGAGGGTCTCCTCTTCAATACCAACGATCTCTCAAGAGAAAGCCAATAGATTATGTAGGGTTCCCTGAGAATGAAACAAGCTCCGCTGAGAGAAACTTGAGTGGCTAAGAAGGTTTAGCATGCCACCGGGTCCATGACGACTTTTATCTTTCAATGTGTCACTAAGTGACAACCAAGAGTATATGAATTGAACCCTGTCCGCCCTAAGTTGAATAACTGGAGGGCTATTTTTTTCACCCTTTACTTTTCATTTCTTTTGATTCTTCAACTCCTTCTTTCTCCGATTCTCATTTTCTCCTTTTACAATCATTCCTAAGGACTTCTAACACTAACTAATTGTAGTGTCCTTGGGTAGATCCCTCCGCTCAAGGATCATAGGACGTTATTCTAACCTTAGTCACCTTATAACCCATGACTAACCTATGTTTGCCATTAAAACCATCAGATAGTGAAAATATCTCTCAAAGGGTTTGTAAATGAAAACATGTTTGAACCATCGCGAGAGATAAGTTTTTGCATAAATACCCCTCCTCATGTGCTTAATAGTTTTAATGGTTAAATGCATGTGAGGAAAGCAGCACTTTTGAATTGATCCACTAAAGATAGACAATCTCACGCGAGACACGGTTACGTTGAATAGTTAAAGAGATATATTGTCGCCTTAGGTGACAACTAGCTCTAATAACTACCTTGAAGGTGTAGACAACCCTGAAGGTTGTCATACCCATGAGTTCATGTCTATCAAGAGTTTCTAATGGTAGTTTCTACTTGACAAGTCCTTTGCGAGACACGCTTACATTACTAGCTAACTAGCTTGAAATTATTACCCGTCTCAGACAAGTCTTTTCGAGTTACGGCGCTTTAGTACCACAATTCGTTGGTTAAGTCTCGAGGTACGTATTCATTTGCATTTTGTACAACATATTTCTTATCACACAAATTTTCTCCCCAAACGGCATATAAAATGTTATTTTGAACGCTTGAGAATAAATATGACCATTTTGAGTGTTATGGAAGAGTGACCATCGTGAACAATTTGTGAACAAAGTTTTCATCAAATACCCCTCAACTAGTGATATAAACGGTTGAGGTTTTGAAAATCATATGGGAAGTACTTGTTTTTTAGCAAAACCTTGAAAAATGAAAGGTTTGATAGGTTTTACTCAAAATAAGAAGCTGCCCTTTATAAGGATTGTGGCACCGAGGCATCACGTGGTCCTTTCTTGATGATACGGGTTGACATCGCATGTACACAAGCCATTCACATAATCACACATCCAAAATTATATGAAGGAAACCATTTAAGGGGTACCGAAGTGCAAAGATATTCTGTGAGGCAGATGTATGCTGAAAGCCGATGATGTTTCTCCCGAGTCGACCACCAACATAGCTTTCCAATCGTCTCAATCGATCCTTCTCGAACAACCGCTCATCAATCATGGTGATGATGCGCCTCACATCCCTCCTTTCCGAGAATTCCAGCTTAGATTCCCAACTTTCAGCGTGATATCCTTCAATCAGACGCCATCCATCCCTAACCGCCCAAGGTATGATCCCAAATTTGTGGAGTTCACTACACGCCATTAAGTAGTTTCTTTGAAGTTCATCGCGTAAACAACGCCGAAAGGTTTGCCGATGGCGTGAGTTGTTTGTCGGTTGATGTGAAGATCAAGCGGTGGAGTGAAGTTTACACGCCGATATGATTCAATGTACCATCCAGATATTTTCGACACGCTCTTTGATCACGATGCCTAATGAAGATGAGAACCGACTTGATAAATTCACGTTGAACTTCCGAGAATTGTCTCATACGACCGCACTTTGGCAAGATACATGTCTTCGATGTCGTTGAGACAAGTTCTCAAAGTCGCCTTCGAGAATCCATAGTCCTGCTCATCTTGTCGCTTGACTATGATATTCTTTAAGAATGTGTAGTCCCACTAGACTTGAGATCAATGTGTTTGATGGCCACGATGTCCTTAGAGCTATACACCGCATGTTGAGACTTTCAACCAGCAGTCAGAGTAGATTCTTCGCCGCTCGTGCCAATGATGAATCCCATACAATGCATCTTGGTCGTGCTTGCACGCTGTCGAAAACAAGTGACAATGCCTCGATAGCTATGCGCTTGAGTAGATGGTCACCGGGAATGGAAGAGTCAATGATGTAGTGTATTTTCTCGAACCATCGCCACCATGGAGAAGAAATTCCGTGTCTTTGTTGAAGAAATATCGGAAGGAATCCTTGGTCGCTTGCTTCAATGGCTCAGAGGTTTGGTCCACCGGTGTAGTATGGAGGTTGTCCCTTTGTGAAGTCAATGTTTGCTTCGGATTGAGCCAATCCATGTTGTTAGACATAGCTCGAGCGATGTTCTCAAGATGATATTCGATCTCGAGGGCGCTTTCGAGTCAGATTTCCATAGTTGAAAAGCTTCATTTTGATTCGCCAATTCGATTTCGCCATTTTCTTCACATGGAACTTTTCTTGCAACAGCTTTATGCTCCAATGTTGAACCGACCGCCAATTCTTGACCTTCATCGTAGGAGTTTGATTGACAAGTGTGGAGAACCATTCAAACTCTTCGGTTTTATCATCTAGCCATGTTACGACCCGGCCAGTCGTCTTTTTCTTTTGGAAGGCTTTGATGATGATTCGTTTCGCACTTGTTTGGTGAGGTGGGTTGTTGTTGGGGCTCAAGGACCTCTTCATCGCCACCACCCGTATACCAAAGTAATCACCGCTTTATGAGTCGGGTGGTAACTCGGAATCGTCCCGAGGTTTATCAAGAGAAGACCGAAAGGAGGAGACTTTGTTGAGAAGAAGTCCGTGGTGGAGGAGGCGGCATAGATGTATATTTACCGCATCGCCTCGACGCTTAGGTGCGAGTCCTTATCCTTATCATCGCCATCTCTTGGCCATTTGGGTTGATCGGCCGACTTGCATGATGAACGAGTTGAAAAGGCAGACCGAAAAATTTAGCTTCATCCCAAGTAAATGTTCCATCGCTTTGACATTTGCATCACTAGTTTAGCGATTAACCTATCTTCGTAGAGACTTCTGGCCATTGTATGTTTAACCAATGCGACGATGTTGGGGTGAGTTGTCTCAAAATATTTTCTAGTCACACTGTGGACAAAGGTCGAGAAGAAACTGTGGTTTGATCTCGTCGACTTCTCCGCCTCTTTTGACTTTAGGAACGATATCCCAAGGTACTTTTGAGTGTAACCTTCAATCATTTCATTCGCCTCTTTTCGATGACTCTTCATGAACTCTTCGAACAAATTCTTTTTCCATCTTGTCTTTCTCATCATGGGGTACCTCGAATTCAAGAAACCAATTCATTTTTCCGTAAAGTATGTCCTTCTTTCTCGACTTGTTGGACAATTTTCACAATCTTTGATGAGTCCGAAATCCAAGATTTAGGTGGTTTCTTCACCGATTTGGATGATGATCCGTTGTTTTTGTTGATGGTGGTTGTGATGAATGAGACGAAGAACTGATGAGGAGACATGAGGAGACTTCATGTCCTTAGGAGTTTCGGTTTTTCCTTTGAGTGTGTTGACGCCTAGAAGAAACTTTGTATAATCATCCTCGCCATCCTTAGACTTTTCTTTCTCGCTTATCTGCTTTCAAAATCATACACACAGTGTCCTCCACAGTCGTTGTTGTTGCGTAAGAGTGGCACAGATCCCTTATCGGGTCGATTAACCGCATCAGATCCGGAGAGGAGTGGCACCCACTTGATCCTCCGGCCACCCATTTGATCTTTAGCAAATTCTTCTTGAAGGTGTCGACTTTGTGAAACTTCTTCCTGTATGATCCAATTGCTCTTCTTCTTCGTAGCTTTCATCCCGAGGTACAAGCAGAGTCTTCCTTTAATAGTTTGAGGACTTGGAGGTTTTGGTATCGAGGATTTTCATCCTTGCGCTTCGAGAATGTAATCTCTTCATCTGTAAGATCCTCGAGTCCTCGCCCCCGAAATGCCTTTTGGGTTCAAGTGAAAGGATCGGAGTGGCTCGAGAAGGAACTTTCTTCTGGGTGGGTTTCTTTGAATAGGTTTCTTCTTTGGAACATTCCTTTGACTATCTCGTATCTTGTGACACTTCCAAGATTTTTCCGGTTCTCCTTACAGTGTACCAAGATTTTTCGTCGAGATGACCAACTTTGCCTTGTCCGACCGCTTCCATACCTTTTGTACGATTCGAGCTCGACATCTTCGCTAGAAGGAAACTGCAGCACAAAGACCTTGTTTCTTTGTAGACGCTTCCTTGATTCTTACAGATAGAATAGGTTCCGCCATCATGTCGTGATTCGGGGTCATTGAGCCTTCGGGAATGTCGGATGAAGTCCAAGCCCTCCGATCAACAATTTAGTATATCCGATGTAAGGAATCTTGAGCCAAGTTTGAGAAATGACATCATGTCATCCCAAATCGTAGCTTCGATAGCGATGTGTTTCTTGACAAATGCCCGTAATATTTGCGCCCATGAGTTTGGTGCTCATAGTCACGTCACGACCGTAAATGACTTGGTGATGATCATGTAGAGTTCTCCGTGGTCGAGGAATACCTTAAGCTCTACGTGAGAATGCTTGTTGATTACCTCGTAGCCTCATAACCGATATCGATTAAGAATTGGAGAGTGAGCTCTTCACAGTGAGGCATATAGTTTGGTTGGATCGACTTGTGAATTAGGAGAATGTACCTTAAGTCCAGTGTAATGATGACTTGTTTGTGATTCGAGTCACCGCCACCAGCTTGTCCTTGACCCTTTCCATAGTGTTCCGTAACTGCTGGATGTAGATCTCGTGGACGTGCTGTGAGTGAGTGCATGTTCTAATACGGATGAGTCCTCTAATATCAATAGCAATAAGACACGAAGATTCGTGCGAGGGTGTCAAAGTCAACACGGAGATTGTTCTTTCCTATCTTCATTGATAGCCATGAGGATAGATATCAAGAATGGAGAGAACTTCAGTGCATCCACATTCATTTGTTCACCATGTTATGATCTCAACATTAGCCAAAAGAACCAACATATCGAGAGACATAATGTTAGTCAATGTAAGGTCTTATTGTCTAGTTATTGAAGGTACAGTGTTAATGATTATAGTCCTAAGTCACTTGTATGTTCAATAGTTCAATGATGTCGAGAAATGTTTCGTGAGTTAGTTAACTTTAAGTTTTAAAGTTTATTTTATCACATATTGTTCACAACATATCAAACGATTTAAGTTTATTAGTGACAATTATTGATTCGTGATGATATGATTAGTTTATTTACAAGTTTGTACAAGTAACAATTCATCATGAAGGTCAATCTGTGGTTGCTTAGTTTTGGCAAAGTTACGTGATGTGAATGATATATGCTTAGCGTAAACTTACGCCAGAATCCTAACCACGCGTAAGAAATGTTACGCGAGGAAAAGGAGACCTTATGCGAGAGCTTATGCGCAGGCATATATTAACCTTACGCCGTGCTACCGTAAGAGTTGACCTTGCGCGTAGAGGTCACCGCCACGCATATCCTTCACAGATACGCAGTAGTCCATTGTAGAACCCACGCTGTAATAGTTATGCGAGGATTAATTTACGATAACTTGACTACGCCGTAGGGTAATCCTTATGCGAGAGTCTAATGACCTTGATTCGAGTGTTGCGTAGCAAAGCCCGAAATAAATCCATCAAATCATCAACATTAACACAAACCTTCATTTTATCAACAAAATGGCATGAATCATTCATAAACCCGCCACGAAGTCATACGCTGTAGGTCAAAACCCTAAGGGTTATGACTTACGCAGTAAGATTTCTAACCATGGATTTGCATCAAACAGATTCTCGTAGTTCTAAGATGTTGTATGAGCTTAAAGACCAAGTTATAACATCTAACTCATGGTGAATCAAAATACCCAAACTTATGAACCTTAAACCCTAATTTCAAATTTTGAGTAAATCGTTGTTTTCGGTAGTTATAGAGCAAGGATATAATCAATTCAACATCATATAAACATAACCCAACAATCTTTTAGACCAAAACACTTCACATTTGGAAAACCCAAATCGACTCATAAACCCTAGTTTTCAAAATTCATCAATTTTAGTTTCGGGTGGATTTTGATGGTTAAAATGTTATCCTTGATGTGTAAGAAACGCTTTGAGACAATCCATTTTACCCCAATCATACACACAATGATTGTGTGTTCATACGCTATGCGAGAACACATAATCACGCCAGAAAAACGCTTTAGTGAGGATTTGAATGAAATTAAAACCTTGCTTAGAAACATGTTTTACTCAAGAAACAACTTACAAAGTGATGATCTGGCGTAATTCTTTGAGTGATTATTAGGCGAGGATCCTTTAAGGTTTAGAATACAAATGAGAAGTGAAAGAGTTGTGGAGGATTTTTATTAAAATAGTCTTTCCCATTTTCACAGCTTTGGTCCCTCCACCTTTCCATTTTCATCCAAAGCTTTTAACTTCCATTTTGGTTACCAAATGAAGATTTTAGAAAGAAACTTGACATACCCCCGACTCTGAGAGAATAATGAAAGGTTGTTAATTAAAGTCCAGGAGTGTCTTTGAACCAGAAATGTACCACCATTTGTAAAAGAATCAACCGAGATGTGATAACATGCAAGTACACGATGTTTTGAAAAGCTAAAGGATATTTTTCCTCAACACTTGATCGAAAAATATCGAATTTTGAAAGATAAAAGTGTTGACGGAAGAAATGTACTTGCCATGTTGAAAGAAATATAGATTAGAGAATATTTTGATGTTTTATCGGATTTTATATTTTGTATTTTGTTTTGAAAATTTATTTACAAAAGATGTTTTTGTGTTTGACAAGTTTTTAAGACTGCTAAGAGGTCATCCAATTCCTCTTGAGTCAAACACCTCATACCAATTCTGGACCAACTCATTAAACCTAGCGGGAGGCAAGGCTTTGGTGAGAAGATCGCCAATATATATTCACCACAAGTATAATTCAATCTGCACTGCTCCACGCGGGTCCTTGATGAAATGATAGCGTAGATCGATGTGCTTTGATTTCGAGTGTCGAATCGAGTTGCACGAGATTGCAATGGCACGATTGTCGCAAAGACATCGGATTCCGCCAACACGTAACCATAGTCCTGAGTTGTGTTCTCATCCAGATGACTGGGCACAACACTGACGGCTATATTCTCGCCTTGCTGAAGACAAACATGTACAATCCGGCTTTGATTGCCAAGACACCGCTTATCACCGAAATTGTAGAGCTCCGGTACTTTTCCTCGAGTCTAAGCATCATGCGTGGTCGCCTCTAAAAGCGATTAGTTCAAAACCGTAATCCTTCTGATACCGATCCCAAGTTAATGGTCCCTTGATGTATCGGAGGAATCTTTAGCCTCGTAGAGGTGGGTTTCAGCTTGTCGCGATCGATAACGGAGCATAGATAAACCGGCAAAGACAATATCAGTCTCGTAAGTCGTTAGATACATGAGGGACCCAATAATACTTTGTTTGGTGGGTCAATAACTTCCATGTAAATCAAGATCTAGCTTCTTGGTATGAGTCATTGGTGTGGCATAAGTATCACAGTTTTCATTCCAAATTTGTTTAACAATTCAAGGGCATATTTGATCGACTAAAAATACCACGGTGATTGATGAACTTGCGCCCTAGAAAGAATGTAAGTTCACCCATCATGGACATTTCAAAATTTTTCTTCATTAGTTTTGCAAAAGCGATTGAAAACTTTTATGTGTAGACCCAAAATGATGTCATCCACGTAAATTTGAACAATTAAGATATGTGCCCGTGATATTGTATAAAAAGAGTTGGGTCAACCGAGCATTTGGTGAAATTATCAATGAGGAAAGATGATAGCTTATCGCACCATGCCCGAGGGGCTTGTTTGAGACCATAAAGAGCTTTGTTCGCAGAGACATGGTTCGGGAACTCGTGATCAACGAATCCATCCGGTTGGTCGACATAGACCGCTTTAAGTCGCCCATCGAGAAACGCCGCTTGACATCCATCCGATAAACCGCATGTTCATATGAGTCGAACGAGAAAATATCCGAACAAATTTCAAGACGAGCAACCGAGCAAAAGATTCTTCAAAGTCTATTCCTTCTTCCGACGATAACCCTTAGCAACTAGCCTTGACTTGTTTCGATAACGCTCCTTCAAAGATCCAATTTGTTTTTCCAAATCCATTTTAAACCAATGACGACTCGCTGGTCTTTCAACCGCTCCCATACTTCAAGACGCTTGAATTGGTTGAGTTCTTCTTGCATGGATTCAATCCAGCTTGTCTTTTGTCATTGCGCCTTTAATGTTTTTAGGTTCGATTGCAGACAAAGGAGTGCATAATGCAATGTTCACCGTCTGAGTGAAGACGTTGTCTCAGAACGACCGGTTGATTCGGGTTGCCAATAATGTTAGCAAGAGGATGGTCTTTTGTCCATCTATGTGTAGAGGGTTGATGTTGGTACATTGTGCGCATTCGAGGATTCAAATGGTTTGTTGAAGATTCGCGACATCCGTGCGTAGCCTCATTAGCAACCGGGTCAAGAACGATTGGATCAAAATATGCAGGGGGGTACTTCATTCGTAATATCATCACCGGTTCATCATTGTTGGAAGCGTGTTCAACTGCTTTTGAGTCAATCGGTGTAGTGCATCTTCAACAAAGAGTTGTTGTAGCAGTGTATCGTATAGGAATATTATCGTTGTGCAATGAAACAATGGATACACCAGAGCACGCTCATCAATATCGCACGTAACGTAGGAGCAAATAACCTTCCATTTGTTGACGAGTTAATGAGGGCTTTCTTCGGTGATGATGGGGTTGAGGAAGTTTAAACTTGTGACCGGTTCTAAGTCGTTATACTCAAGCCATCTCCGAGTTCATCGAAATGAGCATGAATCGCTTCCATTACCTCCTTAGTTCGACGATTCCATTCGAAACCTTTAGAATTGTCACAAGATCCAATAAAGACTCCAATATCGCTTTGGCTTTGAGCTTTCCAAAATCATCACGATCATTATTCGGATAGCAAAGGGATCCAAATACATGAAAGTGTTCGAGGTTCGGTTTATAGTTGTGACAAGCTCAAAGGTGTTTTGTTGTATGCTTGTGATCATAGAACGTTTTGAGTATAGCATGCGACAATTCCGCCCATAAGTAATCCTGGAAGTTTAGCATTTATTAACATTGTTCTTGCAGCCCACTAACGCTCGGTTTCGCTTTTCAACAACTCCGCTTTGTCGTGTGTCCGTGCAATAGATGTTTGATGTCAATTCCACTTTCATAAAATTCACGAAGGGTTTTGTTAACAAATTCGCCTTTGTCTGCTCGATTATCCGGACGGTGTTATGGAGTCGAACTGTATTTTGAGAAATGTGATGATCATTTGTGGAGCTTGGTCTTTGCTACGGCGAAGTAGACCCAAGTCCATCGAGTAGTCATCAACAATTACTAAGATGTAGCGCTTTGCTGATCGCTTGCACGCATCGGCCACACAATCCATGTGAAGAAGATGAAGCACATGTCGAGTCGTGTTCCACCTTTGAAGGAAAATGAGCACGAGTGCTTTTCCCTTGTTCACAGTCGAGCAAAGGTGATCTTGAATACCGAATCGTGGTAGTCCTTCAACTAGTTTGTGTCGAGCAAGGTTGGTGATGGTTTGAAAGTTTAGATGTGAGAGACGACCTGCCATAGCCGTGATTGTTGATGTTGCCTAGAAAGTAAGCGATGGGAGAGGAAGCAACCATGTCTTGCATAGAGATAGTGTAGACTAGAATTACGCGAGCCGACATAAGGTCATTTCCTTGTAGATCACTTAATGAAACAAGTTTTCTCCCAGCAACCTCCAAATCTCCATCACAAAATTAGGGTTCCAAGAACATTGTCGATAGATGGACATCCTTCAGATTTGAGCATAAACTCAATGAGTACAAGCACATTGAACCAATAAAGGTAAAAGGAGAAGCCTCGCCCCGAGAGAAACGCCGCGCCGCAAAGAAGTTGACAAACTTACACAAGCAGCATCCCGAGGGAAGTCAAATACCAAACTTGGGTGGCCAACCCAAGGTCGGTAAAAAGAGCGACTGAGGTGGCGATGTGTGGATTTCATCGACATCAACAAAGCATGCCCTAAGGATCGCTACCCCTACCGTAAATTGATCGAAGGTGGAACTTTAGCGTGTTTCCGTTAAAATGCTTCTAGATGCCAATAAAGGGTATCATCGATCCAGATGGCAAAGGAGGACGAGGAAAAGACAAATTTCTACACAAGTAAAGGTGTTCATCACATTACAAAAGATGCCCTTCTGGCTCAAGAACGCAGGGCTACTTACCAACGCCTCGTAGATAAAGCCTTCAACAAATGTACAGGCGTAAATCTAGAGGCTACGTTGATGACATGGTTATCAAGAGCAAGACCAAGGAGGACCTACTCCTTGATGTACAGAAACATTCGATCGCCTCCGGCGATTAACATGAAGTCGAACCCTAAGAAATGCTCCTTCGGGTCAAGAGGGACAATTTTAGGACATTTGATCACTGCTGGGATAAAGGCTAATCCCTCTAAGGTCAAAGCTATCTCCGATCTCCAAGCCCCTAAGTGTCTAAAAGATGCAGAGCTCGAATGGGAAGTCAAATTTTAAGTCGGTTTCTATCAAAAGGAGTCGACAGTCCCTACCATTCTTCAAAACACTCAAAGGATGTGCGGACAAGAAAACTTTCCAATGGAGCCGGACGTCAAGCGGCCTTCGTAAGATGAAGGAGTTCATCGAAATCCTTCCAACGCCACAAATTTCAATCAAAGGCGGTGTTGTTCATGTACTTGGCATCCTCGAGGAGAGTGTTAGCGCAATCCTTATGGCGGAACGAGACAAGTGATGATCCCCATTTACTTTGTTAGTAGGGTCCTACAAGGATCGATATCAACTATCCTACCTTGAGAAGTTAATACCGCCTTAATTTACGCAGCAAGGAGACTCGACGCTATTTCCGTGCCCATTCGCCATGCCTTAACCGACAAGCCACTAAAATGATCCCGTCGAAACCTAAAAACTGGGAGGGTAGCTAAATGGGCTATTGAGCTTGAGAACATGAAATAGAGTTCAAAGGACGAAACTCTATCAAAGGGCAAATTCTTGCACTTTGGCCGAAACACCTTCCGAGCCGGATGTAGAAAAGGAAGAGCCCAAACTAACCTTTCAAGCACAAAGTTGAATGGAAGCTTTATACGACGGAGCATCCAGCCCGACGGCTCCGGAGCGTGTCTAATGTTGGTCACCCCGAGGGAAGGAGCATACATATGCTCTCCGGTTTGAGTTCGGTTACAAACAACGGTTGAATAATGCGTTAGCAGGACTCGATTAGCCAAAAATATGGAGGTCAAAGCTCTCATTGTTTCGTGAGACTCCCAATTGGTCGCAAACCAAGTGACAGTTCCTACTGAAGCAAGGCACCCGCCATCAAACAAGACTTGGAGAAACAAAAGAGATGCTAGAAACTTCGACTCCTACACCATCCAAAGATGTCCGTAGGAACCGTAATAAAAGGCGGGCGATTAGGCAAGCTAGCTTCAATGGCCTTCGCCACCTCACTAAGGAAGTGCTCGTGGAAGTCCTTCCGAAAGATCCATTGTTCTCAAAGAAGTTGCGATATGATTCACGAAGAAGGAGAGACATGGATGACTCCCATAAGTGGAATATTTGATAAGTGGTCTTCTCCCGAAGATCCCAAGCTTTCAAGGAAAGTTCGGGTTAAGTCCCCGCAATACCGCTAATAAGGGAAACCCTATATAGGAGGTCATTTTGTCACCTTGTTACGGCGTGGGTCCCAAGCAAGCTTCGAGCATCATCTCCGAAGTCCATGAAGGATCCCGCGGTCTTCATGCAGACCCCGCCCGCTTGTCTCAAGATAATGAAGTTGGTTACTATTGGCCTCGATGCGGGTGGACGCAACAAATCATTCTCAAGCGTGAAGCTTGTCGATACACTCAAACGTTCGAAGATGCCAAAGCAAGACATGACAAGTGTGACATCCGCATGGCCCTTCGCTCAGCTGGGCATTGATATTGTAGGACCTATGACCATAGCGCCTGAGGAGTCAAGTTCTGCCGGTAGCGATTGATTACTTCACTAAGTGGGTAGAAGCGAAACCCCTAGCCTCCAGAATGTGGAGACAGATTGAGAAGTTTGTGGGAGCACATTGTGTGCGATTCGAGTGCCCCACATCATCATATCCGACAACGGGAAGCGCCATCAAGGAGTCTTCTATGACTTCGCCGAGGGCTCAACATAAAGCAATCCCGACATCCGCTCATCACCCACAAGGTAATGGACAAGTGGAAGTTACAAATGAGACATCATTAAAGGGATCGAGAAAAGGCTAGGCGAACTCATCATGGATGGGTGGACGAGCCCTCAAGTCCCTGGGCTCATAGGACGATCCTAAGTCAAGCAACGGAGAAACTCCTTCACCTAACATACGAATGTGCGGTCATCCTTCGAATCGGTTGTACACACGAGCGTGTGGCAACGATGATGCCTCCCAAATGACGAAAGGATCGTGGAAAACCTTGATCTACTAGAAGAAAGAAGGAAATAGCCCATCCGAGAAGCAATACACAAACACAAGATTGAAGGCTACTATAACAAAAGGGTCGACCTTCCACTTTCAAGCTCGAGAATATGTGTCACCAACAAAGGCAAGCAAAGCGTAGTATCGTGGAAAGCCGACCAACTTGGAAGGACCCTACATGGTAGCCGAGGCTCACGGCAATGGAGCCTACAAATCACCACTTTTCTCGCGAACTCATCGACAGATATGGAATGGTACGAACCGTCGAAAGTTCTATGTTTAAGAAGTACTTTAACTTTTTTCTTGTAATTAAAAGCTTCTCAAGAGAAAGCACACATTATTGGTAGTTGTCTTAGTTTTCATTTCAAAAATGATGTAATCCTCTCTACCAATTCAATGATAAATAAGACATTTTCCACAAATCTCTTGCTTCGTTTCTTAAAAACAAAGATTTGTTCAGCCAAGTCGTTAATGAGTTTCAATGTCGAATGGCTTGGGGTGTAACACACGCCTTATCATTTAAAGCCAACTTAAACATTCACATTAACTCTCCTAGTAGTTTTGGCGCTTGTAGAAAATTTACTTTTTACAAAGCCATGCTATGTAAAGGATTTGAGATAAAGTGGGTCGCGACCCTCCGTCAATGGCCAAGTTGGTCATTATATTCTTGGTGTTGCAATTTACACACAATGAGGTTGTTTAACCTTAGGTTGTAAAATTTAAGCCGGAAAATGGCGCATTTGAAGTTAACAAAACAAACATAACATAAGCATGTAGAGGTATGTCCTCTACACCATCGCATTCAAAATATGGGCTACTGCCCTTATACCTGCCTAAGGAGCCTAGGCTCCATTCAAATTGTTCTTGGCCCATGGCCACACATCACAAGCATTTAAATTGTTTGGAGAACAAGACACACATTGTCACATAAAGTAAATTGTCTTAAGGGTACATGCCACCATTTGGAACCAAATTACTGCTAACAGAGCAGCCTTCATTCTTGTTTCTTTGGAGATGGAGTGGAGGAGGGTTGCACTGAGACCGGCTTAGTAGACATTGTCAAAACCAAGATCCGGACTCAACTAGGGTATGAGTAACAATGAATATGCATAGCGGAATCAATAAGAACATCAATGTTACTAATAAGGTTTTCTTTATTAATTAAAACAAAGAAACTAATACTACTAATATACACATGCTATGATCGTGTGTTAGACTCTCATTAGAGATGTCTTCTATGAAAATAAATGAAAGGATGATCGAGTAACCCTAGCCGCCATCCCTCTTTATATAATAGAGGGAGGTTACAAACCCTAGCTTATTAGAAAAGCTAACTATTACATATTAGGCCCTCATTGTTTCTTTTTTCTTCATTCTTGCTCATGGTTTTGTAATCATCAAATCTATAATTCCCAACAGACATAGTCTTCTTGGTTGGAGTGGTAGGCTTCAGCTTCCGAGGTTTTTTGGAGAGGAGGTCTTAGAGGGGTTCCATTTGATCTTTGGTTGCCTCAAGAAGGAAGGAGTACTGCAGCTGCAAATGCATTTCCGCCTCATCGTATTCAAATTTTCAAGTGGGACGGTAGCATTCAATCTTGGAGAGGTCTGTTAGGTCACTAGTTTTACAACACAAGTTATAAGAGAAGAGATAAGGCGGATGAACAAGTAAACAAGCACACACACACAATATAAGAGCACGGTTAGGCAACAGTGAATGAATGAGAGAAAACTTGAACAACCAACCTCAAATGAGGGTTTACAAGAGTTTATATAGGCAAGGAGCTAGGCAACACTCCTCTCCTTCCCTATTCCTTATTGGGCTTGGATCTGCTTATGGGCCTTCTACATAAGCTTGACCTTAAACAAACATAAAGGCCATAATAAAGCTACCTATTACATATGAAATATAAATACTTGAAATATCGCTTAGAGTGATTCCAACAATCTCCCTCAAGTATATATGAATGTAAACGGTGAAGGCGTTGATGTAATAGTAGTCGTGACGCCTTCCGACATTCTTCTTTCTTGTGAGAGGAATTGTCTTGATTCGAACAATCTCCCAAAGTAGAGAGATAGTTATCTTTGAACAGCTTATGCTTTGACGCCATCTTTAACTTTGTTCTTTGATCATTGTTCTTGTGGTGAAAGTGATAGTATGTTGTTGTCTCGTGATCGCCGCTTCGTGTCCGCTTCACGCTCCAAAGGTTCCACGCCATTCTTCAACATGCTCACACGCCTTTGACGTTGGAAATCAATATCGATGAAGTTCTCTAAGTCTTTAACTTTGTAGATTCTTTGGTTTGACGAAGAATCATTCTAACGGTTGTGTTGCTTTTGAATAGAACTTCCATTAGTGATGATGTTGGCGTGAGCATGAGAAGAATCAAGACGATCATCCCGCCCCGAGCTTCCATAAGAAGAAAACATTTCAAACGGTTAGTAATAAGCGGTTTCCGACTTACAAGTTTGAACTTCGAGAGTGTTAACAAAGATAGTGTGAAAACACAACTCTAATTTACAAAGGCCGCTCTCGAACCGGAGTCCCACAAGTGAGATAACGCGATGTACCAAGCACATCTACAGCTCGATGAGTCGAGGTACACCAAGCATCACCTCACGATCAGAGACCGCTTGAGACACACCGCGTAATCCACGGGAGTTACCGGCGACCGCCGCCGTGGTCGTTTGATGTTGACCGGCAGAGTTTCCATTCAATCACCGAGGATCATGATGTGAACCTCTCATAAATGTTCTCGATGATTGCTAAGATCCGTGAAGGACTCGATATGAACCACCGATGATCTTATTTGTTGATCATCAAGTGATTAAATGTCAAGTGTTCCTAAGAGATCTTTTGATGAATCTCGTGGCTCTAGACTCAATAGTGCTTTTGGTTTTCCCGAGCGGAGACTAGGAGAGGGTCTCCTTCTTCAATACCAACGATCTCTAAGAGAAAGCCAATAGTTTATGTAGGGTTCCCGTGAGAATGAAACAAGCTTCGCTGAGAGAAACTTGAGTGGCTAAGAAGGTTTAGTGCATGCGCCACCGGGTCCATGACGACTTTTAATCTTCAATACCGTGTCACTAAGTGACAACCAAGAGTATATGAATTGAACCCTGTCCGCCTCTAAGTTGAATAACTGAGGGCTATTTCTTTTCACCCTTTACTTTACATTTCTTTTGATTCTTCAACTCCTTCTTTCTCCGATTCTCATTTTCTCCTTTTACAATCATTCCTAAGGACTTCTAACACTAACTAATGGTAGTGTCCTTGGGTAGATCCTCCGGCTCAAGGATCATAGGACGGTTATTCCTAACCTTAGTCACCTTATAACCCATGACTAACCTATGTTTGCCATTAAAACCATCAGATGTGAAAATATCTCTCAAAGGGTTTGTAAATGAAAACATGTTTGAACCATCGTGAGAGATAAGTTTTTGCATAAATACTCCCTCCACATGTGCTTAATAGTTTTAATGGTTAAATGCACAAGGAGGAAAGAGCGCACTTTTTGAATTGATCCACTAAAGATAGACAATCTCCGCGAGACACGGTTACGTTGAATAGTTAAAGAGATATATTGTCGCCTTTAGGTGACAACTAGCTCTAATAACTACCTTGAAGGTGTAGACAAACCTTGAAGGTTGTCAAACCCGCCGAGTTCATGTCTATCAAGAGTTTCTCGAATGGTACTTTCTACTTGGACAAGTCCTTTCATGAGACACGCTTACATCACTAGCGAACTAGCTTGAAATTATTACCCGTCCAGACAAGTCTTTTCGAGTTACTAACAGCTTTAGTACCGCAATTCGTTGGTTAAGTCCGAGGTACATGATTCATTTGCATTTTGCACAACATATTTCTTATCACACAAATTTTCTCCCTCAAAAATGGCATATAAAATGTTATTTTTGAACGCTTGAGAATAAATATGACCATTTTGAGTGTTATGGGAAGAGTGACCACTATGAACAATTTGTGAACAAAGTTTTAAATCAAATACCCCTCAACTAGTGATATAAACGGTTGAGGTTTTGAAAATCATATGGGAAGTACTTGTCTTTTGAGCAAAACCTTGAAAAATGAAAGGTTTGATAGGTTTTACTCAAAATAAGAAGCTTTCCCCTTTATAAGGATTGTGGCACCGAGGCGCACTACGTGGTCCTTTCTTGACAATTACGGGTTGTACATCGTTATGTGTGCACAAGCCATTCACATATATAATCACACATCCAAAATTATATGAAGGAAACCATTTAAGGGGTACCGTGAAGTGCAAGTGATATTCCTGTGAGCAAGACATGTATGCTGAAAGCCGATGATGTTTCTCCCGAGTCGACCACCAACATAGCTTTCCAATCGTCTCGAATCGATCCTTCGAACAACCGCTCATCAATCATGGTGATGATGCGCCTCACATCCCTCCTTTCCCGAGAATTCCAAATTTAGGATTCCCAACTTTCAGCGATATCCTTCAATCAGACGCCAATCCATCCCTAACCATCTTCAAGGTATGATCCCCAAATTTGTGGAGTTCACTACACGCCATTAAGCGCTTTGAAGTTCACCGCGTAAACAACGCCAAAGGTTTGCCGATGAGCGAGTTGTTTAAGTCGGTTGATGTCGGAAGATCAAGTCGTGGTGGAGTGAAGTTTACACGCTTCGATATGATTCAACAACCATCCGGATATCTTCGACACGCTCTTTGATCACGATGCGCCTAATGAAGATGAGAACCGACTTGATAAATTCACGTTGAACTTCAATGAGAATTGTCTCATACGACCGCACTTTGGCAAGATACATGTCTTCGATGTCGCTGAGGACAAGTTCTCAAAGTCACCGGAGAATCCATAGTCCTGCTCATCTTGTCGCTTGACTATGATATTCTTTAAGAATGTGTAGTCCCACTTAGACTTGAGATCAATGTGTTTGATGGCCACGATGTCCTTAGAGCTATACACCGCATGTTGAGACTTCAACCAGCAGCTTCAGTAGTAGATTCTTCGCGCTCGTGCCAATGATGAATCCCATACAATGCATCTTGGTCGATGCTTGCACGCTGTCGAAAACAAGTGAGTTGCACGCCTCGATAGCTATGCGCTTGAGTAAATGGTCACTGGAATGGAAGAGTCAATGATGTAGTGTATTTTCTCGAACCATCGCCACCATGGAGAAGAAATTCCGTGTCTTTGTTGAAGAAATATCGAAGGGAATCCTTGGTTCGTCTGCTTGGCCAATGGTCGGTAGAGGTTTGGTCCAATGGTGTAGTATGGAGGGTTGTCCCTTGTGTGAAGTCAATGTTTGCTTCCGGATTGAGCCAATCCATGTTGTTAGACATAGCTCGAGCGATGTTCTCAAGATGATATTCGACCGAGGGCGCTTTCGAGTCGTTTTCCATAGTTGAAAAGCTTCATTTTGATTCGCTCAATTCGATTTCGCCATTTTCTTCACATGGAACTTTTCTTGCAACAGCTTTGCATGCTCCAATGTTGAACCGACTACCAATTCTTGACCTTCATCGTAGTAGGAGTTTGATTGACAAGTGTGGAGAACCATTCAAACTCTTCGGTTTTATCGTCATCTAGCCATGTTACGACCCGGCCGAGTCGCCCGCTTCTTCTTTTGGAAGGCTTTGATGATGATACCGGTTTCGCACTTGTTTGGGTGAGGTGGGTTGTTGTCGGGGCTCAAGGACCTCTTCATCGCCACCACCCGTATACTCAAAGTAATCACCGCTTTATGAGTCGTGGTGGTAACTCGAATCGTCCCGAGGTTTATCAAGAGAAGACCGAGGTGGAGGAGACTTTGTTGAGAAGAAGTCCGTGGTGGAGGAGGTGGCATAGATGTAGATTTACCGCATCGCTTCGACGCTTAGGTGCGTAGTCCTTATCCTTATCATCGCCATCTCTTGGCCGCTTGGGTTGATCGGTCGACTTTGCATGATGAACCGAGTTGAAAAGCAAGTAGACCTTCAAAAATTTAGCTTCATCCAAGTAAACGCCCCGCATCGCTTTGACATTTGCATCACTAGTTTAGCGATTAACCTCGTATTCGTAGAGATCGCCTTCTTGGCCATTGTATGTTTAACCAATGCGACGATGTTAGGGTGAGTTGTCCGAAAATATTTCTAGTCACACCGGGACAAAGGTCGAGAAGAAACTTGTGGGTTTGATCTCTTGTCGACTTCTCCAGCCTTTTGGACTTTAGGAACGATATCCTCAAGGTACTTTTGAGTGTAACCTTCAATCATTTCATTCGGCCTCCTTTCGATGACTCTTCATGAACTTCTCGAACAAATTCCTTTCTTTTTCCATCTTGTCTTTCTCATCATGTAAGTACCGAATTTGGTCAAGAAACCAATTCATTTTTCCGTAGTATGTCCTTCTTTCTCGACTTGTTGGACAAATTTTCACAATCTTTTGATGAGTCCGAGAAATCCAAGATTTAGGTGGTTTCTTCACCGATTGGATGATGATCCGTTGTTTTTGTTGATGGTGGTTGTGATGAATGAGACGAAGAACCGATGATGAGGAGACATGAGGAGACTTCATGTCCTTAGGAGTTTCGAGGTTTTCCTTTGAGTGTGTTGGACCGCCTAGAAGAAACTTTGTATAATCATCCTCGCCATCCTTAGACTTTTCTTTCTCGCTATCTGCTTTCAAAATCATACACAATAGTGTCCTCCACAGTCGTTGTTGTTGCGTAAGAGTGGTGGCACCGCATCCCTTATCGGGTCGATTAACCGCATCAGATCCGGAGAGGAGCAAGGGCAGCCCACTTGATCCTCCGGCCACCCATTTGATCTTTAGCAAATTCTTCGCCTTTGAAGGTGTCTCGACTTTGTGAAACTTCTTCCCAGATGCTTGATCCAATTGCTCTTCTTCATCTTCGTAGCTTTCATCCCGAGGTACAAGTGCAGAGTCTTCCTTCCTTTAATAGTTTGAGGACTTGGAGGTTTTGGTACCGAGGATTTTCATCCTTGCGCTTCGTAGAATGTGATCTCTTCATCTCGTGTCAAGATCCTCGCAGTCCTCGCCCCGAGCCGCCTTTGCGGTTCAAGTGAAAGGATCGGAGTGGCTTCCGAGAAGGAACTTTCTTCTTAGGGGTGGGTTTCTTTGAATAGGTTTCTTCTTTGGAACATTCCTTTGACTATCTCGTACTTGTGACACTTCCAAGATTTCCTTTTCTCGTTCTCCTTACAGTGTACCGTAAGATTTTTCGTCGAGATGACCAACTTTGCCTTGTCCGACCGCTTCCGATACCTTTTGTACGATTCGAGCTCGACATCTTCGCTAAGGAAACTGCAGACAAAGACCTTGTTTCTTTGTAGACGCTTCCTTGATTCTTACAGATAGAATAGGTTCCGCCAACATGTCGTGATTGTCGGGTCATTGAGCCTCTTGGGAATGTCGATGAAGTCCAAGTGCTCGGATCAACAATTTAGTATATCCGATGTAAGGAATCTTTGAGCCAAGTTTGTTGAGAAATGACATCATGTCATCCCAAATCGTAGCTTCGATAGCGATGTGTTTCTTGTTGACCAATGCCCGTAATATTTGCGCTCCATGAGCTTAGGGTGCTCATAGTCACCGCCACGACCGTAAATGTACTTGGTGATGATCATGTAGAGAGTTCTCCGTGGTTGAGGAATACTCTTAAGCTCTACGTGAGAATGCTTGTTGATTACTCCCGTAGCCTCGCCATAACCGATATCGATTAAGAATTGGAGAGTGAGCTCTTCAAACAGTGAGGCATATAGTTTGGTTGGATCGACTTCAGAATTAGGAGAATGTTCTTAAGTCTCGCAGTGTAATGATGACTTGTTTGTGATTCGTAGTCACCGCACAAAGCAGCTTGTCCTTTGACCCTTTCCATAGTGTTCCGTAACTGCTGGATGTAGATCTCGTGAACAGCTTGCAGAGTGAGTAAGCATGTTCGATACGGATGAGTCCTCGTAATATCAATAGCAATAAGACACGAAGATTCGTGAGCAAGTGAGGGTGTCAAAGTCAACACGGAGATTATTCTTTCCTATCTTCATTGGATAGCCATGAGGATAGATATCAAGAATGGAGAGAACTTCGTGTGCATCCACATTCATTTGTTCACCATGTTATGATCTCAAATAACATTAGCCAAAAGAACCAACATATCGAAGACATAATGTTAGTCAATGTAAGGTCTTATTGTCTAGTTATTGAATGTACAAAGGTCAATGATTGTTACGAGTCCTAAGTCACTTGTATGTTCAATAGTTCAATGATGTCGTGAAATGTTTCGTGAGTTAGTTAACTTTAAGTTTTAAAGTTTATTTTATCACTTATTGTTCACAACATATCGAACGATTTAAGTTTATTAGTGACATTTTTGGATTCGTGATGATATGATTAGTTTATTTACAAGTTTGTACAAGTAACAATTCATCATGAAGGTCAATCCAGGTTGCGTAGTTTTGGCAAAGTTACGCGAGATGTGAATGATATATGCTTAGGCGTAAACTTACGCCAGAATCCTAACTTACGCGTAAGAAATGTTACGCGAGGAAAAGGAGACCTTATGCGAGAGCTTATGCGTAGGCATATATTAACCTTACGCCGTAAGGCTACCGTAAGAGTTGACCTTATGCGAGAGGTCATCGCACGCATATCCTTCACAGTGATACGCCGTAGTCCATTGTAGAACCTTACGCGTAATAGTTATGCGAGGATTTATTTTACGATAACTTGACTACGCCGTAGGGTAATCCTTATGCGTAGAGTCTAATGACCTTGATTCTCGAAAGTGTTGCGTAGCAAAGCCCGAAATAAATCCATCAAATCATCAACATTAACACAAACCTTCATTTTATCAACAAAAATGGCATGAATCATTCATAAACCGCCACGCCAGAAAGTCATACGCGAGGTCAAAACCCTAGGGTTATGACTTACGCGTAAGTTTTCTAACCATGGATTTGCATCAAACAGATGATTCGTAGTTCTAAGATGTTGTATGAGCTTATAGACCAAGTTATAACATCTAACTCATGGTGAATCAAAATACCCAAACTTATGAACCTTAAACCCTAATTTCAAATTCAATAAATCGTTGTTTCGGGTAGTTATAGAGCAAGGATATAATCAATTCAACATCATATAAACATAACCCAACAATCTTTTAGACCAAAACACTTCACATTTGGAAAACCCAAATCGACTCATAAACCCTAGTTTTCAAAATTCATCAATTTTAGTTTCGGGTGGATTTTGATGGTTAAAATGTTATCCTTGATGTGTAAGAAACGCTTTGAGACAATCCATTTTACCCCAAACATACACACAATGATTGTGTGTTCATACGCTTGCGTAGAACACATAATCACGCCAGAAAAACGCTTTTAGCCGTAGGATTTGAATGAAATTAAAACCTTTGCTTAGAAACATGTTTTACTCAAGAAACAACTTACAAAGTGATGATCAAAAGCACGTAATTCTTGAGTGATTATTAGGCGAGGATCCTTTAAGGTTTAGAATACAAATGAGAAGTGAAAGAGTTAGGTGGAGAGGATTTTATTAAAATAGTCTTTACCATTTTGACAGCTTTGGTCCCTCCACCTTTTCCATTTTCATCCAAAGCTTTTAACTTCCATTTTGGTTACCAAATGAAGATTTTAGAAAGAAACTTGACGACACCCCCCCGACTTGAGAAAATAATGAAAGGTTGTTAATTAAAGTCCGAGGAGTGTCTTTGAACCGTGAAATGTACCACCATTTGTAAAAGAATCAACCGAGATGTGATAACATGCAAGTACACGATGTTTTGAAACAAGCTTAAAGGATTATTTTCTCCCTCAACACTTGATCGGAAAAATACCGAATTTTGAAAGATAAAAGTGTTGACGGAAGAAATGTACTTGCCATGTTGAAAGAAAGATAGATTAGAGAATATTTTGTTGTTTTATCGGATTTTATATTTTTGTATTTTGTTTTGAAAAATTTATTTACAAAAGATGTTTTGGTGTTTGATGTGTTTTAAGACTGCTTTAAGAGGTCATCCAATTCCTCTTGAGTCAAACACCTCATACCAATTCGTGGACCAACTCATTAAACCTAGCGGAGGCAAGGCTTTGGTGAGAAGATCCGCCAATTGGTATTCAAGACCACAAAGTATAATTCAACTGCACTGCTCCACGCGGTCCTTGATGAAATGATAGCGTAGATCGATGTGCTTTGATTTCGAAAATGTCGAATCGAGTTGCACGAGATTGCAATGGCACCGATTGTCGCAAAGACATCGGATTCTCACAACACGTAACCATAGTCTTTGAGTTGTGTTCTCATCCAAATGACTTGAGCACAACACGCGACATGGCTACATATTCTCGCCTCGTTGATGACAAATGATGTACAATCCTCGCTTTTTGATTGCCAAGACACCGCTTATCACCGAGAAATTGTAGAGCCTCAAGTACTTTTCCTCGAGTCTAAGCATCCCGCGTCGTCATTCAAAAAGCGATTAGTTCAAAACCGTAATCCTTCTGATACCGATCCCCAAATTAATGGTTCCTTGATGTATCGGAGGATTCTTTAGCCTCGTAGAGGTGGGTTTCAGCTTGGTCGCGATCGATAACGGAGCATAGATAAACGGCAAAGACAATATCGTCTCGCTAGTCGTTAGATACATGAGGGACCCAATAATACTTCGTATTTGGTAGGGTCAACTAATTTCCCATGTAAATCAAAGATCTAACTTCTTGGTATGAGTCATTGGTGTGGCATAAGTATCACAGTGTTTTCATTCCAAATTTGTTTAACAATTCAAGGGCATATTTGATCGACTCAAAAAATACCACGGGTGATTGATGAACTTGCAATCCTAGAAAGAACGTAAGTTCACCCATCATGGACATTTCAAAATTTTTCTTCATTAGTTTTGCAAAAGCGATTGAAAACTTTTTATGTGTAGACCCAAAATGATGTCATCCACGAATTTGAACAATTAAGATATGTGCCCCGTGATATTGTATAAAAGAGTTGGGTCAACCGAGCCTTTGGTGAAATTATTGGCAATGAGGAAAGATGATAGCTTATCGCACCATGCCCGAGGGGCTTGTTTGAGACCATAAAGAGCTTTGTTCGCTTTGTAGACATGGTTCGGGAACTCGTGATCAACGAATCCATCCGTTGGTCGACATAGACCGCTTTTAAGTTGCCCATTGAGAAACGCCGCTTTGACATCCATCCGATAGACCGTCATGTTCATATGAGCCGCGAACGCGAGAAATATCCGAATGCCTCAAGACGAGCAACCGAGCAAAAGATTCTTCAAAGTCTATTCCTTCTTCCCGACGATAACCCTTAGCAACTAGACGTGACTTGTTTCGATGACGCCCTTCAAAGATCCAATTTGTTTTTCCAAATCCATTTTAGACCAATGACGAGACCCTCGCTGGTCTTTCAACCGCTCCCATACTTCAAGACGCTTGAATTGGTTGAGTTCTTCCCGCATGGATTCAATCCAGCTTGTCTTTTGTCATTGCGCCTTTAATGTTTTTAGGTTCGATTGGCAGACATAGACGTGAGTGCATAAATGCAATGTTCACCGTCTCGAGCGAAGACGTTGTCTCGTGAACGATCGTTGATTCGGGTTGCCAATAATGTTAGCCGAGGATGGTCTTTTGTCCATCTATGTGTAGAGGTTGATGTTGGTATACATTGTGCGATTCGAGGATTCAAATGGTTTGTTGAAGATTCCGCGACATCCGTGCAAAGCAGCCTCATTAGCAAACGGGTCAAGAACGATTTGGATCAAAATCGCAGCGGGGTACTTCATTCGTAATATCATCACCGTTCATCATTGTTGGAGCGGTATGTTCAACTGCTGTGTTGAGTCAATTGTGTAGGTGCATCTTCAACAAGAGTTGTTGTAGCAGTGTATCGTATAGGAATATTATCGTTGTGCAATGAAACAATGGATACACCAGAGCACGCTCATCAATATCGCCACGTAACGTAGGAGCAAATAACCTTCCATTTGTTGACGAGTTAATGAGGGCTTTCTTCACCGATGATGGGGTGAGGAAGTTTAAACGGTTGTGACCGGTTCTAAGTCATTATACTCGTAAGCCATTTCCGTGAGTTCATCGAAATGAGCATGAATCGCTTCCATTACCTCCTTAGTTCGACGATTCCGCATTCGAAACCTTTAGAATTGTCACAAGATCCAATAAAGACTCCAATATCGCCTTTGGCTTTGAGCTTTCCAAAATCATCACGATCATTATTCGGATAGCAAAGGGATCCAAATACATGAAAGTGTTTGAGGTTCGGTTTATAGTTGTGACAAGCTCGAAAGGTGTTTTGTTGTATGCTTTGTGATCATAGAACGGTTTTGAGTATAGCATGCAGAGATACATCCGCCCATAAGTAATCCGGAAGTTTAGCATTGATTAACATTGTTCTGCAGCCCACTAACGCTCGGTTTCGCTTTTCAACAACTCCGCTTTGTTCGTGTGTCCGCAATAGATGTTTGATGTCAATTCCACTTTCTCATAAAATTCACGAAGGGTTTTGTTAACAAATTCGCCTTTGTCTGCTCGATTATTCGGACGGTGTTGCGGAGTCGAACTCAGATTTTTGTGAGAAAGGTGATGATCATTTGTGAGCTTGGTCTTTGCTACGGCGAAGTAGACCCAAGTCCATCGTGAGTAGTCATCAACAATTACTAAGATGTAGCGCTTGCCGCTGATCGCTTGCACACGATCGGGCCACACAAATCCATGTGAAGAAGATGAAGCACATGTCGAGAGTCGTGTTCCACCTTTGAAGGAAAATGAGCACGAGTGCTTTTCCCTTGTTCACAGTCGAGCAAAGGTGATCTTTGAATACCGGAATCGTGGGAGTCCTTCAACTAGTTTGTGTCGAGCAAGGTTGGTGATGGTTTGAAAGTTTAGATGTGAGAGACGACGGTGCCATAGCCGTGATTTTGTTGATGTTGCCTTAGAAAGTAAGCAAATGGGAGAGGAAGCAACCATGTCTTGCATAGAGATAGTGTAGAGACTAGAATTACGCGAGCCGACATAAGGTCATTTCCTTGTAGATCACGAATGAAACAAGTTTTCTCCCCGAAAGCAACCTCCAAATCTCCATCACAAAATTGACCCATCGAAACAGACAGACCGAGGCCTTCCACATAGTAAACCCCGCCGATTTCGATGTTCCCATTAACATAATCTCCGAGCCCATGATGGTCGCGAAGTGATCGCTCCCGAACTGACAAAGGCCAATGAACTTTGCAATAAAGTTTGATAACAGCTTAAGGTTGCTCGTCATGTGTCGGGAACATCCGCTATCAACAATCCAGAATGATCTCAGACACCGTGATTACACATGCATTTACACGTATGGAATAGAAGTAGATGTGGAACCCGAAATGTTAGAGGGTTCCAAGGTGTATATTAGACATACACACATTGAGAATTTTAGGCATCCACTTAAATCCTAGTGTGTTATATATCCATTTCGCCATCTAGAACTACTCTTTGCTTTAGTCTTAGTGAAAGCACTAGGTGGTACTACATTCTTAGGAGGTGAAGCGGTAGCTACCGTGATAGCAATGGTTGCCTTAGAATCTAAAGAAGGTGGTTTACCAAGCACGACTTAGAATGATTAGTGGGCCTAGAGGTATTCCGATTCTTAGGATTCCGTAATCTAGAGATTATAGCTTTAGCAACACATTTGTCATGACAATCGAATTCATACTCTTTCGACAAATAACACAAGGTGCATCGATCAATATCAAAAGTACTTAACGGTTTAGCATTCGTTACATCACTATTTCTATTACATTTGCCGACGTAACATCTATAGTGGAAGCAACATGATTTTTATTCGTAGTCCTAGGGTGTTCTTCTACTTTAGCATTCCTTATTGATCTTTTCTTAGGTCGCAACTTCCTATTCTTCGATTGAGTGCTCCTAGGTCGTGAAGTGCGGACGCTTGGAAAAGATGCAACTATTCCTGCTTCAAGAGAGGAAACACATTAGCAACTTGTGATTTGGCAAAGGGAATTCTAGGTTCACGATTACTAAGTGTGACTGTGCTAATCTCTTAATCACAAGAGGCGGAAGTTGTTCATACTTTCCTAACATTTCCGTAACTTAGAGATGGTGTGAATCGATCTTGATTTTCGTAACTAATATTACCAAAGAAAATTCATGACTTCTCTAGTGTGAGCAAGATAGTGATCAAGTTCGCTTGATGCTTCAAGTCGAGTCTTTTGAGTAAATCAAATATGACACCATATTCTGCTTAACTTTTAAAAGTTCTTGTTCATATTTTGAGATTTGACTTTTCAAAGACACGCTTTGATCATCCAGCTGCTCAATTTTAGGATCAAGATTTTGCACTCAATTGAGCGATTTTCTTTGAAAACTAAGTTGATGGTTGTGAATATCTTTTCACACCAATGAAGACGACGCTTTGCATTGTAAATTTCCGTGTAATCGCTTATTTTCGCTTTTAAAGACTCGATCCAAGCACATTATCGGTGTTCTCAACAAGAATAACAGCTTCAACAATATCGCAGAGATATAATCGATGCAAATGGCAAGGCATGAAGTAACACAACATTATGGATATCAAGACGATAACATCTTCCAAGAGTCGATCAACATCTTTTCTCAATAGTTTCTTTTGCGCTTTGTGTTCAAAATAGATGTTTCGCTTTCTCGAAAACGCTTTTCATTACCCCAAGTTCCTTATGAAAATCCTTTTCCTGTGCAATTGCACAACTTTTCAAGTTTTTAACATTAGGTAAAAGATTTTTCCGAAAGATGTCTCTTTGTTCTCGCGCCAGAGGCGATTGAAAATGTTCAACTTTGATTTCGTGATCGATATTCTATCTCATGTTGTAAAATTTTGAGGTCACCATGAAAATGTCAAAATATCAAGGATTTTTCGATTTTCGTGTTTTGAGTTTACTTCACTAATGGAAGGTAAAGGACCATAAGTTTGTGCAAATTCGCTTTGGGATTAACATTAGAAGACTCGTGTGTTTTGATGATAACCCTTGGTGTGTTAGAAGAATCCGCTGGTGTGACGAAGTGACCGCTTTTATAATTAAAAGGTTTGTTGTAAACAACATTTTTAATTTTGATCGACTCGCCTTCTCGTGATCTAATTCCTCTTGACGATGATATTCAACAACACTCATGACAAGATTATCAATTTTGTATTCTCGACCGAAACTTCGTGAGTTGGTTTGAATGTTTTAGTGAAAGCTTTGGTTTGTAATCGCCAGATTTTTTCCATATCCTTTTGATTGGGTTTTAAGGTAAACTTTTCAATAGTCATACGGATTCACCATGTTTGTAAACAATGCTTTAAACTCTTTAAGTTTGTTTTGCAAGTCGAGAATTTCTTCAAGAAGGTCATCTACCCGATTCGTTGAATGCTTTTTGTATGCGAGAACTGCTTTTGACAATTTAACAACTCAAATTTTAGCTTTTTGATTTTCCAAGGTGAGAGCGTTAATTTGCTTTTTATGTTCGTGTTTCAGCTTGTTCTAATTCGCATAACAAAGCATTCTTCGAGGCGGCTAGATCACGATCCGTCTCTAAATATTTTTCGCTTTGATGAGATTTTGCAAAGCGGCTTCAAAACCTTTTTCACGGTTTTCTTGAGTTTTGAAAAGTTGAGTTGCATTTGTAAACATTCAAAATCCTTGGTTAACAAAGCATTTTTACTTTTAAGGATTGATTTAATGCATAACATTCCTCCATTTTGATTTTATGGTCTTGAATTAACCGAGCAAAATCCGGATGAGGCAACAGATCATCTTGTTCAACGCGAGTCTCAACATGATCATTCTTTAGATCCTCAAGCACGACCACGGAGTCAATTTGATTATCAAAGGAAACCATAAGGTCATCTTGATCGCCAAATGTAACTACTGTGGTTAACTTGAAAATCATCGAAAGAAGATGTAGAAGACTATTTTGAATAAATCGATCCGCGCTTGATTCGTATATTGGCGGAGATATTAGTTCGATATGATGATGGTTTGTTCGGTACCGAGACAAGCCATCGCTGTCATACACCGGGCTCAGATTACCATGTGCACTCATGCATATTAGCCATCAACATAACAAATGATTAGCCTCGCAAGTCCTCCATATCATCATCCGAGTCTCAGATCCGCCATAAAGCTCGTTTTGTCCGTAAGAGATCCACCACCTTCATCCTTAAGAGCCAAAAGTAAGGCCTCTTTGAAATAAGCACCGCCCCTAGTCCTTGGCTTTGGGCATGCATTAGCCAGTGTCCCTTCTCATTGCGCTTGTAGCATCTAAGACCATTTAACCGATTCTCGAGCATTTCTGCTCCACCACTTGAGCTCATTGTTATTCCTACCCACAAGATTAAACCCTTGACCACCGCCCATCCGACGACCATAATCACGATTCTCAACTTCAACACGCCCATTGTTCACAACAATTGAGTCCGTGTGTTAGATGAGGAACGAATACGATTGTTGGATTTGTTGGTGTAACGCCAAAAGCATTAGCAATCATCACAAATCCTTGTTGCAATGCTTCGAACGGATCTGCTTCCTCGCCGCTTCAATCGACATATGCTTGAGCATTGTTGCCGTATGGAACCAATTGATTTTGTTGAGGTTGTGACCGTGAAGGTGTGTTTGAAGCGCTTGGTTGAGTTGTCGTCGAGAGGATAATTCGCTGAGCATACAAGGCAAGTTGTTGATTGTCCGGCAGATCGCTTAGCAATTTGAGCACGGAGAATCCTTTCCCGATCAACTTCCTTTTCATGAGGCTTCAAGTAATCGTACAACAATCCATAAGTAGAATGATGCATATTCTTCGCTTGACGGAGAAAATGACATACTTCTCCCATTCTCGACCAAGACTACTCAGAACTTAGTATTCACCGCAATTCTTGGCATGATGATGTTGTGTTTATCCAAATCATTGATGATATCCGAAAATCGATGATGATAGGACTCTAGTGTCTCCGTGTTCAATCATGAAGTGTTCATAAGCCAAGTAAATTTTGGATTCCAAATCCTCCCGATTGAGTATGATCCTTCCATAAGAAGACTAATATGATCCCACATTTTTGTGCGCTTTTTGAGCATCAACACTACGAAGAATTGGGTTTGGTAATCCTAAGAGGATGTATTCCATTGCAAGTTCATCACCTTCATAGTGTAGAAGTTCAGAGGATTTAAATCGCAACAAGAGCAATGTTGGTTTGTTCATCTCTTGTGGAACAAAGCAGCTGATCTCCTGCACAATGACAAGAGGCATCTCAAATGGACCTTCCAAGATAACCTTCTTTAAGAACTTTCCATGTGGCTTCTTCGATCACAAAACCTAAAGAACCTTATCACCCATTGATCGTAGTTTCGGAGTGAGCATTGAGGTCTATCAAGTGATCCACCATGAATTGATTGTTGGTCGCTTAAAGCTTCACACATCTTTGCAAACCAAGTGGGTTCCTTCATAGTGGTCCGTGATGGATGTTGATTGAAATCGGTTGTAGGGTTGAACTTGAAGGCTTGGTTGTGGTTGAACCATTTGTGGTTGTGGAATTGCACCAAGTTGTGGAGTATGTTGTCGATTAAATTGTTGTTGATAAATAGCTTGTTGTTGATTCCATTGTTGATGTTGTGGAGTTAATTGTTGTTGTTGTTGATGATTATAAGTGTGAGGGAAATAGTTAGAGTATGGTGGTTGAGACATGATGATAAACTTGTGTGGTAAAGATGGATCTTTGTAGTCGAATGAACCTTTGTTGATGAAGTATCCTTAGGCGAGAAAAGACAAGAACCAAGTAGCACTTATGCGTAAAACACCAAAAGTTACGCCAGAATAATGAGGAGTTACGCTGAGGTTTTAGCTACGCGTAAGTAGGAAAACACTAAAGTTAAGCGAGACAAAAGTTAGGCGAGAAACGAGGCGAGGATTACCTTATGCGAGACCGTAGTTTACGCCAAAGTGAATCTTATGCGTAGGAATTCTACGCGTAAGCTTATGCTTATGCGTAATTTTAGGTTTTTGCTCAAATGATCTTTTACACTTCACAAAGGCAAAAGATATCCAAAGTCGACGATTTTCGCACTTATCCAAGTAAGAAAACACGGATTAAACCGTAAAATTGAAGATCAAACCAAGGAACAATCTTACGCTGTAATTTTAGGGTTTTGATACGCCGGATTACTCGTAACTTTGATTCTGCCCAAATGTGTTTCTAAACCGCTTTTTGTTATGGAATAGCTTCAATAGTACCAAAAGAACACAAAAGTGTGAATTTTGATGTACCAAAATCGCTAAACGGGTTACGCGTAGAACGACACCCACGAACAAAAACAAGCTTAAAACGAACCACGCCAGAAGTTTGAAACTTTTGCCAAAACAAGTATTTTAACACCTCAAAACATTGAAAGTACAAGAATCTTGGATTAAAAAGTGTAAAACGAGTTTTTAAGATAACCAAAGATCATGTTATCTCTACGCCAGAAGATCCAAAACCAAAACTTCAAAACAAACGAGTACACCCAACTATTTGGCGATTGATACCATCGTTAGGTCACTAGTTTTACAACACAAGTTATAAGAGAAGAGATAAAGGCGGATGAACAAGTAAACAAGCACACACACACAATAAGAGAGGCACGGTTAGGCGAGGTGAATGTGTGAAGAGAAAACTTGAACAACCAACCCTCAAATGAGGGTTTACAAGAGTTTATATAGGCAAGGAGCTAGGCAACACCCTCTCCTTCCCTATTCCTTATTGGGCTTGGATCTGCTTATGGGCCTTCTACATAAGCTTGACCTTAAACAAACATAAAGGCCATAATAAAGCTACCTATTACATATGAAATATAAATACTTGAAATATCGCTTAGGAGTGATTCCAACATTAAGTCCTCATCCAAGTCTTTGTACATAAAGTTTCGAACCACATCTCTCGCAAAATAGAAACAAAAACAAATAAATATCGCTACATTGGTCCTACTTAAATAAGAGTAGATAAACATACTTTGTCCTGGTATATGATCATAGGCTTTCGGGAGACCCTCCCAACTCGAGCAATCCCACCATATATAAGATGGCTTAAGGAACACTTGCACATCCACGGATATTTGACCAAACGATAACAGAATCCTCTCGCACCTCGTAGGCGGGGGTCATTATATCGCTTAGCATTAAACCTATTCTCCTTATTCGCCAGCTCAATATTCGAGGAACAATAGTGTCTTGCACGTAGAAAAAGCTACCCTTCCAACCCGTTATGTTTGTATACACCTTCCCAAACAAAGTTGGGTACATCCGCCTCGTGTCTTTTTCTAATGTCAACCAATCGCCCCTGTGGCAGTGTTCAAAATCCTCTTAAAACATTCAATGTTGGTTCATAACCATATGCTTTGCACATCACTATGAATGTGGTCAGCTTGGCAAAACCAAAGAGATTAAACCTAGAGATGTGAACTTTGTAGTATTGCATAAACTCTAAAATCAGTGGATGTAACGGAATCCTAAGGTTTGAGTGACTAAATGCATGTGTATACAACCCTACGAAACCTGGAGGAGCATCAAAGATACCTTGAGAAGGTTTGGGTAACATCACTTTGTATTCTAGTGGGATGGGATAATCGGCTAAATGATCATGTAAATCTTTTGCAGATAATGTACACTCATTGCTTTATAATAAACTTGAATCCATGTTCCTATTTTTAAAACAAAAAAAATTTACAAGAGGAGTCTCGTGTTTACCTTGGTTTTCAAGATGGTGCGCTTGAAAGTTTATTGGTGTAAATGAAGACGGAGAGTAAAAGTGTTTTAGGTTTCATCAAACCCCTTAAATACCCCTTTTTACCGCCTTCAAATCCACACACGTGTCCATCTTGATTACTCTTATCCAAGACAAACAGCTTTTTAAATTTTAAATAAATACTTTTGGTCTCCTGCAATATGGGAATACGCAATCATCAGAAGCGGCACCGGACGCTTTAATTAGCATTTAATGCGCTTGGTTAGTTGCGTAGTTATCTCCCAACTAGTATGTTTAGCAACAGGATGGTGTTTTTCGAGCATGAAGTCGAAAGCAATGCCTCCTCGCCATATGCATCACTTTCGACCGGGGCTTGATGATGTACCCTCCGAGTAGCTCAAGGACACCTCCGAGACGTGTCAAGCCCTTCACCGCGAAGGCCCAAGTTAGATTCAAATATCCATAGGCGCCAAACCATTCGCTGGCACGAAGGTTACCTAAGTGGAATTCGCCATTCGAAGCCCTGAGCCCTTCTTCGTAAGGTCGACGAAGGAACAATGGATAAGGAAACCTCCCGACTGGTCAAACCCACGATCTCCTCTCTCTCTCGCTTCCCGCAAGTTTGAGAACGCTGGCCACTAAACCCCGCGGTTACCCACAATTATGGGACGCCCCATGATCTCCGACAATCATGCAAGAGTGCTCCAACCGTATTTCTTCCACTATAAATGGGTCGGACGGGCAAAGGATTATGGTATGCTCATTTCACACTCATCTCTTTACTTATACACACTTACATAACCATAACTCATACTTACTCTCACGCCGGAGGTGGTTCGCAGGTCCAACCCTGCGCAATCACTTAACGAGTGTTTCATATTTCTTATTCTCGGGTTACAGGCAAGTCTTGGCTGGAACATACACCCCTCATTACTTTGATCCTCATCGAAGCCTGGTAGTGCAATCTTTTGCACAATCAATTAATAAAACGTCGCGGTTTCTAGCTAACTCCGCGACACATTTCAATTTGTTATTTCCATATACTTTATGTCTTAGCATTTTTGATCTTTTGCCTACATGGCGTGCATGCACTAAACCCACGATGGTAAAAGGATGAGTTCACCTACAAAACAACTCGTTGAGTAAGAGGGTTGCAAACCCATCAACATCGGATCATGTATCCTTGTTAAACACCTTGTTCTCAAGACGTTGGAATAAGTTTTGTACGCATCCCACGACGGGTGCGCAACAGCGCATATGGTGCACGTTTAACAACTTAGGAACCAAGACACTTGATTCCTTAAATATGATATTTCCAGTACGCTGCATATCACAACATACACGCTTATGAGCACTTAGAAATTATGACTTAAGTATACGATGAATCTCATACATGATTATGAATTTCACATATTACCCGAGCTTATACAACAGATTGCTTCTTAGACAATATGCGCGTTTTCTACGAAAAAGTAAGTAACTAAGTGCAAATATTATGAGTAGCAACAACGTTTACCAAAAATAATGTTCCATTAAAGTACCATGCGTGCTTACAAAAGGATGTCTACAATACAAGTTACTATCTACATACTATTACAACGTCTAAGAGACGAATTCCCTACGCAGCTTGTAGCATCTCCAACCTCATCTAACTTCTTCAATAAATCAGAGTCTTGGCGAGATACCGTGGCAACGCTAACCGGTATCCCGTCGATCTGGGAAGACGAGTCGCAACAACGCCAAGACAAAACCGCTTTACCTTTGATCCTTCCTTTTAGCAAGTCCGTAGCATGCGCCCAATACTTCCTTCAAGGACATCTCTTTCTAAAGCAAAGGGTTCAAAATGTCTCTGTGGCGAGCAAAAAGCACTTGAAGTCGAGAGTCATCGGGCTTCAAAATAGTCCTACAAGGCTCGCATTATCAAGACGATGGCGTGCTAAAGTCAACCCTTCCATAATAACATTTATGGATAATCCCGGTCGCGCTCCATTTCAAAGAATCCCGGAAGCTCTAAGGCCTTCATCCTCTCCATAGCAAAGAACCAGTGTTATCATAGGATCACAGATCGCATCTCCGGCACCTTTTCAACAGCACCTTCAAAGAAGTCGCCTTCTTGCGCCGCTTCACCCTCCGACTTCCCTCTCGCCAAGGCACATTGGACCACCCCACCAAATGCGCCCACTACCTCCTCGACCTGTGGTGCTAAGAGCAAGAAGCGCAGCTATGGTCGATAAGCCACCAAGGCCAAAGAATGATGTATATAAGATGATGATATAATTCCTCATCATACTCCAAACCGAGCTTACGCAGCTTCATCTCTTGCGCTTCGAGCACCGCTCACAAAGGCACCAAAATCTTCCAACCGCGAGGTCAACGATCCTTGCCCTTCTCCAAATATTTTATCGCCCGAGACACAAAGCCTTATACCTGCCGACTCAAAGACGCCTCCGGCTTATTTGGCCCATTAGCGCCATCTTCTTCAAGAAGCTTTTGCGCCCATACCTGTGCTCTGCTTGGTCCTAGCGCTAGCCAACCAAGGCTCAAATGACGCAATTTTTGGTCCTTTGCGCCACTCGCGCTTCCCCGATATCTTGGCCTTTAACTTCTATTATTGAAGCAGCTGCACCGACAAAGACTAATTCTTCCACAAGTTGCTCCATAGGCACATCCCCAGCCGCCGATGGCTCAGCGTTTTGACTGGTTGGCTCAGAGAACGCAGAGCGTGCAGGACTATCTCTGGGGACTCAACAACGTGCTCCGACCTGCACACATACAAGTGGATTAGCAATTGTTTCATAATATCAGAAGGAATGCGACAAAGACTTTTGCAATTAATACTTACGGAGGAGTGGCAGTATCAACGGAAGGAGGAGGTGATGCGACATCGCTTGATGACTCCACGGTAAGAGCAACGGGACGTTTCTTCCTGGAAGAACTTGCGCCATCGTCACCACGCGTCCTCTTACGCTCCAACCTTTGATTCACTTCCTCCTCCTCCTCTTCAATATCTACGAATGGCGGCTCCACCAACGGCGTTGGTACCCTAGGGCTCAAGACACTGTAGGGTAGCTTCCAACGCATCGGGACCACCGCCCCGCCTCTTCAAGGTTCACCGTGACACGCCCGCTGTTGCCGCCATTATGGGCTCTTCCCTTCTCGTGGGGCGCCACCATCGTGGCTGTGCACGGCCGCTAACCGGACGACCTCAACAAATCCATCTCGGTAAGAAAGAAAAACACACAACACAAGAGGGTTACAAAATAATGAAGATGATAAGAAAGGCTCACGCTAATAAAACACAAGGATTGCGTAAAGGATGAGCACCCACCCCGTCTGCGCCTCGAAGATTGGCACCTCATCAGTCTACTAAAATAATTACGCTTATGCCCATGTGTACCAAAAATTCTTCCGATAGACACCGATGGAATACGGTTGGCATTTATTGTCTCCGCATCTTCCGCATTATATGATCTAGTGAGGGCGCCATCCTCGGCGGTGTTCCCGAGTGTAGAAATCGGCGTGATGGGAAGCACACGCCGCTCACCCGTAAAAAGTTTCTCTCCACCCCGAAGGCCCGCTTTTTCTCAGATAACACCAAGGCGCCAAAGACGCTTAGCAATGATACCCACCCGCGCGACCACGCGTGTGGTAGAACGCACGGAATAGGTGGATAGTCGGGTTAATTGCCGCGAATCGACAATTAACCTCGAAATTGGTGATTTTAGCCGCACCTATGCAAAGGTACCGGATATCGGCACGGTAGTAGTTTAACACGCCGCCGTAAATAAAGATATGGGTACGCGCTGATTCGCGAATTCAAAAACGCAGATATACCTCTATTTTTCCTTCTGAAAATCGCCACTGATGCCCGCGCACCAAACTTCCTGGATGCACCGCGACAGAATATAATAACCGCGAACTCTAAAAGTTCGCCCTCGCTATATCGGAGGTGAAATCGATAACCGTCAACCATGGTATTGTGTTTTAAGCGCACGCGTAGTTACCTTTCAATGACAATTTTCCGGGATGCACGCTGCGTGATTATTAACAATGGCGGATTAAGTTTTCACCGTGAGAAACACAAGAAATGAGGCGAATGGTTATATAAGTTTCCTCATCCACACGATGAGTGACACGCGATCCCACTATCACCAACATGTGGATCGATCACTGATGTGACGCCGCTGCGCTTACTTTCCCGATTTACGAGGCGTCCATTTTAAAATACTATGTCTAGATACAATGTATATCTTTCAAGGCGAGAACCTTTTGGCTTTTTTGCTACGCAGCTTTTCATTGATCGCAGCTATTAGTCTAGCATCCGCAGTCACCATCGCAAGATACTAGACCTGGGGACATGATGACGATAGTCTATATTCGGTCACGCGCCGACTAAGTTCCATACTAACGAGCCCAACACGAACCGGGCTAGCCGATATGTTTGGCCCACGGCGCCCAATCCGAAAGTTATTTATGGAATACGATATTGGATATCTTCTATCTTTGAGATAATCGCCTCAACCGACTTAGGCGGGATACGCCGAAGGTTGGGGAACACGGAACCAATAAGGATTCCGTGTGTATATAAAGGGAATCCTATCCCTCGTTAAAGGTACGATCGACAAAACCCTAACTCTCCTTTAACCCTAAACCGATTACTTACTCTCACGCCGGAGGATAATCGTGGGAAACAATCCCACGATAAGCCTAACGGTGTTTTCTGTTACTTAGTGCGCAGGTCTCAAGAATCAAGACTCAATTGGTACGAGAGCCGGAGCCCCGAATACGGAACGCCCAACTTTTGTATCAACAGCATTTCTAGTGAGTAGAAAATAAACCACAAGTATACATAGTTGTACTTGTTGATGTGGTACTGTGGTAATGTTTGCACTTATGTACTGTAAAGTGTTCGCCTGGTATAGCTTGTGAAGACTATGGTGTCTGGGATTTATTTTATATGATTGCCAGGTTCACAAAATTATTGTAGTTAATATGAACTGGACCAGAAACGCTGAAGCTAAACAATAAGCCCAAATCGGCTTAAATAAGCTTAGCCAAAGCACACCTGCAGCTAAACAGTTAGAAAGCCACCGACTAAAATTTGCAGACCATAACTTAAAGGTGAACATAGATAAATTAGTAAGATTTTGGCCTTTAAAAAGGATGCTTCCTAATTAAAACTATATACAGGTAACTCACACTATGTGGAAGAATGGCTACTTAAACCCGGGCACCAATCTGGGAAGCGAACGAGTGCAATGAACTAAAAAACACACATACTTAAGGAGCTCTATAAATCTACAAGTTATGTGAAAAACTTGACATACAAGCACATAAAAGTTGACTCGATAATCATAGAAGTAAAGATGTCAGTTTTGTCATAGTTTACTGATATTGGAATGCTTAACTTAAGCAGACACATGCAAGGAGCAACTTCACTTTCTAGATACATTCAATAGAATGGCAAATATTTCTTCGATTTTAAACCATGATACCTCTATGACTATCAATATTGAGCTTCGAAGACGAGATCATATGCTAATGGTAAATGGACCATTATACATGGCAAAAATGATTCAGACCATTGAGGCGGTATAAAAAGAGAACAATCTTGAGCAAAGAAAAGAAAATTACTAATGGCAACTGATCCACACAACGTTCGTGCACTCAGACACAAAGTGTACAAACGACTCTGAAATATCATAAATTATTTCAATCACTGGTATTCAGATAGAAGAAACAATAAAGAGAACAACACACTTTATGGAGCAGTAAGCAATTGCTTCCCCGAGCTAACTGAAGTCTCTTCGGAGCAGAACAAGATGAGCAAAAAATGATAACTCTGTGGGCGAGAAGTTCATCAAACAGAGAAGACCAAGAATGAACAAAAGGCTCTTAAAGTCTTATGTTGGCAGAAGACACGCCAATATTCCAGAGTAGCGACTAGAGCATAATGTTTGAGCAGATGAGTGCTAAGGTCGTGGTAGTGGGAGATAGGGTACAGGCAATGGAAGCTCTCAATAGTTACAATTGGCCAGCACACACTAGCTATCATATGACCAGCCCATATCAACCAAAGCTGAAATTGGTACTTGGTAGCACCCATATCGTGGTCCCTTAAGAAGTTGGAGTATAAAAACACCACTGTTGCTAACCTCCTAACAACTGGAAACCAAATATATACGTATACAAGACAATCGGATGCAGGATGAGAAGTTCAGCAAACACAGTAATCATAACACAATCTATACAATACAAGACAAAATTCTCAAAGTTTCGTCACTGTAGACTTAAAAGTCGGATCAGCACCTAGTGTTTGGAATTTATGATAGTTCCCACTAGATTCAAATTGCATTCACAATTTTAGTTTTCATCAGCGTATTTTCATAGTTTAAAATGCTTTCATAAGCACTTTGTTACTTAATTTTAGCCTATGTTTATTAAGTGAGGAAGACTGTGTTTGTGATAATGTAAACCAAATATCCTGTAAACTGGACTTCATAATTGCAAAAGCTAAATGAGAATTTTAAGATTTATCTTTCATTTAAAAGAGATGTCACAGCCCTATCCTAACAGCTCAATTTACATATACATAATTTGATCCATAAAACTAGAACATGTATTCACAAATCTAAGATACTCATTACCAAATCTATATATAAACTCTATAGGACCACAAAATATATACACAAGCCAAACTAAATCTTCCAGCTGCATGCCTTAGTATAGGCCAAAACCATGTTTACATGTGTAATGACTTTGATAGTAACATTACTTGTGAAAACTAAAAAAAGATAACATTGGTTTCAATTTGCATGGTATTCTACTTAATCAGCATAAGTGCAATTAGTTCAAGCCTACAAAGTATAAATTATAAACAAATCAAGACGATTATTTGTGAAAGGGAAACCATGAATACGCTTTTGCATTATAAGTACTTGGTAGAAGTGTTTTGAAGACTTAATTAAGTAAATGATTTTGACCGACAAAGTCAAACTGGATATTGCATATGGTGGCCATTAATCAGGCACAAAAATAAATCACTGAAATAATGGAAATCAGGGCAAATTAGCCATCATTTAACAAGACGTGATGTGAGTGAATCAAGAAATACACAAACTAAGAAAGGAAATAAAGAATCAAAATAACCGAAAACAAAGCCAAAATTGAGTATATTTTTCCTGAGAATTAGGATATATTGACGCCAGGGGTCATGGGCTCATGGCAACAAAATCACAGGGTTAAATGTAACAAATTATGCTATAATTGAAGGATAATATACCTATTAAGAACAACACTTTAGGATTTACAGTTTCGGCTAAACCCTCCCAGACAAAAGTGGCTCCGCCCCTGATGGCTCATGTGCCATCAAGTAGTCCAGATACGTGTCTTGTGGTCAATGTTCCGAGTCCTACGGTAAAACAGTTGAAACCTAGTAGCTAACAAGACATAGCCTAACTCGGGTATTGCAGAACAGAAATATGATGCAACTATCAAAAATCTAAGTTAAGCACTTTAAGTTCCCTGGCACAATATCAGAAAACAACATTTCCATAGTTTTCGAAGATCCATAGTTGCATATTTACATATATCAAGATATATTCTCAACATATAAAACAAAGGAACTTACGATCATCTGTTCATAAGTTCTTGTACTCGACTCACGCCTCACGGTTTTCTGTTCAGATTGATCAACAAGATCCATTAAAAGGACAACACTGCTCCAACTTACGTGAAGCATTCCTTTCTTAACACAGTGCTCAGGTCCCTTACTTCCGATGCATCAACTTTATCATGAGTGATTTCGACCCACTTTACACAGGTACGAACTCCAGAGATACAACTCGGAACAATTATATGAGCATCGATAGCTTTGACTATACTAATCACCGTAGGTCGATAAACTAGTAAAGTCTCAGAACGGTGTAACTGTGCCCATCGTGGTTGATTGAACCTAAGCTTCAAGACCCTTTGATTTCTAACTAGCATAGTGCAACCCATTAAGCAAACTCTTATACGTCTTCTCATTCATAAAACTATCCTTCTTCCGAAACTCCTCAAGCACATCAAACGCATAATCCACCCTACCTTCCCTACACAACCCTTCAACAACCGTCTTATACGTCAACAAATCAGGCGACATACTCTCACCCACCATATCAAACACAACCCCAATCGCCTCCTCAAACCTCCCCTCCATCGCAAGACTACATATCAAAATCATAAACGTACTCCCTTTCGGCACCAACTCCCTCCCCCTCATCTCCTTATAAAACCCAAACCCCTCGTCCACCCTCCCCTTCTCACACATCCCATGAACCAAATAACAATAGCTATACAAATTCGCCTCATTCCCATACAACCCCATCTCACGAAACACCCTAACCGCTTGATCAACCTCCCCACACTTCGCATACGCTTTAATAACCATATTCATAGCAAAAGTATCCGGCACAATCCCATCCACCTTCATTTGCTTACTCAACGACTTAACACCGCGCAAATAAACAAAACAAACATTCACATTATGAAAACGTCGCAACATAGCATCTAACAAAAGCTTATAAGTCTCTAAGTCAGGCCTAACGTCATCACATTTCATCATTTTTTTATAAACGTCAAAAGCGCGATTAAACAAAGGTTTACGAATACAACAAAACTTAATAACAGAGTTATAAAGCGGCACGGATGGTTCGCAGGCGCCGGATATGATTTCGTCAACTAGGGTTTCGGTATAATTATATCTTTTATTTTTTATACTAATTTGAAGCATGGTTAAGTAAGTTAAACTGTTGTGTTTGTACCCACGTTGTTGAGATGTGTAACGGAATATGTCGTACGCTAAATCTGGGTCTGTTTGGGATTTTAAGGATGATACGACGTCGTTTTGTGTGAAACCTGGTTTTAGGTGTGTTAGCCATGTTTCGAACTGTTGTGCTAGTGGGGTGCGGGTGAGTTGTGGTGGTGGTGATGGTGGTACGGTGGTTATGGTGGTGGTTGAGATTAACCGGCGGTAAAAATGGGTGGTGAGAGAGCGGTGGTGAAAAAGCTGTTTGGTCATGATAAAATTTGGTTGGAAGTTGTGATAAAAAAAACTGGGTTTGTTTTTTAATGAAAGATTAAGAAAGGAAATAGTTTTTTGGGGTCATGGGTTGGTATTTTTTTGACAAGTTGGGCTGGGCTAATTTACTTTGATTAGAGAGATATGTTTTCATCAGGCGGGCCGGGTCATCAACTAATCACGGCTCACTTCCCTATAAGTTATTATCGGTTCGGGGTGCAAACGAGTCAAGCTTTTATCAAGAAACTCGAGCTCGACTCGAAGCTCGACTCGATTGAGCCGAGCTTTTATCGAGCTCAAGCCGGAGTTCAAGCCCAATAAACTGGCTCGAAACAGATAATGAGTCGAGCTCGAGCAGTTATCGAGCCTTTGTATAGATATATTTTCTTATTCTTTTTAAATATGTAAATAAGGGTTGATTTGAATATTAAGCTAATTATAAGAACTAACTTCCTAAAGGATAAAATATTACATTCTAGACGTACCCTTTAAACCTTAATGTTGGCCTTAGTTATGAGAAATTTATTGTTGGTTTTATCACTCTTAAAAATATATAATTTTGTTTAAAAACGGTTAAATATTTCTCTTCCAGTTTGTGATTCGAGATCATGTACAAATTTTATGTGAAGACCATATTTTTTTGTGGCAGCTGCAATTTGCAATTCGTTTTGACATTGAATGGTGTATCTTCAACTAAGCATGACAAGGAGAGGATAGCTAGATTTTCAAAGATAGTAGCAATGGCAAGGAGACTTATTTTGTTCGAGCTTAACTCAGCTGCAAATACCTGTTAGCACAGATTCGAGCTTTTCAAGCTAAGCTCGAGATTTGCTCAAATCCTACTCGAGCCGAGCTCAAGCTTGGATGGTTAAAACTTGACGAGCAATCGAGCCGAGCTCGAGCTAACCTTTTATTTTTAGAGTCGAGCTCAAGCCTTGTCGAGCTTGGGCTTGGCTCGGCTCGATTACACCCCCGTTCAAGTGGCTATGTGAAAACCTAAATGTGCGGTTAGTTAGAGAAAAAAAATTATTTTATATTTTTAGATTTGTATAAAAAAAAAAGGATTTAATATTTCACAAAATATATAGAACGCGTTCATATGATATGGTTTTCTATTCTCAAGAAAACAAAAGATTTACAAGGAAAAAAAGAGTATAAATAAATATGTTTTGTAGTGTAGAGAATTTGATAGGAAACATTTGATTAAAATGCATTCCCTACTTTTTTTAGTTTTATATAAAACATTTTGTGAAAAAACAAAAATATTTCCTTTTAACTAAATGCACCCCAAGTTTTTTTAGCGTTACCCTTCTTTTTTTCAAGTATGATATGCAGTAATATTTTGAATAAAGTAATTATAAGTGAGCTGCGTTGGTTAAAAAGGTTCACTAAATACTTCGTTTAATCTTTCTTTTCTCTTTGATGTGTTTGGTACTTTGGCTTTGGCTCTCATTCATTTGCAAAAAATTATGATGTTCATAAGGAAGTTTATAAAATTATTGCCGGCAATTATATGAACTAATCAAGAGAATCATATAAAAGTTGGTAAGGTAACCTGCTTGTATATTATACTCCTCATTTGTTGGACTGTGACATAAATAAAATTTCTCTCGCCGCAAGTCTTTTTCTATATTTTTTATTTTATTGTCTAGGTAGTTTTCATCATCTGGTTAGATACGTAATCAATATCATTTAGTGATAAAGAAATCATAACATGCCATCAACAAGCCAACAATGTACAACTCTTGTTCAGTTGACAAAATATTACGTAGTATCATATAAGCTTGATATCTTCAATTAAAACATCAAAAGCTAGAATCGAGTGATAGGATAATCATCTAAAAATGTATCCAACTTGTCATAAAATATTATAATGTAGATCAAACTTTTAATTTTCTTATTGTATGTAACTAACTTGCCAATTTTCTTATTATATATAACTAACTTGCTAATCTTCCTTTTGTATATACTCAATATCCTATTAATCAGTTTTTAATAAAGTGCTAACTATTGGTTAATCGGCTTATAATACATACAATAGGAAAATTAGCAAGTTAGTTACATACAATAAGAAAATTAAAAGATTGATACACACAATAGAATTATATAGTAAGTTCAATACATTTTCAAATGATTATCCCTTGAATAATCGTCGAAAACTATATGCAGACACTGATTTACATGAGTATGATGCTAATAATTGCTAGGAGTACCAACTCTAGCTGATATAAGTTATGCTTGATAATTTTATTTAACATATGCTTTTGATATGAATACTATAACCTAAAGGATTCACCACTTTTAATCTGCTATGAATCAAAGGGTTTGGGCAACCTAAGGCCCCCCATCAATTGGTTCAATGGTCAAAATGAGGAGGTTCGTCATAATGTCCCAACAGCAATTACGCCATGACTAATACGAACTCTCAAGTCTGAACAATCATTGTTTGGATTTTGTAATTTACTTTACAGGCGAGGTCGTAAAAAATCACATATCTAGACCTATATATAGATGAGAAATCTGTTTCTAATGTATTTATCTAGCCTTGCTTTTCCCGAAAAAAAATGAGAAATTTGCATCAGAAATTGTTTAAAGCCTGCGGCACTATGTTGCTTTATAATGTTCTTGCTTTTGAAACTAATATAAATAAACCTTAAAATTGTTTAGTATAATATTCATCCGCTCATGATTGAGATTACATATAACCCAATATATATACTAATGACTAGATCTAATACTAGGACTTGCGCTTCAACAAATACTAATACAAATACAATTCTAATCCTTAAGAATCTTGGGCGTTAAAACTGAAAGTGAAATCTTTGAACCGAGAAGATTGGATTGAAATAAAATTATCTCGGTTGAACAGAGATATATCTCGATTGTTGATGAGAATTATCTCGATTGATTAGTGAAATGATTATCTCGGTTGCAAGTCAAAATTTGGGCAGAGTTTCGTTTTACAAAAACACCAAATGAACCGAAGTTATAATTTGGACTGAGATAATGTTATCTCGGTTGAACTAGAACCGAAATATTGGACCGAGATAATGTGGACCGAAATAAGTTTGGACCGAGATGCTTGACCGAAATAACTTGACCGACCGAGATACTTGAATATCTTGATTAAAAGTGTTGTTTGAGTGGACTGAAATTCTTGGATATTGCCATAATCGAGATAGTACAACCGAGATACCTTTGGGCCCACATGATACAAAAACGTAAACTTTTGCATAACAAACCTATCAAATGTTTAAATTTGATGTTAAACAAATGATTTTGATCTAATAGAAACTTATCGTTAACCTAGAAAGCTTTTAAACATAAAAGTAACTTTATCTGTAAAAGTCACTCTTTGGATATAAGAACTATTTCGGTTGGACTTTAAGTCAAGGAAATCATTTTAAACAAAATTTATATGGTTATTTTTGAAAAAAGTTCACTCCATCTATCATATATTGGCTCTGATACCGGTTCTAGGCTACAATATATGAAGAATCAACACACGATTTTATAAAGAGAAAATTTTTAGAAAGAGAGAGAGAGGTGCAGATAACTTATTGTGAAAACCGAAATAAATAGATATTGCAATACAAAGCACCATGAGACACGCACTAATAAGTGAGGTCTTGAGAGGTATTTATACCCTCAATACACATAGGTCCCGTGACTCTTGTCACATACATAAACGTATATCATAACTATACATTAGTCACGAGACGTTAACCTAACGAGTACAAACGTAATATAAACCTACTTCCATACTTTAAACTATTACAATGATTGCATATGTAAGACCATAGAGAATGATTTACACTTTAAAAGCTAACACATACAGGTCCTCCGTGTTGTCTAACGATCCTTCACAGAAAAACCAAAAGGAACAAACTCAACAGAACACTTATTATCACAAACAAACTAACGCACAAAAATCAATTTTATTTATATCGGGAGTTGCAAGAACACTATTTAAATAAAGTGTTCGAAAAGGAGTTGACAAAATACTATGGATGGTGTTAGTAACGGGAATGGATTTCCCATCACCAACATAGATAGACAGATAAATGCAGTTATTAAAAACAGTACTAAGGTTATTAATATAAAACTTAAGATAAGATTGTGCACATTCGTCCATATTCCTGTTTGGGTTTCCCAGATCTTGCAAGGTCATTTTACTAAACGCTTGAGGAAGTAAAGTCTCATGTCCAATAAACACATTAGAAGCACCAGGTAAACCACTCGAAACAATAGCACTAGTACCAGCCATTGAAGCCAACTTGGAGGTTGGGTTCGGGCCTGATATACAAGAGTTTATTCTTGGGTTCATTATAACCTGCTCGTCCCATATTCGAAATAAATAGTAGTCTGTCCCATATTCGAGCCATATTAACAGAGCCAAAAGATGCAAAGTTGTTATATTTGAACCTGTAGCATGACGAGCAGAAGGCATGTTTTGTTGATTTTATCATAACGAGGAGTTATGTGAATGGAGGAACACGAGCCGAACTGTCATGCATAAACCTACACACATTACCAAACTGACAAAAACCACGAGCAAAATTAAAACACACATTCGGTTGAGGAGAGGGGCGTAAATCGCGATTTTCCCGCGAGCCACATGTGTCATGGCTACGATTATCCTGTGAGGTACCATCTGGACTAGAAGCACCGTAGGAGCCGAGGATGGCACGTCAGTAGATAAAGGTTGTTGCTTAGAGTTAAGACGCATCTATTCGGTGGTGACCATAAAGCGAACCATAACAAGATCGGGAAAGGGATCTCGATGAGCAATAATACCGCCCACGTAAGCAATTTTATCACTCAAACCATTAATTGCATACGTGACCACATCATCATTACTTAAAGGCGAGCCAAGAGCATTAAGCAAAGTAACAACGGACTCGATCTTTTAAAAATATGTATCAATCGTATGATCACCAAGTTGTATGACACGAAGTTCACCTTATAAAGCAATTGTACGTGTCGATTTATTATCAAGAAAAATATTTTCAAGATGATCCCAAGCATCTTTAGCGAAGCCGTGACGAGCCTACCTTGAAGAATTTCGGAGAGGGTTAGAAAAATCTAAGATTTAACTATGGAGTCCGCTTTAAGCCATTCCGTTATTGGAGGAGCCGAACTAGTTACACTAGAAGACGTACCCGTGATGTGGTTTAACACATCAAAATTTTCACAATGATTTTTGAAGAAGTACACCAAGCGGCTTGCTTTGTCTACATCAAGTGTAATCGGAATTTGATTGGTGATTGAGTTAACGTTATAGAGTTTATCGGTGTGAAATAAGATAAGTGTGGGAAAGCATCGTTCGTCATTATGAACGAGTTTTGAGGTGACTTTTGAGGGGACCAAAAGATAAAAAAAACAGTCGACTTTATTGTATTCTACTAAAAAACAAGAACAAGTACGATTGTACAATTGATTTTATTGTAGTCGACTAACAAGAACCAGGTGTATCTATCAAAAAAAGAAAGAAAAAGAAACAGGTGTAGTCGACTAAAAAGATAACCAAAAACAAACAGGCAACTTTGACTTTTGTGGAAACAAACAGGCCACTTAACTGATGCAGTCGACTTACTAATAAAGTGGAACTTAATATTGTGGCACCATATGTATAACCAACGTATTCCTATGAATACATCATCAACAACATATTAAACCCTCAATTAGCATTAAACAATTTCTAGGAAAAAGTCATGCATAAACTTGTTAGTATATTAGTATTAGATTAATATTAATATTGGTACCATCAGATATTTACCATTATGTATCCTATATAATCTTGATGTCATCAAACCTTATTATTCATTCAATATACACAAACTTACATGGTATCAACCCTAACCGATCCACCTTCGCTCTCGCAATTTTTTATTCGTTTAGTATTATTGTTTCTCGACCTTGTGTGTTGTCGAGGTGTGTTTGATTGTTTGTCGACCAAGTGTGTTGTCGACCTTCGTTGTTTTACTATTCGTTAGACCATTACACATTCGATTATTAAACCCTTTCACTTTTTCTGTCGACCAATAATTCAGTTTTTTATTCGACCACACGATTTCCTAAACCATCATTAAAACCACTTTGTTTAGTTTGTTATACTATCACATGTCCTCACGTTAAAAACCTTACAACATTCGATCAGTTTGTTACACCTGTCCTCTACACCTACGATTTAATAAAACCACACTTTGATCAAATATTCTTGTACTAATTATTAATAATATAGTAATTGTTAGTCGATTTCATAATACCACACTCTACACTTGTTCACTAAACGTTTTCTACAATGACTGCGGATACAAACCCTCCCCCACCTGTCCTCACGTTATCGGATAAACTTATGGCTATGAATCACTTGACTACTTTTGTTCCGATTAAGCTTGATGTTGATGAGATGAATTACTCATCATGGGTGTATTATTTTTCTCACCTTTGTCATGGATATGGCATCTTGGATCATCTCGTTGATCCAGAAGCGTCTTCATCTACTACACCTCCTCCACCCCCGACTAAGGATGCGGAATGGCTCAAGGTTGACTTCATCATTAGGTCTTGGATCTTCACTACACTTGCCTCGAATCTTCAAAAACGATTGGTTGCTCTTAATCCCAAATCTGCCAAAGAGGCGTGGGTATGTCTTGAGGGGATTTTTCAAGACAATAAACGCCCTCGAGCTATGGCTTTGAAGGCGGAGTTACGTAATCTAAAGCTTGGAGACTTAACAATTGATGCATACTTTCAGAAAATTGAGTCAATTGCCTTGGTATTGAATGGTCTTGGTTCTCCTCTTAGTAACGATGATATTGTTACGTTTGCACTTGAAGGCTTACCTAGCACGTATGATGTGATTTCAACCGTTATTGCTAGTCGGGAACCCTTTCCCGATCTCAAGACGGTTCGTTCTTTGTTGACCACGCAAGAGATGCGCATGAAGTCTAAAGGTCAAGACCCGATTGTCGATGTTACATCCGCTTCTCCTATGGTTTTATTGGCAAATAGCAACACTCGTCGTCCGTCTAATCCATTGGAAAAAGTAAACAAACCTTGTTTTTTGTTTGCTAAAGGTCATTGTCGTTTTGGTGAGGCGTGTCGGTATCTTCACAATGGCGTTCATGGTAAGTCTACATTACTTCCTCGCAGTTCTGGTTCTGTGGATATGGATACCTTGCTAAAATTGTTGGCTAAATTGGGTTTTACTACTTCACCAAATTCCACTTCTGCTACGGCTCCTGTTGCGTACCATGCCACGGCCCATATGCCTCAATATCAGCCGGCCCAGTTTATGCCTCAACAGGTCCACTATCAGCCGACCCAATTTATGCATCCACAGCCGGTCCAAGGCTCTCCTTGGGGGTCCAATTCTTTGACAGGTTCGTTTGCTGCCGGTCCAACATCCGGGGTTCAATACATGCCAGGTTCATTTGTTGCAGGTTCACCAAATCAGGGGTTCAACCTTTCCCCGGTTCCCAGCAGCGGTTCACCCATGCCAGGAGGTTCACCAGCAAGTTCACACCAGCAAGGGGTTTCTACCAGTTCACAACAGCAAGGGGTTTCAACCGGTTCACAACAGCCGATGTTTGGTACAGTCTTTAACCCGGGTCAACTTCTTGCGTCGGGTCCACAAGGTTCAGGTCAAGCAACTCTCTTGCCACATGCTTTTGCTACTAACACTCTTCAGACCCTTCACTGAAATTGGAATATGGATACAAAAGTAGCTCTCATCTTAATGATTACGTGCATTGTCTTAGTGATATTCTTAATGAGTGCATTTATCCGTCTGTCATCGCGGTTGGTGATGGGCGTTTCATTCCGCTACTAACTCCGGTCATAGTATCTTGTCTACACCTTTTCGCCCTCTTCGCTTAAATAATGTTTTAATTACCCTCATATCGTCAAAATCTTATTTCCGCGCGCCAATTTGTTCGTGATAATTATTGCACTGTTGAATTTGATCCTTTTGGTTTTTCTGTGAAGGACTTCATAACTCGACGGGTACTCCTCCGCTGTGATAGCACGGGTGATCTTTACCCTGTTACGAAGCCTTCTCCAATTCCTCAAACATATCTTACCAACAAGATATCGTGGCATCAACGACTTGGACATCCAGGAAGTGAAGTGTTGCGGCGTCTTGTGTCTAGTGATTCTATTTCTTGTAATAAAGAGAAGCTTCCCGTTCTTTGCCATGCTTGTCAGCTTGGTAAACACGTGAAGCTTCCGCTTGTTAGTTCGCTCAGTATCTTGTTATTTTTGTTTTGACATTGTTCACTCGGATTTATGGACTTCTCCAATTCCGAGTCTTTACGGTTTTAAGTATTATGTTTTGTTTCTTGATCATTATTCTCGGATGTTTGGGTTTATCCATTAATGAATAAATCGATGTTTTGTCTAAATTTCGCTTGTTTCGTAGTTATGTTCGTACTCGCTTTAAGTGTGAAATTAAGTCGTTTCAGTGTGATCATGGTGGTGAGTTTGATAATCATCTTTCATAAATTATTTTCAACCCATGGCATCCAATTTAGATTTTCTTGCCCCCGCACCTCTCAACAAAATGGAAAATCTGAACGCATGATTCGTACCATCAATAACCTTATTCGTACTTTATTGTTTCAAGCACATTTACCACCCAACTATTGGACTGAAGCTCTTAATATGGCTGTTTATTTATTGAATATTCTACCTTCCCGTGCCATTAACAATGACATACCCTTTACCCGCCTTTTTGGTGCTACACCTGATTATAGTGTCCTTCGTGTTTTTGGATGCCTTTGTTACCCACATATTGATACCAACCATAAATTAGGACCTCGCTACACCGCCATATTTTTGGGACATGCTGCCAATCATTTTGGCTATCGTTGTCTTGATCTAAATACCAACAAAATTATTATCTCTCGTCATGTAACCTTTGATGAAACGGTTTTTCCGTTTCAAACCCATCCGTCCAAACCCACCCCCTCCTACGATTTTTTGGAAGATTCTTCCAATCTCATTTCAACCATTATCAACACCACCCCCATTGGTCCTCCTTTAAACCCGATTCCTATACCCCCAGTTGATTTATCTACACCTCACGAACCAGTAAACATACCTACCTCCCCTGCCCCACCTACACCCACGCCAACTGTCCCTAACGCACCTGTCCCTGACCCACCAACACTACCACTTGTTGTATCTATTCATCCCATGGTCACACGTTCTCGTGTCGGGACTTCTCGTCCTAATCCTAAGTATGCTGGTCATGTGTCCACTGTTTGTGTCCACTGTTTCTCCGTCACCTAGGTCGTATAAGGATGCTCTTGATGATCCAAATTGGCGAAATGCTATGTTTGATGAATATAATGCGCTTATTAAGAATAAAACTTGGACTTGTGTACCTCGTCCTGCGGGTGTCAATGTTGTTAGGTGTATGTGGTTATTTCGCCATAAGTATTTGGCTGATGGCACTCTTAGTCGGTACAAGGCACGCCTTGTTGCCAATGGTAGCACACAGTGGAGGGAGTAGATGTTGATGAGACTTTTAGTCCGGTTGTTAAGCCGGGCACCATTCGGATCGTTTTAGTTTAGCTATTTCTCGACATTGGCCTGTTCATCGCCTTGATGTCAAGAATGCATTTTGCATGGTGATTTGGTCGAACTGCTTATATGCATCGACCACCGGTTTTCGGATCCCGAGCATCCGGATTATGTTTGTTTATTACGCGTTCTCTTTATGGTCTTAAGCAAGCGCCTGGGCATGGTTTCGCGGTTTGTCGCTTATATTCTTCTTGTTGGTTTACTTGAGTCGGTGTGATTCTTCCTTATTTATTTACCGGCTGTGGTGATGATATCGCTTTTACGCTACTATATGTGGATGATATTGTGCTTATCGCTTCCTCGATAGTTTATTACAAACATATTATTGCTTCTTTACATAAGGAGTTCTCTATGATGATTTGGGTGCTCTTAATTATTTTTGGGTGTGTCGACGCGTGACTCTTCCGGGATGTTTTTGTCACAACGTAAGTATGCTATGGAGATTTTGGGCGTGCACATATGGTTGGTTGTAACCTTCCGGACTCGCTGACGCCGAGTCTAAGTTGGGTGATGATGGTGATCCGGTTTCGATCCTCGTTATATCGGTCTTGCGTGTTCTCTTCAAGATCTCACTTTCACTAGACCCGATATTACTTATGTCAGTCAAAGCAGTTTGTTTATATATGCATGATCCTCGCGAACCTCATTTCACCGCTCTCAGCGGATATTACGGTATGTTCGGGGACTTTGGCTTATGGTTTACAATTATTTTCTTCTACTATCGAGTCCTTGGTTGCTTATTCGGATGTCGATTGGGTGGTTGCCCTACCACTCGCGGTCTACATCAGTTATTGTGTTTTCTTGGCAACAACTTACTTTCATGGTCCTCTAAACGTCACCGACAATTTCGCTCTAGTCTTGAGGTCGAGTATCGCGGTGTTGCCAACGCTGCTTCGAGACATGTTGGCTTGAATTTACTACGTGAGCTTCATACACCATTGTCATCTCGCTACTATTGTTTATTGTGATAATGTGAGTGCAAGATACTTGTCTTCTAACCCCGTCCAAAGATCGCATACCAAGCATATTGAGATTGATATTCATTTTGTTCGTGATTTGGTTGCTCTTGGTCAAGTTCGAGTTCGCATGTTCCTTCTCGGTTTCAAGATGTCGATATTTTTACCAAGGGGTTACCATCTGCATTGTTTTCTGATTTTCGTGACAGCTTGAGTGTTCGGTCTCCTCCCGCTCAAACTGCGGGGGAGTGTTAGTATATTAGTATTAGATTAATATTAATATTGGCCCATTGTATATTTGGCCCATTATGTATCCTATATAATCTTGATGTACCAAACCTTATTATTCATTCAATATACACAAACTTACAAAACTCAGCCAATGCCTTCAATATATATTCCTCAACTAAAACCATACTTCCAATTTTCTTCAATCTAAAGACTTCTTTTCTAGCTCAATGGCACTCATCATTCTCATGAATCTGATTTACTCAACCATAACCTTGATATCAAACCTCGTTTCTCGTTTGCTATTTAATGTCACGGCCTGTCTCATAGTACTCGCGATCCATGGTTTAAAAGTCCCAGGAGAAGCAATGCTATCCGGAATGGAGCAACTTGGTGACTTGATCAAAAGTTGTATCGGGTACGTTTTGGAAATTGGTATGGAAGTGGTAAGTGGGAGTGTTGGGTTGGTTTTTGATCTTGTGAAAGTGGTTATATTTGGGTCGGTTGCAGCCACAGGGGCCGCGGCTGGAGGGTTAGTTGAGAAGACGAGGTCCGGGTTTGATGGTTTGTTTGAAGACATTCCCGCAATGGTGAAGGGTGCAGTGGAGATGGTTACTACAATGGTGGCGGATTTGTGGAATAATTATATGGATGCTCAAAATTATGTCAAAGAAAATGCTTAACTTTGGTAAGAAATTAAACAATGACTAATCTTATTATGTTTTTACTCCTTTCGTACTAAAAAAATTGTCTCCCGAAAAAAAACACACAGTTTAAAATACTTGTGTCGTAAATACATCTTTGTATGATATGGAGTATATCAAACATTGAATTTTGATAGAACTAGTGATTTGAAACTATTGTCATGTGATATTTTGGTTTTGTGTTTGTATATATTATCTTTGGTAGTCCAAAGTCAGTTGTCATTATACCATATTGTTCTTCTAAGTACATTTACAAGCACGATGATTCATTTGCATAAAAGCCAAATAAGCTGATTCACAAAAGCAAACGCAGTATGTATTCCCGTGTCGCTCGCGCTGTGAGGATAAACTAATTATGGCCTTATTTCACTTACCTCTGTGGTAGAGAGGGTAGAACTCGGTAGGTCGACACAACACCAATCAGTCCTTTCAAATGTTTTTGTAATTTCAGATTTTGATATATTTGTTGATTTCACTTTGTGTCGTATAAAAAAACAGGATTTTCAATTTATGATAACTCATACTTTCACATACGTCTTTTACGTACATCGATCAACGTCCAAAAAAAAATTACTTCTTACGGTTGCTCAACTGGTTGACTCGAATGTTGAACATACCACAGCTGACAGCCCCGCAGGTACCTTCTCCAAAAGGTGAAGAACGGTGGGATCACCCTGGTCTCATGCATCCTAAGAATGCTAACCGGAGCCTCCCCTAAGGACCCGGTCCCAGACAATGAGCCCCACAGGTACCTTAAGTAACAATATTTAGCAGTTAAGTTTTACATAGAGCTGCTTAACTGAAAAGGGGTTAATCAACTTTGTCATTTGATGTTGTTATCATAATATATATTATAAGGCTAGTGGTAATAACCGAGGGTCGACTCCATGATCGGTTGTCACTGGTTGGGCGCCTTTAGCGACGACGCTTATCGTTGTTAAAAGCTTTTGGGCATGTTGTCGCAAAAAAATTGTTGCCAAAGGCTCATCGCAAAAGTGTTTGGTGACAACAAAATAACGCTTTTCGCGAAGAACCGTGGGGCCCACTATAATTCAACACAAACTATTGACTTTCGTGCGAACACATCTTTAGCGACGACCGCATGTCGCTAAAGAAATTATCAAAATTAATTTATTTTAATTATTTATTTATTCTGTAAATATACATAAATAAAATAAAATAATTTAAATTTGGCGGAAGCTGCCTTTAGCGATGATGAGGTCGCCTCTAAAGTACCAAAAATTGGTAACCCACTTTTAGCGACGATAAAGGTGGTTGTTCAAAAAAAAAAAAAAAAGTAAAGTCCAAAATACATCCATGTGATTTGTTCCGTGTTTCGCTTTATATCCCTAAACCTCTTTTTGACACAAAACCATCCCTCCGTTAGTAAAGTTGGCACAAATACATCTATCTGTTAGTAAAATCAGTCAATAAGAACTAACGGTGCAAATATTTCTCCGTTATCTCCTAACGAAGAGAGAATATTTGCACCATTAGTCCTTAGGACTAACTATGCAATTTATTTTCGAAAATAAATTGCATCGTTAGACATCCACCACCATCACCGCCACCTACCACCTCCACTGCCACTTCCACCCACCACCACCCAACGCCACCACCCCCCACCTCCACCGCCGCCACCCACCGTCACCACTCACCTCCACTGCCGCAACCCACCCACCACAATCACCACCTCCACCAACGCCATCTACCGCCACCACCACCGACCGCCATCCATCACCACCACTGCCACCACTACCCACCTCCACCATTGCTACCCACCCACCACAACCATCACCTCCACCATCGCCATCTACCGCCACCACTACCACCACCACCCACTATTGCCACCCACCACCTCCACAACCGCCATTCACCGCCACCACTGCCAACACCACCCACCTCCACCGCCGCCACCCACCTCCACCCCCACCACCCACTGCAACCACCACTTACACCACCACCACCCACCATCCACCACTGCCACCACCACCTACCTCCACCGCCGCCACCCACCACTGCCACCACCACCCACCACCTCGGGTTGTTGATGGTGGTGGTGGTGCGTGATGGTGGTGGTGGCGCTGGTGGAGGTGGTCATGATGGCGGGTGGTGGTGTGTGGTGGTGGTGGTGTGCGGTGGTGGTGTTGGGTGGTAGGTGGTGATGGAGGTGGTGGGTGGAGGGGGCGGTGATGGTGGTGGAGGACTAACGATGCAATTTATTTCCAAAAAATTGCATAGTTAGTCCTAAGGACTAACGGTGCAAATATTCTCTCTTCCGTTAGGAGATAACGGAGAAATATTTGCATCGTTAGTCCTCATTGACTAATTTTACTAACAGATGGATGTATTTGTGCCAACTTGACTAACGGAGGGATGGTTTTGTGCCAAAAAAAGTTTAGGGATGTAAAGCGAGACACGGGTGAAACCACAGAGATGTATTTTGGACTTTACTCAAAAAAAAGAAACAACAACAATTAGCTAGAATTTCGTACTTTTTCAAGAAAAAATCTTCCAAAACCAAAACTGTAATTCACCCAAATCTATAATACAAAATGCATTCGTCCATTCATTCACATAAAAATGACTAAACTGAGTTATAGTGTTCGTTTATAACGATACAATTTGTTAATACAAATAAGCCGTAAAAACGTTTATTTATATTTTACGATATTCTAATGTTTTATCGATAACAAACGTAAAATCATTTTAACGAAACAAATAAAATACGTAAATAGTTTGAGCCAATAGTTTTCTAACACACTTACGTTTTCACATAAAACACTAAAACAATCATAAGTGATTTTATGATTTAGTAATACATATGTACAACAACTAGTTTTTACATATTGCGCAAATATATATACATAACTAGTATGTATTATAAATGGGTAAAAACTACAACCCATGGAACATATCCATAACCCATGGTATTGACCCATACCTATTTGACTAGGTGCATTGCACTCATGAAATACATTGTATCTAATAAAAGACCCATGGATCAACCCATAACCCATGACCCATAACCAAAATACCCATGGGCAAAGAGGAGCGTCCCACGGATCCCTAGCTTTACGCTAGACGGATCCCTTAAGGGAGGGATCTGTGGGATCCAGGGAACAGTAGCATTTTCTCTCTATAAATAGTGAGTCATTTCTTCATTGTTTCTCACCCCTTTATCACATACTTTCTCCTTGAGTTAAAAACTCTCTAACCCCAGATCCAAGTGATCTATGTTTGTAGTCTTGTTTTTGTGTAATTCTCTAGGTTCCTCTTAAAGGCGAGATCACCACCTTTGAAGTCAAGCAAGCTCAAGTCCATGAGTTGCCATGCTTCCTCATCATCAAGACTACTGAAGTCCTCTTGTTGATGGTTCTTTTCTTTCTACTAAGAAGTGTAGTGTTGAAGACATTAGTGAAAGATGTCTCAAGTGTCAAGACTAAGACATTAGTGAAAGATGTCGATCGTTCGTATTGTAGGCATTAGTGAAGGGTGCCTAGAAGTTAAGTCACAAGACATTAGTGAATGGTGTCTTGAAGATCTAGTCAAAGGCATTAGTGAAAGGTGCCTAAGATGTACATTCGATATGGTGTGTTTCGATGTACAAGATAGATTAGTATTGAATCCAAGGATATTGATATCCGTGATGATGTTGTAATAAGGAGATTGATCTCCTTTGGGGTTAGGTGATTGGTGTAGTGTTGGGTAGTAGTTCCTCCATTGTAATGGAACTCGGTACCTAGCCTAGTACCGGATAAAGGGTAGGCGACGTTGTGATAGGATTGGTTCTCCTTGGTTTAAAGGACCCGGTGGTTAGCCTAGTACCGTAAAAAGAGTAGGCGACGTTGTGAAGGTTTCTCCACCATAAGGAGTCGGTGTTGTGTAGTGATTACGAACTCTCGAGTAGGTGACTCGGGGAGTGGAGTAGGGCAAGGAAGGTGTCCTTGGAGCCGAACCACTATAAATACTCGCGTTGTGGTTTTGTGCTTCTTACTCTTTATCTTCTCATTACATATTTATATTTCTATATGTTTGTTTATCAACATCCAACACACATCCAAATAGATTGACATAAGTCGATCTTAATAGTTTAAAACGAGTTTTAATTAGCAAAACTATTCAACCCCCCTCTAGTTTTCCACAATTGGTATCAGAGCTTCGTTACCAAGTTTCTTAAAGTATATTGTACTTTAAAAACTTGATACGATCCATGGTTAATTGAAAACTACAAAGATGGTTTTTCATAAAAACAAACACCATGTCTTTTAAAACTCTTTGTTTGGATGTTGATTAGATGACAACATTTTTCTTATTATTTATTCTTCATTTAATTGCACTAATCCTCTTTGTCATATTGCTTAGTCAAAGCTCATACCTACCAAGCCATAGGAATCGCTTGGTTACAAGAATACCTTCCCTAAGAAGGTATCTTAAACACAAAGGAGCCGGAATCTTCTACTGACATTTGTTGTGTCATTTGTAAAGACATTCCTAAGTGCATTAGAGGTATGACCTTCTACTTATCGCTAATTGACATTAGCTTGATAATTAAGTATGCCTACATAGGTATTTATATGATTATATTTTGTGCATATACATGTATTACATGTTGCTTCATTAGGAAGCCTTTTCTCGCATACGTGTTACTTTTTTGTCTAAAGTCGTGGTATATAAAACTTGTGTTTTATTTCACTTAATCCAAAATCATATCTTTCTAATAATAAAACAAAACACAAATCTCAAAAAATCCTCCTTCCCCCATAAATAAACCATCCGTCGTCCACTATATCAAATCCCTACTTTTTCAAATCTTCCATTTTCAAAAATTTCCTGTCACTCACAACTTCATCTTCCTTTCATCTCATCTCATCTCAAACCAAAACTAAGAAGGTTCGTCATCAACATGGTTTACATCCCCCTCGTGCTCATCGCTCTCTTGTGTTCCCTATTATGAAGTTCACATACGGAGACATATACTTTGTGTTGTTAATCTACATTGGGGTTATATACCCAATCCTTTGTATCATTCTTAGCATTGAAATGAAATATTATTAATAGTCTAGTTTATCTAGGTTATTATTATCATAATGTGTTTGTCATTTCTTTTGATTTATATCTTTCGTATTCTTTCGTGATACATTAGAAACCATGAATGCATGCTAAAAGAAAATGTAGGCTAAAACACATATCTTGGTATAAAACTATTAAACTTATGTTTTATCAAAATCCCTTCACATTACTACGGATCCACGGATCCCCAAGCAGTATACTAGCCGGATCCCTTATAGAAGGAACCGTGGGAACCGTCCTTCGGATAATGATTTTCCATGCAAAATAAAACCACTTTCTTCCTAAAAATGTTCTACTAGAATGTCAAACATTAAGTGAGTTAAATGTCATTGTTAATAAACATCTTGTAAAAACGTTAGGTAATCATTGTCTTACCCGTAATACGTCACATCCTATTAACTTGTCTTTCCTATAGGTTTCGCAATGTCGCATGAATATGAGTTTGATTTTTCACTCACTAGCGTCTACACTCCTAACATCTTCCTTGAGCCCAACACACCTGGCAATCATGTCCGTGGGTTCAATAATCTCGAAACCTGTCACTTCCACGAAGGACGTATTGTCGACACTCCTATACAATACGAAGAAGGTATCAATACCTCCTTTCGAACCATAGGATTGGAATGTCTTCTCGAAATTAACAGGAAAATATGTCCAAGGTTTGTATTGGAATTCTTCCGTCAAGTCGAACTCGTTCGTAACGAGGATCGTTCTCTATCTCTTTGGTTTTGGATCAAAAACCAAAAGTTTTTTTTAACTCTTGGGCAATTTGCTCAAATTCTCCGAATTCCAAATCATGGACAATGTGCCTTCACCGAAGATTGGTCTCTTGATTCTCTCTTCAACTTTCGTGAAGAAAATAATCCTTATTGTTCACACATACCTTCCCCGCAAGACTTGACTCGCACAATATGCAAACCTCGACCCTATTACTCCGATCCAAACATTATCTATACAAAGGATATCCGAGAAGAGTAAAAGCTCTGACTCATCCCACGGGAAAATGTTTGAGTCTTAGAAATCGAGAAATCCTTCCCGCTTGTTGTGCTCACATAATGTATTCTTTGCTAACACAACAACCATACAATCTCACCTACTTCTTCAAAGGCGAATTGTAAATCTTCAAGGCTCCAAGAACAAACTCATCCCTTATGGAATGTTCTTGACGCCTTTATCATAACATCATGTACTTCCACCTCAATTTCAAAGTCCGTTGTACGTACTTGTGAACAAGATGATGGAACCTCTAAACACATCTCTCATGAAGACTTTCTTCATTCCTGAATCAACAAACACTCATCAACCATTTGATGATCCTTCTAGCGAAAACGCTCAAGGAACTTAGTAATCTCTCAAATAGGATCAATCCTTAGTATTCATGCTTTATCAATGTAATCCAATTTCTTTCATGAAATAAAATATTTTACATTTGATATCTTAGTGTTAGAACCTCTTTAAATAACCTTGAAATATAATGCATTGTCAAAATCATTGCATACCTTTAGTAAAGGTTCTGCTTAGCAGATAGACGGATCCCAAAGGTTGTACTAGACGGATCCCTACTCTTGGGGAACCGTGGGATCCGGCAAACAGAAAATGCAATTGCAATCATTGTATTTCAAACATGTCCTTAGAACACTTCACACTAAGCTAGACATAATGCCTTAAGGCAAATTAAGTCCTTATCAAGTTAAGTAGATCTTTCCTACTCATACATAACTCACTTAGATCACACTCAAGACGCTTGTAGATCTATCGTTTCACTTAAACCCATTACTCTTCCGCTCTCAAGCTCACTCATGATTTCTCACATGATCCCTCATATCTAGCTTTGGAAATCTTTCGATTACGGCAAAATTGATCATAATCATCCTTACCTCAAAATTGGTCAAAACTGATCAAATTCTAGTTTTTCCATCTTAAACCCTTTAGGATACTCTCCAAAACATTATCCTAAGTCACTATCTGATCTCTAAGATCATTTAGCTCCATTTGACACTCTCATAATTTTTAGTGTCATCTGTGTTCATTCATTGGTACTCATAAAAGTTCCAATTTCTTCCATAAAAGGCAATCATTAGCTACATCACTCATTACCCTTAAGTATTTGAGCACCTCTTCATTTAAGAAACTTAGATAAACTGAAACACTCAAGAAGAAATAGGCATTAGACCTTACAAACATCATTGCTATCCTTTCTTAGTTGCTGATAGACGGATCCCTAGGATTAGCCTAGGCGGATCCCTCAAAGGAGGGAACCGTGGGATCCGTATGACATATTTATGTCAACTCTAGCCAAAACAATCATTTCAAGCTCATCTTGCTAACTTGAACACTCCATCTCATCTTAAATGAGTTCCTAGATTAGTACAACTCTGAAGTTGACTCTTGTGCATGTTAATCATCACATTCCAATGAATTTTAGTGGCTTAAGTCTTGAATGCACTTGCCACATCCCTTGCTTTATAAACCAATCCCTAAAAGGATAGTACCCACAAAACTACCTATGCCAAACACCACCATACCTCCTAGGCCAAACAATCCCATCTCCACTAAACCATCACCATTGGTTCCTAGAGCTATCTCATTCACAACTCCACTATCATCACCACACCTCTACAATTTAGAGGATTTGCCTCCTAGGCCGTCTCATCCTCCTCCACCGGCAACATTCTCCTCATTAGGAGGAATAATGGTACAAAATCAAGGTGTTGAGCCAACACTAGCTCTGGCTTCCGTTTCGCCGTCGCTATCATATAATCCCATTTGGATTATGACAAATTATCAAAGTCAACCACCCGACCATATGGAAGTTGACACTTCTCTACCACCACCATCATTCTTGGTCGAGCCATCTTCAAATGTGCCTCCACCAATCCCTCCGTCGTTTGAGGCTCCCCAACCCGCTTCACTTGATCCTTTACATCAGGCAATTTATTTTCTTCCACCACCACTACCTAGCCATGACAAAGATTGCTATCATTGTCAACATGTTGAAAGTTTGATACATGAAGTACGGGAAGATCAACGTTTCATGTTTTATCATCTCCTCGAACGTTTCGACGAGATTAAACCAAAACAAACTTGAGCTAGAGGATTTTATTGGTGTCCTAGTATCAAGCGTTACTTAGATAATTCTAGTAATTCCAAGTCATGTATCGTTCATTTTCTTAGTTTTTCGAGTCATGTATATCATATCTCTAGTTTTATTAAATGAAATTACATGCTACTTGCTTTATTTCCGAGTATATGATTATGTTGTATAATACATATCTCACTTTGATGTTAACATTATTTGTTATATCACCATTGTTGAATTCAGTCATCAGCTAGACGGATCCCTGAAATCCGCCTAGACGGATCCCTACAAGGAGGGAACCATGGGATCCGTGAGACAGAAAACTATTTTTTTACTAACTTGAGTCATATTTGCCGGAAAATATGCATTATACTTGTTTTCTAACTTTTGTTTTGTAGTTATTCAATTTACACATGAAAACTTTGACACCCTAAAGCTAGGGGGAGCTTTGTGTCAAAGCAATACATTGCAAAATCACTTGCAATATTAGGATTACATTTCATGACGTCCCTTTGCAAAGTTGCAATCATCAAGGGGGAGCATATTTGTCACATAGACGAAATCTTTTGCAAACTTAGTTGCAAATGAACTAGCATAGTATTATTTTTTCTTGACGCCCTCACATAGGGATGGACTCGTCAAGGGGGAGTTAAGACAAGATCCTTTCCCGTTACTTGCTATCTAATTTTCTTTCTTTTCTATTTTCACATGTTTTCTTAAAACAATGTGTTAGTTTCCTTCAAGCTCTTTTGTTTCGACAAAAGGGAGAAGAGAGTAAAACTCAATTTGAACGCTTACAATTTTAGTTTTTCCTTAAAATAATTTTATGTTTTGTCATCAACAAAAGGGGAGATTGTTAATACAAATAAGCCGTAAAACGCTTATTTATATTTTACGATCTTCTAATGTTTTGTCGATAACAAACGTAAAATCATTTTAACGAAACAAATAAAATACGTAAATAGTTTGAGCCAATAGTTTTCTAACACACTTACATTTTCACATAAAATACTAAAACAAGCATAAGTGATTTTTGGATTTAGTAATACATATGTACAACAACTAGTGTTTACATATTGCGCAAATATATATACATAACTAGTATGTATTATAAATGGGTAAAAAACTACAACCCATGGAACATATCCATAACCCATGGTATTGACCCATAACCATTTGACTAGGTCTATTGCACTCATGAGATACATTGTATCTAATAAAAGACCCATGGATCAACCCATAACCCATGACCCATAACCAAAATACCCATGGGCAAAAAGGAGCGTCCCACGGATCCATAGCTTTACGCTAGACGGATCCCTTAAGGGAGGGATCTGTGGGATCCGAGAAATAGTAGCATTTTCTCTCTATAAATAGTGAGTCATTTCTTCATTGTTTCTCACCCCTTTCTCACATACTTTCTCCTTGGGTAAGTGATCTATGTTTGTAGTCTTGTTTTTGTGTAATTCTCCAGGTTCCTCTTAAAGGCGAGATCACCACCTTTGAAGTCAAGCAAGCTCAAGTCCATGAGTTGCCATGCTTCCTCATCATCAAGACTACTGAAGTCCTCTTGTTGATGGTTCTTTTCTTTCTACTAAGAAGTGTAGTGTTGAAGACATTAGTGAAAGATGTCTCAAGTGTCAAGACGAAGACATTAGTGAAAGGTGTCGATCGTCCGTATTGTAGGCATTAGTGAAGGGTGCCTAGAATTCAAGTCACAAGACATTAGTGAAGGGTGTCTTGAAGATCTAGTCAAAGGCATCAGTGAAAGGTGCCTAAGATGTACATTCGATATGGTGTGTTTCGATGTACAAGATAGATTAGTATTGAATCCAAGGATATTGATATCCTTGATGATGTTGTAATAAGGAGATTGATCTCCTTTGGGGTTAGGTGATTGGTGTAGTGTTGGGTAGTAGTTCCTTCATTGTAATGGAACTCGGTATCTAGCCTAGTACCGGATAAAGGTTAGGCGACGTTGTGATAGGATTGGTTCTCCTTGGTGTAAAGGACCCGGTGGTTAGCCTAGTACCGTAAAAAGAGTAGGCAACGTTGTGAAGGTTTCTCCAGTATAAGGAGTCGGTGTTGTGTTGTGATTACGAACTCTCGAGTAGGTGACTCGGGGAGTGGAGTAGGGCAAGGAAGGTGTCCTTGTAGCCGAACCACTATAAATACTCGCATTGTGGTTTTGTGCTTCTTACTCTTTATCTTCTCATTACATATTTATATTTCTATATGTTTGTTTATTAACATCCAACACACATCCAAATAGATTGACATAAATCGATCTAAATAGTTTAAAACGAGTTTTAATTAGCAAAACTATTCAACCCCCCCCCCCTTCTAGTTTTTCACACAATTAAACTAATTTACTAATGCGATAATACAAATAACAAAAGTATGTCAATACAAATAATGATAACATACAAAATCCCTACTCGTCATCAAAAACATTATCATACTCCACATTAACATCACCACCACCAACATATTCATCACCACTACTATCATCTTCTTTACCGCATATAATCCGGCTAATTTCAGGATCAAAGGCCGGGGTGCAACATTTACCAAGGCCGAGAGATGTAGAAATTGGGGAGGGAGAAGTAGAACTAGGGCCAAGAGGAGTATAACTAGGACCGGGAAACACTTGGGAAATGTATAATGGAAATTTGAAACTGTGAAGAAGGAGTAACTTGTTGACGGTTGAAGAAATCCACAAATTGTTTCAACGCATTTTTTGACTTTCAAAAGCTTTTCTTTGCTATTCGTTCCAAAGCACACTGCCTCTGCAACTCTTCAAATTGCTTCTGAATACAATAACCTGGCCTGGTTGTGAGCTCCAGAACTCGAGCTCATACCCGGTAACCACCTGCCCACGCCCGCCATATGCCCGCGATTACTGCTCTTAAGGACTTCATCCAATATTTCTCTATCCATCTTGGGTAGGATGGTTCCGACGTTGACTGCATCTTGGATTGCCTTCATTTCTTCCTATGTAGTTCAAAAAAACAAGAAAGTTAATATAACAATGACGAATAGGTGTTTGGTAATTGGTGCAATAGTTACCAAACACCCATGTTGCAACATCAAGGGTGTTTGGCAATTCGGCACCATCAATAGGTCGGCATACAAAATGAGTACGTATGTTAGGAAAAAAAATGTACTTACATAGAGCGTTTCGTTTTCCCGATTATGAAAATGGTTGTATTTATCCAAATGATGGCGCCTCAAATGCTCTACCAAGTCCTCGTAACGACCCGCAACTTGTATTTGTTGTCGCTATATCGACCCGCCAAATCCTTCTCAAGCCCAGCATTCACCAAGCTCCTCAGTGTCTTATCTTGTCCTTTTATTTTGATTACACTTCGGTTACTTAAGTGGGGTTGCAAGTCGAAATAGTTCTGCAAATAAATACACACATTCAAATAATTACACACATTTAAATAAATACACTTTCAAATAAACACAAATATCTGAACATTCGATAACAATAAAAATAGAAATAAAATACACAAGACCTGGATTTGTGGGATTATCGTTGCCTTATCCAATGCGTGGACTTTCTCTCGTGAATCGTAATACTGGGGAATATCCTTGATTATTTCCCCAATAGAGTTGGACAAGTGTTTAGCATATCGGCCTATTGGTTTGAAGGTCTTTTGATCCTTCTACTCGAACTCTACCTCTAGTAGGCGTTTGACATTTTTTTTAAAGAATTTTTTAACGCCTTATGTTTTTTTTACGCCACGTTTCCCCGAACCTACAAATATAAGTGATAAGTCATAAAAATACGAGTAATCAAGTTCAAGTTTATAAAATAATCCACAATTTCTTACCTTCGCACTGGTGGGTAACCGCATGGGCCACCGATCGTCGGGAAGATCATCACCTGCATCTGCACCGTATGCTCGGGGAGCTACACACGCCATCTGTAAAAATACAAGTACAAGAATATACAATTTCGTTGACCAATTAATACACATCCACACATAAAAATAAATATACACAGTCATATAAATATACACATTTAAACATATAATGATAATTTCATTCAAATAAGTGTTATTCTGCAAATTACAATTTAAGATCAATTGTCATCTTCACTAGAATCGTCACTAGAAACAACATGAACACTAGCGGTGTTAACTTCATCATCACGCGCGTCATCATCTTGATCATCATTTTCAAGGACATGAACAACGACATCATCTCCATCACCAATAAAATCAGCACCTTCTCCATCAGGAACTTCATTATCTATATGGGGCATCCATTTTCGTTAATTCATCATTTATATTCAATATACCAATATACCTTTAGCGTCGACGCCTCCCATCGCTAAAGGTGTTGGTGGGATTTTTTAATATTTCGCCCTTTTTTTTATATAATTAAACAAATACGACTAGCACTTTTAGTGACGACATGTGTCGTTGCTAAAAGCGTGAGTCCCACGGTCAACCATTTAAAAACAAAAGTTAAAATGGTGGGGTCCATGGCACCCAACGTCGTCACTAAAAGGTATTCGTCGCCAAAGGTATTTTTCTTGTAGTGTGTGTGCTCAAACGCGTCCCCCACTACGAGCTAGCTAACCATGGACGCATTCCCCCTTTGAAATGTAAGAGTATTTTGTTTATTGTGCTTTTATATTATACCAATCACTTACTAATTCTTTTATATATACTTTATATAAATCTTAATCCCAATCCCTACATCTTAACCACAATATAGCAACTATAATTACTTGTTATTATAAATTCTCGTCGCTATTCACGAAGAGTCGTCTAGTTACTACTTAAACACATAAGTATGTGTTTTGACTCTTTTACTTAGAGCGCTCGATGAGGGGCGTTGTTCGTCCGCCAAATGCACCAACAACGGACGTACAATGCGCCATACTGCACCGTTTATCCCGTTGTTCGTTCATTATTGGGCATTAAGTGTCATTTATTTATTTACTTTTGTAAGTAAATGCGTATTTTTTGTAGGTATTTTGTGAGACCTACAAAATATTTTTAGTTTTTTTTGTTAAAAATGATGTTTTAGTTATTGATTAGTTATTGAGAGAATGATGAAGCGCTGATGAAGTTGTAGATGAATTACGTATTATTCGGCATCCCTCTACCGAGCACTCTTAGCAATTTTCAACAATATATATTATAACGTGAAACATAATATTCTTGCACCATTTGTCTAAGCAACGTCTACCTATGAATACATCATCAACAAAATATTCAACTCTCAACTAGCATTAAACAATTTCTAGGAAAAAGTCATGCATAAACTCAACCAATGCCTTCAATATATACTCCTTAACTAAAACCATACTTTCAATTTTCTTCAATCTAAAGACTTCTTTTCTAGCTCAATGGCACTCATCATTCTCATCAATCTGATTTTCTCAACCATAACTTTGATATCAAACCTCGTTTCTCGTTTGCTTTTTAATGTCACGGCCTATCTCCTAGTAATCGCGATCCAAGGGCTAAAAGTCCCGGGAGAAGCAATGCAATCCGCACTGGAGCAAATTGGTGACTTGATCAAAAGTTGTATCGAGTACCTTTTGGAAATTGTTTTGGAAGTGATAAGTGAGATTATTGGGTTCGTATTTGATCTTGTGAGAGAGGGTATCTTTGGGTCGGTAGCGGCCACAGGGGCCGCAGCTGGAGGGTTAGTTGAGAAGACGAGGTCCGGGTTTGATGGTTTGTTTGAAGAATTTCCCGAGATGGTGAAGGGTGCAGTGGAGATGGTTACTACAATGGTGGCGGATTTGTGGAATAATTACATGGATGCCCAAAATTATGTCACAGAAAATGCTTAACTTCGGTAAAAGCCAAATAAGCTGATTTACCAAAGCAAACACAACATGTGCTCACGTCTCGCTAGTCGCTAGCGCTGCGAGGAGAAACTAATTATGGCCTTACATCTTTGTTAGATGAGAAAATGCTTAACTTTGGTAAGAAACAAGGACTAAACTTATTACAGTATTTTTTTTAGAAACTTGTGTTGTAAATACATCTTTGTATGATATGGAGTACTATATGATGACCTTTGTGGTAGCGAGGGTAGAACTAGGTAGGTCGACACAACCCCAACAACCAGTCCTTTTACATGTTTTTATAATTTCAGGTTTTGATATATTTGTTAATATCACTTTGTGTCGTCTAAAAAACAATATTTTTCAGTTTATGATAACTCATACTTTCACGTACGTCTTTTATGTACATCGATCATTGTTCAAAAAATTACTCCTTACGGTTGCTCAATTGGTTGACTCGTACGTTGAACATGCCACAGCCCACATTTACCTCAACTCCTCAAGTAACAATATTTAGCAGTTAAGATTTTACAGACAGCTAAACAACTAAAAAGGGGTTAATCAACCTTGTCGTATACTAATGTTTTAGCCTAGTCATCGTCTAGGTGATTAAACAAAAAGGTCAATGCAAGCAATATGCATTTTATACTAAACATTTCACATCGTTCTATTTGTGGTCGTCATCTCTTGGATCTTTTGTCAATGGCATGTGTATTATATTGAAGCAATATGAGGATTTGGTAAAATGTACAATAAATTCAACCCGTGTACTACCAAATACCTTGTTGCTTAATGATATCGTATGGAGTATGTTGTGTGAGAAATTTCTCAATCATATAATTTTGAATTTAAGTTCTTCTTAATCTCTTTAAGATAGATTTTTGTAATATATATTGTGATACTTTCAAAATAAAAATGAATTCAACTCCTATACTTAAAGTAGGGTTGAGCATCGGTCCAAAACCGACCCGACCTGACCCGAACCGATAAAACCAAAAACCGAAATTCGTGAAAAAGCTAAACCGAAACCGAACCGACGGGCCGTCGGGTCGGTTCGGTTTTGTGTCGGGCCGTCGGTTCGGTTCGGTTTAGGTGTGTTTTTGTCGGTTTTGGGACGAACTGAACCGAACCGACCCGAGACCGAAAACATGTAAAACATGAAACTGAAACTGAACCGACGAGTTGTCGGATCGGCTCGGTTTTTGTCGGTTCGATCGGTTTTGTCGATCCGGTTCGGTTTTGGACATTTGATGCTCAGCCCTAGCTTTAAGTATGCAATATGTATTAAAAAAAGAAGAAAAAGAGGACTTTTTGACTATAAAACATGATCACTGACATCTCTAAAAAAGTTCCTAATAAACAAATAAGTAGGTTGTAAAAAATACTATTGTAAAAATCAAGTATTTACTTCGAGCCGCGTTGCCGCGGATACTCGATTTTCGGTTGACGGTTCTGTTTAGGCATATTATACTTTTATCATACTACTTATTTGAATACAAAAAAACTTAACAATAATTTTTCATATAATTTAGAACATATACCATCAACCACAAAAATATGAGTTTGCTATTTGTGTATTTGGATTTCTTCATAAGTGTATTTTCTTTTTCAACAAATTTTTACAAATATGAAATTATGTTGATATATAAATAGGTTTTAGTCTACTCGTTCTAATAATCATTGAAATATATTTTTTTATATTACAAATAAAAAGTGCTATTCTGGCACATAATTAGTGATATAATTAGCTGTGGGATGCAGAGACCAGTTTTTATTTTCTTTTGTCACACTTGATTAAATGCAACTAAGAAAAATAGTGCATATATATTTGTTAAATTTGTATACGTAAAATAGAAAATAAGGAAAATGCTAAACGTAATTTTAAAGGCTACGTTTTAAAAATTCCGACATGCATAATTGTGTGTGCTTTTTTACATCACCCGCCAATTCTGACATGCATAATTTCTTGTACTTTCGCAATAAGCGTCCACCCCATCAATTTAACTATTTCCAACCAACTAAATGTGCTACATTTTATTACATGTTTTATTTATTAAACAAAGGCTTTAGAGCTACAGTTTGCAAAATCCTAAGAACAAATAGTTTAGTGTATAAGCTCATATTTTTATAAAGCTTACCAAACTCTTAAACATTATGTATGTTTCCTATATGTAAACTTGTGTTTTAATAAAATCGTAGAGACATCAAAACTATTACAATATTTGGCTTATTATGATCGTATTTTAAAAACCTTTTATTGATAAATATTCTCAAAAATAAAAGTTTTACGTTCCTTCCATTTAAGCCAAATTAAGAAAATATGTTTTAATTCTTTAGAACGTATAAAAGAAGGAAAAATAATAGTGATGTCATATTTTTGTTGGGAAGTACATCACAATCATGAATTCAACAAGAGAAGTTACATATTAGTTTTCTTAGCTTAAACGTCATGAAAGATGACTCCAAATCTCCAACACGGCAACACGCATAGGGTAATTTCTGGGGAATGTTGGTGATATATAGTCTACCAAAAGTCTAAAAGGCATACTTGTAAATTTCGTAAACATTTAACATAGTATTGTATATCATTATTTTCATTTTATACTCCATGTATAACTGTATAAGACAATAGTTTTAATAGGAAAAACAATAAGATGATTCACATACAATCGGGGTATTTTGCAGGTTATAATACCACTTCGTAACAATATTCATATTACAAGGATGTATTCGAATGTAATAATACGAGTAGTATTTATAGTTTTGTTGATCAACTTTTTTTAGCTAGTTAGCATTAACAACTATCCTCCTTAAATGGTGTATGTGAATTGTACGTGGACTTCAACATTTTTCCAAGAATGACATATATGGGTAAAAATATTACTACATTCGTCTTAAATTTTATGTTCATTTTGATTTTTTCAATCAAACTTTGACTTTAAATATAATTTTTTGTATTATATAATACTTGATGAAAGTTATACCAATGAAAATACATTTAAAACCTAATTTCATTTATATATTTTACAACAAGTATTATATAATACAAAAAGATATATTTAAGGTCAAAGTTTAATTGAAAAAGTTAAAATAGACATAAAATTTGGGACGGAGAGAGTATCATGATATTTACTATTATGCCGCTTCCAAAAAAAGTATCGTGATAATCGGATGGAAGTGCTTGTGCTTTCACGACATGAGTTACATTTTAGTCTTGCAAATAATTTGACGCACCAATACATATCTGTGGCTTCATACGTGACAATGATAATGGAACTCACCGTTCAAACATGTTTTAAATCATATTCAAGCAACGGCAACCAATCGACATACTGTTGCGGGATGTTTTTTGCATAGTTATTAATGTCTACTGCCTTACAATTTTTCTTTAATTCTGTATTTGCTTGTTTGTGCAAGCCTCAACGTTATAATAGTTCACTTGTGTTCGGATCGTATTTTTAGTTACCACTTTTTACCTTCAAGTGTTTGGTATTCTGTTCATTCATATTCATTTCATATAGAAAACCAATAATGATTAGGATTTTGTGATTATTTGCCAAATATTGGTAAGATTTTGTGATTATTTACGCGCAGGAGAATCATTAAAGTGGTAGGTTTGTGTTATACTCATCGATGATGTGTTTTGAGAAAACACGACAATTTATTGTATGTTTACCAAAGTCAGTTTTCAAAAAGTAAAAACAATTTAAAAGCTCAATAACATAAGGTACGTATTTTTGTCAAAGCTGATAAAATTCTAGTTAATAATATCCATTTAAAAGTAGATTATGATTACAAGCTTATTTACATAAATCTCTTACAAACTAAGGTATTAAAACCAGTGTTTATCATATGTGAAATGAAGACTTGCTTTTTAAACTTAACTATCCACATGGTACGTGCTAATTTACAAACATGCTTAAATATATCATTTTTTTTTTCTTAAACGGCAGATTTATTAGAAATTAGCAAGGAGCTAGAAAAATTACAAAATAATAGAACTAGGACATTTCATCCAAGTTACCCAACCAAAATTCGATTTACATCTATTAGAGCACCAAGTATAAGATAAGAGAACAATCTCATCAAAAAGAAACCCCAAGCGCAGATGAGAACTTCCAAATAGAACTTGATTACGATATTTTCAAATAGCCCACCACATGACATAGAAAGCGCCTTCCAGCACATCTTTAAGACTCTTAGAAAGCCGAAGATTATTGAACCAACCGAGCCAATCAGCATAAGAATGACAATCTTGAACCTCCAATTCCCACCAACGGGCCACTTTAAGTATAAGATGACGGGCCAATTGACAAGAAAAAAGAAGATGCGAAATAGACTTCACGTTGATACTACAAACGTGTGTATTGTTTGTGTGTATTGTTTGTGTGTGTTCATCCGCGTTCTCTTTATCTTATATCTAACATATTGATGCTTGTGTTACAATATGGTGACCTAACAGTGGTATCATTCGCCATCTAGTTGGGTGAAACGTTTTGTTTAAACTTTTGTAGTGATACGCGTAAGTTTACTCTCGTTCTAAACCTTTCTCCCGCATAAAACTTTGATTTTTACACTTGAAAACTCAAGATTCTTATGGGTTAAGGTTTATATAGTGTTAAGGTTTCTAGTTTTTGCAAAAAGTCTCAAACTTTACGTGTTTTACATTGGTTTTGAACTCGTTTTTATCTTGTGTACTCATCTTACGCATAAGCTAAAATTTCATCTTGGTTCATCAAGTATAAAACTTTCTTGTTATTTTGGTGATTTTGAAGCTGTTTCTTCATTAAAAACGAGTTTAAAAAACGTTTTAGTGCATAAAAATTCGTTTTGGTGTATTCTGTTGAGTTTACGCCTAAGGAAACCCTAAACTTACGCCTAAGCTTCTACGCATAAGTCAGCAGTTACGCCTAACATTCTACGCGTAAGGAATTTTCTTCAACGATCTTCAAAGCTAGTGGTAACTCAGTGTTTTTCTTACTTGGATAAGCCTGAAAACACTTCGACTTTGGATATCTTTTACACTGGTATAAGTGTAAAGGATTTTTGGGTAAAACCCTAGTTTTACGCCTAAGCATAAAAGCTTACGAGTAAACACTTTACGCCAAAGCATTTTCTACGCATAAGCTTATCTTACGCCTAAGAAAATCTTACGCAGAAGGTTCTTACTATTAAGCCTTTGGTTTACGCCTAAGCTAAGTTTTATCTCAAGTCTACGCGTAAGCTATTCCTACGCGTAAGTTGGGTATTACGCGTAAGGTTTCTTTTACGCATAAGCTGGTTTCTACGCTTAAGGTTACTTCATCAACAAACAAAGTTTCATTCGACTACAAAGATCCATCAACACAAGTTTCATAAAAAAAAATAATAAAAAAAAAATTAAAAAATAATAATAATAATAATAATAATAATTTTAATTTTTAGGGGAGACTAAACGTTCAATTTTTACGCGAAATTCAAATTTTGGTTTAACTGTGAAAATTTAGGTCAAAAATTCAAATTTTTGGACCCAAATTCGAATTTTTCGGGTCAAATTTGGCGTCAAAATTGTCAAAACTCAAATTTTTCTTACAACCTTATAATTGGATTTTATAGTGAATTTCAAATTTTGGGAGAGAAAATTTTTCAAAATTATTTTTGGAGGGAAAGTTTGAAAATCACTATATCGGCCTTTCAAGTATGTTGTCTTCACAAATCTCCTCACCTTCCATCTACTGCTTAAAACCTTCATCACCAAACCTTGCTACTGATGATTCTGAAGATGCAGATGCATTTGTGGAATTGAAAAAAACAGGGATGTTACTGACTAAGATGATGAACTCAATATTAAACAAATCCAAGCGTCAGATATCATCAAATTCCCGAAATCCAAAGATCGCGCAAGGGAAGAGTCGATGTACAAGGAAGGAATGCTCAAAGGGTTGTTGGGAATGTTGTGCTTACTTCAACTGTCGTGTCACGGAAAATGAGGTTATAGCATTGAAAAGCGGGATGACAAAGAGAGATCGGGGAAGATATCATACACATCTATGACACAAAGCCCAACTTTGACAAAGAACAAATGGTTGAGGAAGATATATTACCCACCTATGACATCGACACGTAACATATGGTCGAGGTACAATCTACATTGATCATATTACGCTGCAAATGCGAAACAACATAATCGAGCAACCCGATCTCGAAATGAAGGAGAGGTTGACGATGTGTTGCACAATGTCCGAACAACCGCCTTATATCTCGAGCCCTTACTTGCAAACAATTCAACCGAATCGTCAAATCAAACTCTTGAATGAAAATATTCTTCTCAAAAGACCATTGCTCGGTTTGAAAAATATTTTTCAAAACTAGAGGCTCATTGCATCTCTCTTGAACTTAAAATGCAAAACAAAATTTTAAACTCTGAGCCAAATAGTAAATCTTTGAATGAACAAAGTAATTGTGTGGATACATTAGTAAAATAAAATGAGCATTTAAAGGCTCAACTTCAAGAAAAGGGGCTTGCATATGTTGCTTTACAAAACAAACTGAGAAGATTAACTGACAAGAGTGTGGATACAAATTTTGCAAAACCAACAATCTTGGGGAAATCGTCTCTACAACCTTTCAGAAAACAATCAGTAGTTAGACAACCAACTGCTTTTAAATATGACCGATCAAAATCTTCAAAACCACGGTTTGCCTCCCAAGTTGTTGAGAATAATCATTTGTCAAAACCAGTCACTCTACATTCATGGCCTATGAAAAATGATTATGTTTCTGTTATACCTATTTCTGCCAAACCTCATCAAGTGGCTAAGCCTGGCCAGTCTAGGATTAGTTCGAAAACAATGTCTAAATCAAGCATCAAAATTCAACATTCATATGATACGAATGACTTGCACAAGAACTATGATCTAGAAAAGGATAGGAAAAGGGCACTACTCCAAAAGGATGGAATCTTAGGTTCACGACCTAGTGTATCACCTTCTAGTGTACTACTGAACACTGCTTGTAGTAATAAACCAAAACCTAAGTGTACTCAATAGACAGTTAGAAATAAACCCGTTGATCTAAAAGACAAATTTCAGAAACCTAATAGGTGGATCAATATAGGACGCAGACTCTTCCCAAAAGAAGTTTCAACATCCCCTAGATCTAACCTTAGATGGAAACCAACGGGTAGAGTTTTCAAAATTGTTGGTCTTAGGTGGATTCCTACAGGCAAGATACTAAGTAGTTGCACCAAAACAAGTGTGAAACCCACTACATCCATCCCTGTGGCAGGAAAGGAAATCATCAAGATAGCATGTTCAGGTGTCAAGAAGATAATTGACACTGCATCTTTATGCTTCTAACATCTGGAACCCAGTTACACTTGGGGATCCATGTTTTTCTTTCTTGCCCCTTCTATTTTCTATCTGGTACAACAACAATGGCTTCTAAGTAACATAGCTTAGGACCCGCTTCTCACCGTCGAAAATTTAATGATCCATCACCGCTCCGCCATTGTACTTAATCTTCTAGAATTGGAAACATTGCTTGCTTCTCGGTTAAAGATTCCACAAAGTCGTGCTTCGGATGTATCGAATGTTTCACGCCCAACCCGATAATACTCTAATTTACGGTACACTCAATCTACAACAACAACCGCTTTGTAGATGCACCTCAATCGAATCTCCGATAAATGTAAGATCAAACTGCTTTCTAACAACAATGACACGATTGATGATCAACATAATGAACAGAGAAGTTTTATCGCAGCTTGATTCTCTCGAGATATTTATGGTACTTTACACTTGTTCGATTAATTGGACATAAATGGTTTCGCTGTCTCCTTATACATGGTTTCGTTGTCTCCAATTCATCATCAACATACGTGGTGTATGATTCTGATTCATTGAAAACATCGGGGGGAAGATAGTGTAGGTGTTCATTGTTTCCTGGATGTCGTTTGTGAAAACCCTATCTCTTCTTGGATTTCTTCAATTAGGGGGAAGAAATGAGACGATATGTGGTTCACACCTCTCACTTTGGTGTTATCGTCTCACTTTCTTAGGGTTATCGTGTGTGAAGTTACCTAAATATGATGATATGATGTGATGGATCTAGACACACACCTTGTGTCAATGATATTTTGTACGATATTATTAAGCACGCGAAATTTACTTAGTAATACTTAGAAGATGGATTATATGATGTATTGTATGTAAACACATATTAAACACAAAACTTAAGCTCCAATATTATTGATGAATAATACGAGTGATCTTAGCTTATCACTAGGGTTACACCTTGAATCCTTTGTGAGTAATACGTAGGTAATTAGATAAGTACCTAAGACAATGACCTAGGACCTCCTTTTATACAACAAGGAGTCCTTTACAAGATAAGTATAATGCTAACACTATAGAATATACACAAGATCCATTCTATACTTATCTAAACACGTTTAACTAAACATTATCTAATAACAAAGGTAATAATGTCTTGGCGGTGGGAATACGTTTCCACCGCTAGTGTTAATCCGGCGATGTAAACCACAACTATCTCGTGGTAACGGATTATTCCCAACAATCCTCCCCTAAACTTATGATTTCTCTGCAAATCAATAAGTTTCTTCATTATGCATTATCTTCAAGGATTTGGGAATTCAACCAAACACTTCACTTCTTTCTTAACTTTTGAATAGCTCTTGAACATTGATCTTGAAGCCTATGTAACAATGCTCTGACCTTCCCATTGTCTTCATGAACTCTTATTGTTGTACATAACATCACAGTGAGAGTTCCAACTCTGAGTGGAGATTCCTTCTCAGCAAGTATAAAAGCATCTTCTCCATTTGCTGTAGAGACATGATGAACTTCACATGAATCATAGTAAAACCATTTAGTACCAGGACATGTGCATGAGAATTTCCAGAAATCATCATCAACATTTGGTTCATAGAGCCTTCTAAGATTAATCCATACCTGCATCTCCTTTGTATCTTTGAGATCTTGAGCATTAAATCTTTCTTGAACTAACCTCCATAGTGTATCAAGGTCATCTCTCACAAAAGCTTTTATAAGATCTTTAAATTGAATGAATGATGAAGTTTCACCACCTAGCCTTGTGATCTTCCAAGTTGGAGCAAAATTGCTAGCGGTGTAAACCTCCCAATCAATGATAGGATGTCGAACTTGCGGTGGTTCCGGATAAAATCTTCTTCTTCAATCACAATCATTCCGCTTAGTTGTTCTTCAAGAATTTCTCAAGGGAATTTCTTGTTCTTCAACCTTAGTCTTCTTAACAGTTTGAGAATCACTTTCTTTGGCCTTTCTCTTCAATCCAGAAATCTTCTTGCTTCTTCTTGAGCCCATTGCAATAAAATCTTGATCATGTTTTTGAACTCGTAGTAAGCTCTTTCAATTCGATCATCGACATTCCTTTGAATTGATGCTTCTTCCAACCACCAACATGACAACAATAAGTCTTCATATATGAAAGAATTTGTGCCTTGGTTGGTTGTCTTGGTTTCTTTGACCCTTTTGACCGAATTGATCACATCTTCAAGTGCTTGATTGTTCTTCATTTGAATGAAATACTTCAACCGAGCGCTTCTTTGTTCTTCATTAAGGATGCATCACTACTGTGTCAATTGCCTTTTTCTTGATTATTTGATTATTAGCAATCAAGAACTCAATATCTTCTTCAAGAGGAACATAGCTAAACTCGGAATCTTTTCTCTAAGAATTGTTGGTTGAATATTGAGGTGGATCTTCTTCCATTCTATCCAATCTTTTAGCTTCCATAAAGCTTGCAACTTCCAATTCTTCAAGCTTTTTCTTTTCAGCCATTTGTTCTTCAGAGATCTTTTCAGCAATTTCTCTATCAAGAACAATTTGTGCTTGTCTTTTCTTTGAAATCTTTCTTCCAGTTTACTCTACATTTTCTATAACTGCTTTACCTTTGTCATCCTTTAGTTTATCAAATTCTTCACTTGCAGTTGCAGTACAGAAAATGTCTTGATCATCAAGTTGCTCTCCATGAGTATCAGCTTCCTTTGCTCCTTTACTTGTAGCTCCTTCATCTTCAAAAACAATTTTCCTCCCCTAAAAAACAATTTTCCTCCCCTCAGTGTCAGAACCTGTTTTTCTCCCCTGTTTGGGAGAAATTCCCAAATCATGATCAGCTGAATCACCATCGAGAGGTGAGGATGAAGATGAAATCACCAACTTTTCGCCTTCTTGTGCTTTTTCAACCCCGCAACTCCTCCTTTAAGGTCCGAATCTCTTCCTTTAAATGTTTAACATCCTTGGCATGCGCCTTCTTGACATTTGCCAAATCCTTCAGAGATTCAACTCGCTTGGCTAACTTTGTACACAAACCCATCAATTCCAATTGGTTCCCACCGCCTCATCACTTCCAACCGTGTTACCTGTTGGGAGAGGTGAATCATGGGGCAAAGGTTCGAGTCCTCCCTAGTTGGACTAGGTGGAAGTCGACCAAAAGGTTCGAAACTTGTTGTGTTGTCATGAGAGGAGTTGATGCTTAGACCTTCTCTCATAGGTGTTTGAAATCGGTGGAATATAATCAATGTTTGGAACATTAATTATAGGTGTGTTTTGTTCGGTGTAATCTTAGAAAGCATTTGGGAAGTAAAGGTGTAAAAATCATATTGCCATCTTTGTTTAAATTTTGAAAACTTTAGGCTTTAGGCAACCGATTTGATAAACATTAGTATGGGGTTGCACTTGAAACTCATTTAGCACTTGCTTGCACAAACCTTGGATACATTAAAATTTTGTTTTACTCAGACATTGCCTTTCATACTTGTAAAATATAATTTGACCGCTTAAAAATCTTATCGGTGACTAGACAAACCAAAGGGTAAGCCATGGTTGAACTAAATTGCTCATAAGATGTTTTCTTAAGACTCAGACAATGCAACAGAGTATGAATCAAAAATCTCCATTGGGGACAAAAACCACTCTTTTTGAAAGTAGACTTTTTGGCAGTGGTGTCATACCCCATGGATGATAAAGTATCATGAATTTAGGGCATAGGTAATGTGATGAGACCATTGAGATCACCTAATTGGAGTACTCTCCTCAAGGATGCCTCAGTAACATCAATAGTTACCCCATCCACAGTGGCTCTTAGAGCATCCATTGTTTCATGTGTATCTCCAATCTCAAGTGTGATGGACTGAGCAGAAGTCCAAAACTGTTTGATTTGAGAGATATAAATTGTGGGTTTTAAAAGCAAATCATACCTTATATGTGTGGTATGGAGAAAGTCCACAATCTGATGATAAACAGGGCCACTATTCTCGTTAGACTGTTGTAGGTAGTCCACTAGGTTGTGCTCATCTGCAAAGTTTAAAGGTGCCATAGAAACTTTTGATGAAAAACGATAGTTGGTCAGTAAGAATCAAAAGAATAACTAGCCAATTGAGAGAGAAAGATATATAGGGTTAGGGTTTAGAATTATTGCGCAAGTAAAATTATGTTTTAGAAAGTAGTTATCATAATATGGAAAAAAGATAATTTACTTAAAATTTTAACCCTATATATATGACAATTAGTGGTTACTTTCAACGGCTAGTAAAAATTAGTTACTGACACAATCAGTTGTAACGGCTAGAACAACAGTGGTAAAATAACACCGTCGGAAAATCTGTGAACTAGCGATGGTAATTTTCACAAAATTTCAAAGAGCGTTGGTAAATAAAATCATGTGATAACAAGATCGCTCTTATCATAGTTTTAGCAAACTACCGACTATCAACGGATTTGATATGTCTTTACCATGAGCCGTTTGCTATGGACTAGCCAACTCTTAATCAGAAAGAATATGGTGAGTTGATAACCATATAGTTTTTGGTAAACTATCAACCATTAACGGATTTTTCAAGTCTTTACCAGTAGCCGTTTGCTCTGGACTAGTTGATTCTTAAGTGGTTAAGACATGGTGAATCAATAACCATTTGTTGTGTATCTCAGATATACACCTTTTAAATTCAACTTCCATCAAAACTTGATTATGTATCTGTAAGAGATAGGAATAACCAACTTGATATTTACCAAAGTTACCTTTAACCAAACCATTATCCAAGTAAAATATCTTCCAAAGTCAACCCAATAATATCTATATTTACTCCTTAACCTACGAAAATAGGAAAAAGTAAATATACTCATTAATTAACCCTTTCAACCGACTTTGTCTATATAAGGAGGCTTGACTTTATGTAATCTTCATCAAATCACATTCAAACACAATATCCCTAAAAATAGTCATGAGCAATCCTTCCAACACCATCGACATCTCTTATGATTCGTAAGAAGAATATGTAATCGAGTCGAGACATCCTCGAGGCATCGGGATGGTTTGGATACTTTCCACCGTGGTGGCACTTCTTCCAAAAGTATACCAAAGAAACTAAGCTAGCGTGTACTGCAGAAAAACACCGCAAAATCTCTTGAGTTCTACTCCACTCATCGATGATGACGAGGAGAATGATGAAACCTATTCCATGGCCAAAGATTTGCCAAAAGCTCTTTCAATAGCACTGGAAACAGTTATCTCCAATATGAAGCAGATATCCATCCCAACAAAGCCTGCAATGCTACCAAAGCCTCCTCCACAAGTTCTTGGTCTTCCATGTCCAAGAATGCAATCCACTTTTGAGAACAAAAGGAAGAGGACACAAAGAAACAAGCATGACTATGTGGGCAAAGGCAAGAAGCCAATGGAGTGGCTGAAGTTAGGTATAGGATGTGCTAGGTTGCAGTCTGTTGTGTTTTGATGATTAGAAGTACTTTCACTTTGGTTGTAATAAATCATGTTTTATCAATGAAATGAAGTTCATTTGTTTTCCTTTTTCATTAGTGTTCCTGCATCATACATATTGTTCCACTAACTTCATTATCAAAACTGACATACTTTCCATCATTATGCTCAAAATCTGAAAGATAGGACTTGTTGCGGTCATGTGCCTTGAACACCCACTATCCGAATATCCTTGATCCGATCTTTTGTCCTTGGATGTTCCCGCATATAAGAGTAAAGAATTAGTTTCTTTTGGGGACCCAAGCCATGATTGACTTGGATCCGCCTCGTGTATCAATATAGTTAAATCTATCAAAGGTCATTAATACACTATTGGGATTGGTTGTAGAGGTATTTCCTTTTGGTTTCCATTCCCAATGTCTTTGAGGCCTTCACAACGATTGCCCATGTCCCCCTTTTCTTGTTTACAACCCTTGCGGTGGTAATTTTGAATGAGCGGTGGAAACTGCCGGTTTCTTTTAGGCAACCACCGTTGGTTATAATTAACCTTTTAGCTTGAAAAGCTCCTTTCCCTGTTTGTGCAGATTTTGCAAAAGTTGTTTTGGAGTTTGCACTTTAACAGTGACTTAGGAGTGGCAATGTTAATAGCCTTTGCGGTGGCAAAGGTTTTGAGGCCACTTCTAAGTTGAATCGCTCTTGGGACCATTTTGCAATGTGAATTAGGGTGTACATTATGTTGAAACCTGTTAGTCTCCACCCTTTTATTCCCATGGACTTCCATTCTCCCAACTTGATAGTCACAATAAGCATGTAAATGATCAAAACTACCACAAATATAGCATGCCTTATTGTACATTACAAAATCACTACCTAGTTTTGAGATTTAACATGATTCCAACTCCTCCGTTACCCCTAGGAGTCAAGGCTTGTTCCTATACATCTCAAAGATACCTTACAGCTTGGTCTAGGTTTATTAACGGTTTTCTAGGTTCCTCTGTAATAAGATTAACAACTTTTGGGATAGAAGTCTCTACATTCCTTTTAACATTCTCATCAACAACGGATGAGTCACTAGCACTCTCAAAACATCATTATCCCGCTTAAACTCTTCCTCACTTTTCACCACCGTGTCCTTTAAAGGACCATATGCTCTTTCAAGATCCTTAAAATCTTCTAAGCTGTATGAGCTAAGTCTATACACAGGTGAATGAACACCCTTAGTGGTGGAGGCACGATTATAACCCATACCGGACTTAACTTTACTATGTACTTGAGCATTCCAAAATTTATCAATTGACTTAGACCGATGATAGCATGTGTCTAATGTTAAATTGACATTTTCATTTTCTTTTGAAGTTTTTCCAACTCCTTTTGGTATGCTTCATTCACAAATTGTTGTATGTTCTACCTCTCTTCTAAGAAGAATCATATCATCATTATATTTTGACTCATTTGCCTCATAGTGCTCTATTTGCTTTTCTAATCTCGCCATAGCTCTCCTAAGATTAGACACGATATAATTAGTAGTATATAACTCTTGTCTTTCATTAGAATATAAATCATTAAGCCTTTCAACTTCTTTAGCGACCTACATGTTTTAGAACAACTATCAAAGTTTTGTACCTCAGTCGAGAAAGCCATGAGAGCAAATTCGGAGCAACAAGAGCGACATCGGTATGTTCTTCTTCTTGTTCATCACCATGAAACTCAATCATAGCTCACACCATCAATAGCCAACATTGCCTTTGGTTCTTCCACGCTTGGTTCCTTCTTTGCTTGTACCAAGTAGACCTGTTGTCCTTGGTCTTTGGTCTTCTGCATTCTCTAGAAAAATGTCCAAACTTGTGGCGCTTAAAGCACTCCACTTTCTTCTTATCAAAGCTGCAGCTTTCATCACCATTGATGTGAATAGGCTTGCCGCCTTCTTGTAGAATTTCCTAGCCCTCATGCTAGAAGAGCTATCGCCATTTTATATCCATCTCTTCCAAGTCATCTTCATCAATTAGCTCTATGTCTTCATGAGTTAAGACAGAGCCATCAACTTGTGTGGATATGAAAGCATAAAAGGTAGGATCTCTAATACTAGCAACCTTCTTCTTTGACCTGCAGTGGTAACATTCACATTACCGGTGGAAACTTTAGAACCAAAGAATGGCAACTTCATCATCATCGTCATCTTGAGATCATCATTGTCAACAAAGGTTGACAATAATGCCAAGCTACTAGAGCTTGTACCAAGTTTCCACTTTCTTCAACCTTTACTCAATAAGTTTGAAGTTGTTGTAAAGGTCATTGAGCTTCATTGTTTCTATGTCCGATTTGTTTTCCCAGACGGTAACATTGGTTTGAAACTCAAGGCAAACTTCTTAGAAACTTCAAATTGAGGTCTTCCTTTTCTACCTCAATGCCAAGCACGCTTAGTTGTGTAACAATCTTCAAGTTTGGTGAAAACGCTATCAAGTGAGTCATTACTTGAAGCGAAAAGTTTTCATAACTTTACTTCAACAATGTCTTTTGTGTCTTCTTTGTAGCATCATTACCACCAAACACCGAGCAAATCTCTTCAAACAGCCTTAGCGGTTGTGTACTTGCGAATGCAATGATCGATCTCTAGGAAGAGTCATCAAGAACAAACTTCTAGATTTAAGATCATTCTTCCCGCAAGCTTTTTCAACACTAGATTCGGTACAAAACTTTCACAACATCTCGTGTCACCAACCTTCACAAGACTAGTCACGGACTTGAAAGAATCACCGCTTGAATGATCTCCCATAGAGCATAGTCTGAATGAGAAAGTATTGCTCAATCAAGATCCTCCACATCTCAAACTCATTTAGTTTGAGCTTAGGTAGCCTTGGTGTAGAAGAGTTTGATTGGTCGCTTTCCATCTCCATTGAATTGAGTGAGTAGGTTAAGCTAATTCCTTGGATCTTCTAAAACAAAATATCGTAACCATCGCCTCCGATACTACTTGATGGATCTAGACACATACCTTGTGTCAATGATATTTTGTATGATATTATTAAGCACGCGGAATTTACTTAGTAATACTTAGAAGATGGATTATATGATGTATTGTATGTAAACACAGATTAAACACAAAACTTAAGCTCCAATATTATTGATGAATAATACGAGTGATCTTAGCTTATCACTAGGGTTACACCTTGAAGCCTTTGTGAGTAATACGTAGGTAATTAGATAACTACCTAATACAATGACCTAGGACCTCCTTTTATACGACAAGGAGTCCTTTACAAGATAAGTATAATGCTAACATTATAGAATATACACAAGATCTATTCTATACTTATCTAAACACGTTTAACTAAACATTATCTAATAACAGTGGTAATAATGTACTGGCAGTGGGAATATGTTTCCACTGCTAGTGTTAATCCGAGCAGTGTAAACCACAACTATCCGTGGTAACGGATTATTCCCAACATGATGCCTCACACACGGTTATTTTATCGAGAAATTGCATACTCACAGGTAATTATTATTCTGATAGACCGCAACATTCAGGGGGAAGTCGTTTCATTTCGTCTTTCATGGTTTGTTTGGTGTGAAGCATCTACATTCGTGAGAAGATTTTGTTGATTTCTTGTATGTTACCCCCGAACGGATTTTCCGCAATATGTCGATTACATTGTGTGGTTTATCGCTCATCTACAAATTCTGCTGCGTCTTCGAAAACTTCAAAAGTTAGAGGAAATGTCGACTTCATCAATGTTTCAAATCGCTAAAGACGGTTGTCATTGGGGAAGTGATTCGAAACTTCGTCAATTGGGGAAGTTAATCGGTTTCATACTTATTACATCATTTCTCTGCTTATATTCATAATGGCTTCGAGCAAAACGACTTGAACCCGGACATAACCGTCTAAACTTCCTCAACCCCATCATCACCGAACCAAGCCTACACTTACTCACAACAAATGGAACAATTATTTGCTCCTCGCATTTAGTGATGCTATTGATCAACGTGCTCCGGATGTATCAAATGTTTCACGCTCAACGTGATAATAATCCAATACCGATACACTGCAAAGAAGAACAACAATGAAGAAGCACCTCCAATTGATTCTACAACAACAATAGAACAAACCGCATCCAATGACGCCGAACCATTGATGATCTTCCGAACAATGAAGTACCCCAACCCGCAGATTATGATCCAAATGCGTTCTTCAATCCTTTTGAAATGAAACGCCACTTATGATGTTGCGGAATCATCTACAAGCCATTTGAATCCTCCTAATCGCACAATGTATATCAACATCAACCCTCCACACATCGTTGGACTAAAGACCATCCTCTTGCGAACATCATTGGAAACCCAAATCAACCATCGAACTAGACAACGCCTTGATCGACGGTGGACATTGCATTTATGCACTTACCGTTTGCCAATATGAACCCAAAAACATTAAAGAAGCAATGACTTACGACAACTAGATTAAATCCATGCAAGAAGAACTTAATCAGTTTAAACGTCTTGAAGTATGGGAATTGGTTGAAAAACCAACAGGGGTGGTGGCGTTGGGTGGTGGTGGGTGGCGTTGGGTGGTGGTGGGAGGTGGTGGTCTAGTGGTGGTTGTGGTGGCGGTGGGTGGCGGCGGTGGAGGTGGGGGTCGTGGCGTTGGGTGGTGGTGGGTGGAGGTGGCAGTGGAGGTGGTAGGTGGTGGCGTTGGGTGGTAGGTGACGGTGGAGTGCACCGTTAGCCCTTAGGACTAACGATGCAATTTATTTTATTGCATCCTTAGTCCTAAGGACTAACGGTGCAAATATTTTCTCTTCCAGTTAGGAGATAACGGAGAAAATTTTGCACCGTTAGTCTTTATTAACTGAATTTGCTAACAGAGGGATGTATTTGTGCCAACTTTACTAACGGAGTGATTGTTTTGTGCCAAAAAAATGTTTAGGGATGTAAAGCGAGACAAAGAGCAAACCACAGGGATGTATTTTGAACTTTACTCTTAAATATATCTTATATATCTCATAATAAATGTCCATTATGAATGTGTGTAGTTTTAGAGAAGTTAATGTCAATCAATAGAAAAATATGATCTTTAGTTTTTCAATTTTCTTTTATTAGTTAAAAAGGTTTTGCTGGGACAGTGTTTAGGGTTGTGGTTGACGTAAAATGTTTTACTAATTGGTTGTTAAAAAATAATTCATCCGGTCGCAATCAAAATTCTTTATAAGTGGGTGATGTAATTAAAAGGATTTACATAGTCATTAAAACTGCATTTAGCAATAATTTAGTTAAAAGTTAAAAATAAACTCTTACCTTAAAACAAACTAAAATAATATTGTAACTCTTATATATCTATATATATCTATACTACTTATAATTGAGGGATAACCCTAAATTTTAAGCAAATACAACTATTTAAACTATATGTACAATTACTTTATGCATAAACATCTACACATATTGACTGGTCAACATTTGTAATTAATGTCATATTTAAAACACCCATTTGATAAAAAGTATAATTTATAAAACACAATGTACAAACTATTTGAAGCACAAATACAACTAAAAAACACTATTCAACACATACAATTAATACACTATTTAATTTACCCATTCACTAAAATATTCAACCATTTAACCACAATGTACAATCTAATCAAACTACTTGTAAAACATTTAAAAATAAAGCCATTAAATTTGCCATGATGGTCGGTCATCATTGCAAACCAAGTCGCCACCATTGCAACATGAGGGTCGAACCGGTCTATCGGCTCAAAATTGACGAAGGGTGATTGTCTTTGAAGGAAAGAATCAAGATTTTGTTTGTGGTAATTTTGGTTAACGGAGATGGATTATTTCACGGTCATAACTAAAGTTATTGTTATTTGTAATTTAATTGTTTAATAAAAGTATGGCCGCATAACATTACATTGTCAAAATATAGTCACGTAGACCATGCAACAATCACGCGAAATCTCGCTAGTTATTTATAAAGAACGTATTTCTTTTCTTAAAACTTGAATATTGAAATTTGAATTTTAAAATTTAAACTAAGATAGTTTGCTTAAATTACCTTTAAGTATCTCTTAAACTTGACAACTTAAATTATATCTTTTCATAATCAGTTCTAAACTTAACAATTTTTCAAAAACAAACAATATACGGAGTATTAATTTTAAAAAACACACGCTCTGTATTTAAAAAAAACACACGATTTGCATCAAGGATCGAATCAGAATCCCGATTTTTCAAGTATAATTATTTGCCGTTATACAACATCGCTTTTTGCGGGTATACGTCTAGTAAAAAAAAGTAAAAATCATTTCATTACTCTAAAATTCGAGCGGGCCTGTGGCCAGACAGCCAGTGGAGTAAAGGCCTAAAGGAAGCCTTATATGTAGCCCAAGAACCTGCCCTAACAATAAAAAGAATATTTGAATTTAACGTGATCAGTAGTTCTGTAGTTTAATCTAGTGGATGTGAATTTGTCACGTCCAAACAAACACACGTAACCATCAATGCCACTAACATATCTTAACCGTTACGTTGATGATAACGCATTTTCCCTCCTTAGTTAACGCCGTTACTATTTATATAAAAAGTCTGTTATTAATTCTGTAGGTAGCTAATTATATATTTAGTTATGACGGATAAGGTTATGCATGCTGTTCAGTGTGATTCTTATGGAGGTGGTGCTGCTGCTCTCAAGGTTTAACTCTTTCTTACTTTCATACTCTGTGTTAAACCATTTTTTTGCTTATGTTTTAAATAGTTTTTTGAGTTTATGTTAGTGAACTATGATTACTTTTTACTATTTGAATGTGAAATGTGACGAAGAGTTGCTTCAAGTCATGTGATTTGTGTTTTTGCTTAATTGATAGTAAGTATAACTGGTTAACAACAACAATACACAATCCCACTAGTGTGCCGGGTGCCAGCTAAATGGACACAACCAGGGTGGGTCCAGGGACACCTATGGAATTTTGCGGCGTAACGTTAATTTTTAAAATCTCGATTTTTCCTAAATGCACCTGGTCGAAAAAAAAAATTGTATTCCTCGTTTTGTATAATTTTTCGTAAATGCACATGGTCAAATTGTGTCCTGGTTCCGTAGTTCCATTCCTGGTTATGATGCAGTCCTACCTCTACTCAAAGGCAGAGACTAGAGAGGCTGCTTTAAAGGCGGGAAAGGCGACTTATAGAGAAGGGTGAGGTTGTCTTGTTTAGTATACTAAGGGAGGGCGAGCCTTTTTTACTCAGATGTACGCGACCTCATTGGGTTAATCCCAGGACCATTTTCGACCCTTCCCTGGCCACCCCCAAAATCTTGACATATTTTGAGGAGATTAATGACCTTACCACTAGGTCACTTGGTGATGGCTTTTTCAAAAATGCATTTTAGATGGTTAGAAAATTTAGTAAAAATGTATTTTAGATGTAACCTGTTTGGATACTAGAGACATTTATTAGATAAAAGGGAATTGCATTTTAGTTTTATTGATCAATGAAAATGGGCTTTGTTAGTATAATGTTGTGACCATGTCTAGTAAAGTTTGACTTTAGTGTTACTGGTCAATCGATATGAGCTTTTGCTTTTAAATAGTTGGTATGATGTTTATGTAGAGCTGTGAGATGTGTGTAAAGTATTGATTGATTACAGAACCATGGATAGCAAGGGAATATTCAGATTTGTACAAGTTTGTTGTAAACCATATGAAACTTATATAAATGCATAAAAGAGGCTTACATTTGTGCACTGCGGTTGTTCTATAGATCAAGTGATTTGTGTGTTATTGTTCGTTAGATGCTGAATAATGGCTCGCTCTTTTTACTTGCTGTATGTTTCGTATGTTGATAAAGTTCTTTCAACACCAGATCCTCGGATTGTGTGAGTGCGCATACGTTTAGAAACATTGTTTATATAATTGTATGTCATGGATGCACTCACTCTCTCGGGTAGAGTGTTATTGCTTTTTTGGCTAGTCCACCATAGAAAGTTTTCTGTTTCAGTTTGGAATTTTATACATTTTTGTGTTTACATCATATGGTGGAGTCCCTGTTGCTTTAGGCTTGGGACTTGAGAGAGAGCTTTCTAGACAAAATCTCGTCCTATCTGTGTCTTGGATGAACTATGGGAGGATTCCGCAGGGTTATATGTTTAAAGGTTTAAGCTCACAAATACCATAACTAAGCTGAAATAATGAGGAAAAATAACTCCATTTACAGAATAAGAATACAAGATGTGCTTTAAAAGCAAGTTTCTTATTAGCACACAACTATAAACTTATTATGCTCTATAACCAAAATTGCATATGTTTTTTTCTTTTGAAGCATGTTGAAGTTCCTATACCTAAGCCAAGTAAAGGTGAGCTTTTGTTAAAAATCGAGGCAACGAGCATAAATCCAGTTGACTGGAAAATACAGAAAGGCATGTTGCGCCCTCTTTTCCCACTCAAATTCCCTTGGATACCAGGTGTGTATTAATATCACTTGTGCTACACGACACCTTATATTCCCTGCACGATATTCTTATGAAATCTTTAAACTTGTCTTGGAACAGCTACTGATGTAGCGGGAGAGGTGTTAGATGTTGGACCTGGAGTTAAAAATTTCAAAACTGGTGATAAAGTTGTCTCCATGCTTAACATTTTTGTAAGTTGCTACTATTCACTACCTGCTTATATGATTATTAGTATATGATCGGTGGCAAATTTGTCATCTAACTTTGACTGGGATGATTGGGATAGTTTTGTTACCAAACGGGTCAAATGGGTGAAATAAACAATTAGCTAGTAAATAGACCGGGTCAAATGGTCCGAATGGGTGAAAGTCACTAACTCCGTATTCTAAATTTCTAATGTATCGAACCTCCTAAATCATTTAATTCCATTTTTTCCCCTTAATGTAATTTATCCAATAAAAGTCTTCGTAATCATAGATAATGCATTAACTTTTCATAAGAATCCTACAAGTGCAAAAATGTTTCGGGTCAAAATTGTCTTGTTGAGTTAATACCACTTCCTTTTCGTGTACTTATGCATGGATCACGTTGCATCACAGAAAGGTGGAGGGCTATCTCAGTATGCCGTGAGTAGCGAAAAACTAACAGTTTCTAGACCACCAGAGGTATCAGCAGCAGAAGGTGCTGGGCTACCTGTGGCTGGCCTTACAGCTCTGCAGGCTCTTACTTATCACGGCGGTCTAACCCTCGACAAAACCGGCCCCACTTCCAACATCCTCATAACCGCAGCCTCAGGCGGTGTAGGCCAATACGCTGTCCAGCTCGCAAAGCTAGGTAACATTCATGTAACCGCCACTTGTGGGGCCCGCAATATGGACTTTGTTAAAACCTTAGGAGCTGACGAGGTTCTCGACTACAAAACCCCACAAGGTGCAAAACTGACAAGCCCCTCGGATAAGAAATATGACCTCGTGATCCATTGCGCCACACCTATTCCGTGGTCTACTTTTGAACCAAATCTTAGCCCTAGAGGGAAGGTTATAGACATAACTCCTGGCCCGAGCGCATTTTGGACTGCTGTTGTGAAGAAAATCACGTGCTCGAAGAAGCAACTGGTGCCAATTCTTCTGATACCGAAAGCCAAGAACCTGGATTACATGGTTGGATTGGTGAAAGAAGGGAAGCTTAAAACTATTATCGACTCAAAATATCCTTTAAACAAAGCTGAAGAGGCTTGGGCTAAGAGCATTGATGGGCATGCTACTGGTAAAATTATTGTTGAGCCATAGTTGAAGGGTACTTGTAACTCTGATGATGTCCATGATTTGTACTATGTTGTATATGCTTAAATTCTTGTTTTAACACTTGTTGTCAAACCTCGCGAATGTTTTATCACTTTCTTAGATGTTTTTTTTGTAATACCAATCTAATTAATAAAGTGATTAAAAATTTTGTATAATGGTAAAACAAAACTTGTGACTTTCACTAAAATATAAAAGGTATTAAGTTCAATTTCTGTTTACTGATTTGGCCACACAAACCTTCCCAAAAACGGAAAGGACTTGCACGGTTTTGTATGTGTAGCGATGGACTCAAATCCCGTAAAAGAGCCGGGCATGTTAGAAAAGAAACAAACTAAATGTGTATACATAGCCTGGTCAAAATTAAATATAAACAATGTAAAATAATAGGCGAACATTACTTTAAGGGAGTGTCTATTACACAATCACTGACTTGTTACACTAACTTTTTGACCAAAATAATTAAATAATTAGCATATCAATCCCAACTAATCAGTTACCATCAATATATTAATTTTTTAATCTTTTTTTTTTATTACCACCATTTATTGTTGTCTCTCATCAACTCCCCATTATCCTCATTTTTATCGGAATCTTCATACATAAATGCAAACATAGCTCAATGACTAGTTCAAATAAGAAAAATAATATCCAAACAAATAAAAACATATAAATTCCAAACAAGAGAATGAACAAGATGCGAACTGATGATGGTGGCTAGATCTAGTAGGGTAGAGTGCGGGATGGCAAGTAAATGGCAGTAGCAATAATGAAATTGTTGTGGTGATGTCGCCGGAAAAAACATCCGATTGGAAGATTTCGGCCATAGACGATTTACCGCGATGTTGATAGGGTGGTTCCTGACGATATTTTCCGATGATATTTTCCGGCGATATTTTCCGAAGACATGATGATAAGGTGGCTGGATGGATATTTGAAGATAGATAAAATATTTAAGACTTTGTGTGTGTAAAAGAGCTTGTATGTTTTAGGAACAAAAAGATTAAAAGAAATGATTAGTTTATTATTTCTTGTTTTGTTTTTCAATAAAGTTTTTTAAATTAAATGAGGTTATAATAAATGCTTTTTCAGTTTTCAATGAATTAACCAATATTTTTTTAGTGTATTTAGTAGCACACCCTTACTTTAAACTATTGAATTGGATAATGATTTGGTTTCAGTTTTTAACGACTATTTAGTAGACTAGACGAGTACCCGCGTCTAGCGGCAGCGGTTTCTAGCGGCAGACAATTAACAATATGCGATATTGTGGTAAGTTTTTCGTATAACGTGAAAAGATCAAAATGTAATTACAAACGGTTGTAACATGCGATAATTTAACTCAAGCAAAAATTCTTTAACATGTATAAAAAAACATATGAAAATATGCTTAGAAACATCAAAGTATTATATCGAACAAGTAAAAGGCGTCGTGCGGCCGGGTTTTCTTTTACATGTTTGGCATATTTTTTCCGACTAATTTTATCGCTGTTTGACACTCTGTGGCACCGATGGTACAACAACTATGCTTTAAAAACCATTTCATATACCGACCTGGAATCGATTTTGACACCCGTGTGTTGCGACGGGGTTTTTGGGTTTTGGTTAGCGTTGTTTTGTGAGACGACTGAAATTTGAACACATACTTTGAAGTTTGTGGAATTTAAACATGACATTCAAATGCATTCCAGATAATGAAACATTAAACAATTATTTCGCAACATAAATTAACATATCATACATCTAGAAATTACAAAATATGAAGTTTACAAAGAATTTGGAGGCTGAAACATCTTCTGTCTATCTTCAAAACCATCAAATACAGTTACTCATTGTATTGAATGAAAAGGTACTTCAGTGACTTGCATAGCTAAAGCAAGTTAGTAGCCCAAAGTAGAAATGATGTGATGCTTGGTTGTGATAACATGAGATCAATAAGTAGAGGTAAAAACGAACAAATGTTACCTCAATCTTCTTAAGTTCACCTATGTCTGCCTTCTTGTTCTTATCGTACCCAAAATACCCTTGAACACTCCTTTGTCAAAGTCATGAATTCTTGATTTGGGTACAAATAAGTTAAGCCATGGGTGTGGTACATCCCATAATACCTTAGACTGGAGTTTCAACTCAGCTTTGTGAACCCGGTTCAAGAAGTCGACATATGGAAGGTCAATAGTGAAGACTGATTAACAAAGCTTCCACTTCCTGCATAAAATATTCAAAATCCATTATTTTAAAACCAAAAACTAACGAAACAGCTAAAAGGGCAAAAAAGCCAATGAAGAAAGCTACCAAACACTCCTTTTTATAACCTAAAGTAACTTACTTTTAAGAAAATTATGCATTATTAGCTGCAAATTATTTGGTGGTTGGATGGCATCGAGTTATACAAATGACTTTTTACTAAAAAATGGTACTTATGTTTGTCGTCGATCATCGTATCAAAATGTTTTCCTCTGCCAAGTACCTTCTATTTTATCGAATTTTATTACTTGTAACTGAATTTTTTGTAGAAATCAAAAACAAATTGATAGTTCAAAAAGTATTCATCTGACGGGATGTATTGTGATCGTCATTTAAAGAACATAGCATTTGATCATAGAGATACCAATCATGTACCTCATAAGTAGCAGACACCTGTTCCAGACCCATTTCGTCACCTCAAACACACTCATTTCAGCCCCAACACACACCCTTCGCAACCCCTCCTTCAGTCCCCAATTCCACACCCACTTCAGTCCCCAAGCTGCCCCGTTTTAGCCCGAACTTCAGCCCCAACACACATCCATTTATGTCCTATTTTAACAGTCAACCAGACCCATTTCAGCACCAAACCAAACCCACCTGAGCTCCTATATTGAGATACTGAAAAGAAGAAAAAATATTAGGTTTAAAGCGAACAAAGATGTGCAAAATGTATAAAATAGATAGTCGAACATGTAAGAAAAAATTAGTCACCATTAAGGTCATTTGCAAGGAACCAACACAGTGAGCCAATATACATGTTGTTTCCTAAATTTAAAGCGCCATCATTAAAATAAAACCCACTCCAAACTTGCTGAACACGTTCCCTGAACACAGCCCCTGAACCCATCAACTGAACCGACACACTGAGCCAAGCCACTGAACACACCCGTAGCTATACTTCCTGAACCATAACCATGAATCGTAACTCGTGAACCATAACCCCTAGTAAAAATCCAAAAAACTGAAGTTAGTGGCTAAAAAACTGAAGTTATCGGCTTTTTCCAAATCTTGATAGGCCAAATAAGCCCATTATATAAGCTAAAACAAACAACCATTTAGTATTCTAACTTGAAATCTATTTTACTGATCTAAAGTTTCAATCTTTTAAAAGGGTTATCAAGATTTGTAAAAGCCAATAAAGGTAACAATTTTCAGCTTATAAAGTGCTTATCAACTTAGCGAGTGGCTCAAGTCCATAATCCTTCATGTCCATTTCAATTTTCTGCGATCCATAAAAAAAATTATATTGGATTGATTAAACAACTACATGTTATTCGCTAATTCAAATTCTTGATTTGAATTATATATTAATGTGAAAAGCCAAGAAAAAGCGAATCAAAATGGTTGACGTGAGGCAACGGTTAAAGAAAGCAATGTTGGTTTGATTTTTTATATAAAAATGGAGAGGTTAATGTTCTTAAAATGGTGAAGGCTATGTCACACTGTCCATTTTTATATAACAAAATTTACACAATAAACTTTAACATTAAAAAAGAACCATATTTTTCGGCGAGAGTCACGGTTCCCGATGACGGTAGAGAGACAACGGCGATGGTCGAGGAAAATCCCGGCAAGGTCAACGCCAATGAATGACTCCAGCAACAAAGACCTACAAAAAAGTAAAGATCTAACATCAACTCATTACTCATACACCTTTTCACATGCTACTAAACTCTTTAACATCTTTAAACTTGATTATAATGTATCTGCATATTGATTAAAATTTTAAATTGCATCTTTAAACTTGATTATAATGTATCTGCATATTTGCATCAGTAAGGTTAGTAGCTTTTCTCTATATTATTATTTATAACTTGATTACTTGTTACCACTGACAAAATATACCTTAGTTGCTTTTCTCTATTTGAATATTTTGCATCAGGCGCATCGCTACTTATAATATATTTGGACTGCTTGTTTTCTCGTTATCTATTAGGCTCAAGGATATCCAAATGTCGTAGTGGTCTTTTTTTTAAATCAATTTCATGTTTAGCGGTATTTTAATATATAAAGCAAGTTTTGAGATGAGATTAGCATGTAACCCGATAACCCGATAAACCCAACCCGATAACCCCCAACCCGATATACCCGAACCCGATATACCCGATAGCTTATCGGGTCGGGTTGCGGGTTAGTTTTTGTTTTCTCAAAACCCGATAGACCTGACCCGATAACCTGATTGACACCCTTACTTATCATGTAGTCTAACTTTTTGTTAATAAAAATACTAAAAACAAACAAAATAGGTTGTTTGACACTTGAGAGAACTACTTTCCGCTGTGTCTAATTCAAATACTCCCCAAAAAAATGTGTAGTTGGTATCATATGATTTGAAGTATGAACATTGTGGCAGACCTACTAATCCATGTGTGTCCTTGATTAGTGTAAAAAAGGAGTGACTCATGTGCATATTTGAGATATCTCATTGTAACACCCTAACCCGACAAGGGTAAAGATATCACAATACGGTATCATATTAGAACTTTAAATACCATACAAAAGCGGAATCCTTTACAAAACTTACAAAAGAAAACATAAATAACTTAATAATCAAAACAAATCTAAGATCCCTATATTCAAATCCTGCTCTCAGTTCTACTCTCAACCCAGATCAGCCATCCCATAAACTCATCTTGAATGCCTAATACCTGCCGCAGGAAAAGAAATGCGGTTGAGCTTACAAAGCCCAAAGTGAATGATATAACAAAACGAAAACTAAACAAAAAGCAATACGAAATGAAATAAAGAAACGAACAACGAAGTCACAATGAATGAGGATAACGAATCATCGAGGATTCTCGGAAACACGATACACGTAAACCCAAGAACAAACAACAAATAAGAACAAACACATAGCATATTGATAACACAAACTGAAGCACATCATAATCAACAGCAATTAATGAATCGTGCAATTTAAGTACATATAAGTCAAACGAAATACCGAAAGTTAGCGAAACAACTACTAGAAGTAAACATGTCCTTTACACAAGCCAATTAATCTACATTTAACACACTTATCCAATATCGTAGCAATGAACAATAGCAACAAACGTGGCGTCACACATACAAATAGAAAACACGGTGGGAAAACTATAACTAAATAAGCAAAAGACATAGCATAGCAATTAGCAAGTTATCAAGTCGATATCATAAGTTAAACCATTTCCCGGATCAAACTTTAGTATAGATGTAATTTAAACATGGCGGATCAAACATAGCGATACGAACACCAACGGATAATCAAAGTTCACGAATTATCCGAACAATTATACATAATGAACTTACGTAACAATCAATTATACACTAGCATAATCATCATACAGATCAACAAGGTCACATAATGGTAAACTAACATATAATCGATGACAACATGCGAATCACATTTAAGCATATTAATCATATCCTAGCATGGCAAGCAAGAGTCACATAAACATGTCAAAGCATAAACACATTCAATAAACATATAATAATTCAAGATGTAAATGGAAACATTGACAAATACGGAATCATAAACGTAATATCTAACACGTAAATAACGGACTGATTTAGTTATCTACCACGAGCCAAGAACATATCATATCGAAGTAACTTTCTTATTCGGAGGTGACCTCGAATACCTTATATAATACGAGGAGACCTCAATAAAAATGGAGTAGCTAGTTCCCGAATTTGTGAAGACGCGTTACACCGACATCATTCACCGGACAAATCATATCGGATAACGATCGGATCTAGGATGCATCCATACGCCCCATGCATGAGATAGTGGCCATACTATCAATAAACGAGATAATGAAGGGATGTGGCGAGAACATCACTCTCGCCTAGAGTCATGTCACGCATCACTAACACGGACATGGAACCCCATGACTAGTGAAATATTGGCTCGGTGTCAAACTAACTTAGGTCAATCGATTGTCATAAATGACACAGATCATAATTCATCACAAAGGTCAAACAGATTTACAAATCGGAGTTTTCATATCATAAGTTCAAATCGGATGTTTCATGGTTCAATAAACAGAGATTTCGGATAAGCAACGGATCAAACAAATCGAAAGGGTTCATATCAAATGTTGAAATCAAAGGTTCATATCACGATCACATATCATACGTTCATAATCGAGGTTCATAATCGATGTTCATAATCGAAGTTCATAATCGAAATTCATACTCAAACATAGCAAGGTTCAACAAAGCGAAGTTCGATAAACATTCACATAAATGAAGGGAATCATAGCAATGGCATAGGGTATCCTAATAAGCATAAGGAAATGACAAGAAAAGGAGATCATGAGAAAACCTTTACTAAAAGGTCGAATATCTCGCCTTAACGCAAATGAGGAAAAGCAAATGAATGAACAAACACGAAGATACGACGCCATCGCCTTCTTCAATGAATCTACACGGATTACGATTAGTATAATACTTATTAGCTCCTTTTATAAGCTTCATGCCTTTGTAAGTGTGTTACTTATTGATATCATTTTTATCTTTCATTTTCTTAAACTCATATTTGGACCAGACTTTAACGATTTTTATAAAATACTTACTTAGCTCAAATGAAATCAAGCAAAATCCCAGGGTTCCCATATGAGTTAAAAGACTCTCCAAAATTGATGGGTTCTAACTCCATGCCAAATGGTCTATGGAAAATCACAAGTCCGACTGCCCGAATGTGATCGAAAATACACCTTAAAAGTTTACACTTATTGGACCTGTTTAGACACCTTGGAAAATTCCCAAAACACCCAGAAATTCATTTATATCCTAAATGTAAATCCTATAAAAGGAGAGCTCCAATTCCTTATGGTTTGAAAATGAAAATCAAACAATCCAACCAAATTTCGCACCCGCTTTTCTCGCTTTGACACTTGATCTTGTTAAATTCAAAAATACGACTTAGACAACTCCAAATTCGACCTAACCACTTGGAAAACTTAACTAAGACATAAAAAAAACTTTTTCCACAAAAACCCAGATTATTTCACTTATAAAATTGGATATATAACACACACAAATTCGACATAGGATGCTGTCCAGTTTTAGGGTTTATTAAAACCAATATAAGCACATGTTTAACCTACCCAAACGCACCCATGAACCATGTAAGCCACACAACCTGATTTAATATCATCATATCAAGTTTACCCTTCCATATTTTCAGTCTTACAATAATTATATACACCATTTAACAAACCAATAACCATTTATACGCCCGTAAATTAATCAAACGAACCTAGTCCCATGATTTTATGTGACACTATTAATTCATTTGACAAGTATAACATCATTGTGTGTGGTGTTTTAATTCATATACATTCATGCGCAAGGAGGACCAAAACCACGACCCAGAATTCATGAAACCAGAAAACAAGAGACGAGATTGTAGATGTTATAAGATACCTTGAAGCATGTAAAAGAGGAAGAAAAATAAGGATCGAAACAAGGCAAACAAAGCCTCCTTTTGCCCTAGAAAGCCACGACCAGCATCCTCCTTCAATGCACCATGTCCACAGCAGCCTTGATAACACTTTGCGAATCCCTTTTTGTTGCTTGATCGAACGGAAAAGATGGAACCACTGCTTGCCGTCATTTTTGGTGGCTAGGGTTTTCATGAATATGTTTTCTTTTCTTTTCTGTGAAGCGTATTACCAAAAAAAAAGATGGGGAATACCGGTTTTTGATGAGCCAAGGGAAAACAAAGGTCAAGCCCAAGTCCAAATCTAATTTACAAGTTAAATGGGCTCTAAGTATTATGTGCAAGCAAATGTGTTTTTAGTAGAATTTCGGCCCATGCACAAATATTAAACGTGTGATTCATATTTGTAACGATCTCATTTATCTTGTACGTATTACACATTTATGAGTTAGGTTAGGAACGTATTTGACGGTTGACGTATTTTATAATTTTTAATTTGAGGGACAAAATAGTCTTTTAACAAGTTTACGGTTTTTAGGGTTTTACACTCATAATACGAATACCAGTCGAAAAATAAACCATCACGCCAATGAGAACATCAACTAATAAAATATTAATTATTAGAGTGGCAAGAGAACCTACTTGCTTGCGGAGTAGACCTAACATGAAATAGATGGCCATTTCAGCACATGAAGTAGCATTTCTTGTTAGCCCGCAAGGAATCCTAGCAACTTTTATTCCATGGTTTGTAGCAGCAGTTACATCAACACCTTCAATAAAATTATAAACATGATTCGTTAAAGTAGTAGATATGGTTAAAATTCTTTAATGACCAAACAAGATAAGCTATGTCACTTGAATGGTTCAATGCATAAGTATTAAGCAAACAAATAAAGAACCTTCTAAGCCAACACCATACTGCATTATGACTTTCATTCGAGTTGCACGAGCAATAACATCTGAACTAAGGCACATGCCCTTTACCACACAGATATCAATCATATCATAGTTACCTATAAGATCAGGTACACTGTCAATCGGAAGATTATCCACCTATGATAAAGTAGGTACATAGGTTATAAGAGTTATCAACTTTGAAGCCCAATTTGCCGTCTATAATTATTCCATCAGTTAATAATACCTGGATAAATTTGCAAGTATTCTTTAGTGTATCTGAAGCTGGAAAGTGAATAGTCCCAAATAACCTGCACACATAGTACGTTTGTCAATAGCCCCAAATAACCTGCACCACATCATATTAAGAGTTGATCTCATAATAATTTACACGTGTGTCATTGACATATATAGGCATTCAAATTAAAATGAAACTCAAAATTTAGGGTTGGTTCAAAACCGGCAAAGGGGTTAAATATGAGAAACATATTGAGCTCACTATAATACTGATGATGATAAATCAAACTTAAGAAAAAAAAAAAGATTTATAAAATTACTCAACAAAAAATACCTCAATATTTGGTGGTGGGTTTCGTCGGTAGCAACACTTCGCAGCGGCGTCGAAGTTTTCCGGCTACAGCGACGGTAAGCGGCGGCACTAACCAAAAAAACAACAAAATTGTTAATATACATAGATCTATAAAAAAAACCCTTCAAAACTCATATATCAATTAAAAAACTCAAAAGAATACCTCAAAACTTGAAAAACCCTTTTGACGGTCGTAGGTCTTGGTGGTTCCTCTCGTTGGTATCGCTACTGTGGTGGTGGGATGACGGTGGGGGTGAACTTCGGTGGTTCGTTGGTTTCTGTGGTCTTTGAGTCCAATGGTGGTGGGATTTGGGGGAAGAGATGAGAGTTATTTGGCAGTTTTGAGATGAAAGTGTTTGTGTGTGACTGTTACTTTTTCTCTAACATTTGACCATTTTCAACATTCAACTTTCAATATTGAAGTTTTCATTTTTCCTCTTTGACAGTTTTTCATTTTAGATAGTATAGATATGGAAGACGTACATGTCAAGTAAATAAAACAAAAATATCCGATTCCTTATATAACACAAAGTAACCATTATGGTTCCTTAACTTGTTCTAAAACAGTCCTTGTTATAGCACAATACTCATATAAGCTAGTATAAAATATAAACATACTACTTTTCATCATGATTAATCGACATTCTTTCTTAATTCTTTCTCCATATTCCTCATTCTTCTTTGCTTAGCTTTCCAATACGACCGATAGTTAATATGCAGATTAAGACGATTGCTTGCTTCATGGTCAGTGTCATGTCTCTCGTGTTCTCCATCTCTCAAGTGCCGATCTGGAAAACTTATGGAAACAAGTCAGAAGATGAGCCGTCAATCACGAACCCTTATTTAGCTTATATCACGAATTGTATGCTATTGTTCTTCACTGTTTTGCCGTTGTTTACTCTTCCCAACACGAGCCTTCTTGTCACTTTTGCTGGTATTGGTCTAATGACACTAGTGTTGGAGCTCGTTTATGTCTTATTCATGTAAACTATAATCATCCCAAAGAGCCGATGCAGGACAGTTTTTCAGTGTTTATTTATAAAAAGATTAAAAATACGAGTGTTTGTTACTAGATTGTTGGTATCAGTTTCTTGTAATGCTTTGACATGAAGTTTGTTGATTGATTATAGATTCCTCGATACCAATGCCTAAAAGAGGCTTATGTTGTGCATTGCGTTCTTGTTAATTACAAGCAAGTGCTTTGTGGAGTATATGGTTAGCATCTTGAAGCTGTTTTTGTTGAACATGTATCGACTGCTTGTGCATTTGATTTTTATTGTCCTACAAAAGAAAAATTTAGAAATCCCCATAGCTAACTCAGAGTAACCTTCCATCAGAATAAGTACATGAGATGTGGTTTGAAACCTATTTCTAGTACCATTTGCTTTTGTATATTGTAGCAGTAACCTTTTGTGCCATTTGCTATTGTAGAATGAAAAGTATTTTGCGCTTGATATAGTATGTGCGTTACTAAAATCGCGTCTTTTGGTTATAAGCGTCACATGTCCTGCGCTTTTTTTTTGCTTCTGAAAACCCTTCATTGTTTCTTGTAATAGCTACTGATGCAGTGTAGACTTTTAGATGTTTGAACCTAGAGTTATACATTTTTAAACAAGTGATAATGAGTCCATGCTTAATGCTTCTGATAACTGATAATAAGGTGCCTCATGGATTTGACCAGATATTTTCACAATTCACTTGTACAACATTCCCAACGATCCTGTACGTGAACTTTGAGAGGTGAAGGTGTGACACCAGACTCATCAAACAAACCTAAAGTTTGTTCTTTAAAATTTCTGAACTTGGTTACTACAAGTAATTTGTTTGTTTGAAATTTATAGAATAAACCTAAAGTTTTGAGGCAAAGCACCAGAACTAGCTTCACATAATTGTCTAAAAAATGTAACAAGCAAACTAACTAAAAGAATGTTGCATTTTCGCGGCCATCAAGAGCTTGTATGGTGTAGCGAATTGAATGACGAATGGGACACTTAGGGAAAATGGATGTCCCTCAAATGAGAAAATCAAAAGTGATGACAGAAGTATATCGACTATGAGTTGGGAAGACGAGTGCCAACATAACCCGACCCCATTATTAAAAAGGCTATAGCTTGTAGAGACAAGTATATGTAGTGGTGATTCGTCCCAAATGCAAAATCCAAGCTAGCACTTATGAAGAGGAAAACGCCGACACTAAGCTCTAGAATAAGAAGTCTGTAGGATCCACAAAATCAGAGTTTAGTTATAAGTGCCCACAATCATAGAACACCATTATAATTTCATATAAAGTTGAATAAAAGGTCTAAGGAACTCAAGTAATTAAGTTCGACCTGGTATCTCAGGTCAAGGTAAGTGTAAATAAAATTGTGTATGAGATTAATAATTGAAGTGTTTTGATTGTTAGTATCAAATGCCCACTCTTCTTAATATACATTTTGTTTCTAATATTGTTTAGATTTTTATTAAAACGCGGATAAAATATTCATGGCTTCGCTTTCGCTCCAGTTCCTATATAATCATGTTTCATGTTTATACTAGAGTTATTGGGAAAGTGTACCTATCGCGGATTTTTAAGCGAGGGCTTAAAAGCGGTTCTGATGCTTCTTTTAAAGCATCCCCATGTTTCTCAGTCACGACCCATTCATTCGCTCTGTTAGTCTCGAAAAGTCCAATGAAAGTAGCTTTTGTCCGGTGGAGGGACATGACATTCTCAAACAGAATCCAAATAAACACCAAATGGAACGACCTATGAAAAGAAAATGTAATTTTGTTTAATTCGGAACAAACATTCTATTTCTTGTTACAAAAAGCTAGGAACTAAAGACCTAGAAACCTTGGAGTTCCGAAGGCATGCAGAAGGGTTATGACGATTGGGATATAAAATACGCCCCATGTAGGAATGACAACTTCTGGTACCAAAACTGCAGTAGGAAGTACAACACAATAGAGTATGAAAGTAACTATATGTGCAACAAGCTTTCTTATGAAGAAGAAACTGTAGATCATGTATAGCTTCTTCCATAATGTCACGTTCTGGATAAGAAAGTAAAAAAGTTCATATCATTATTCATTAATCGTTAAAAAAACCTAACATGTACTGAACATATATAATTGTTACGATGATACCTTACTTCTAATAATCTCCATAAACACTTTCTTGAAAAGCTTTGCAGGACCACAAGCCCAACGATGTTGCTGGTAACGATATGCTTTAAATGTACTTGGCAATTCATTCTTTACCTATATTTAACAAAGAGCATTTATGATGACAAAGAGATTATTTATACAATTATAAACCTGCATAATTGATTTATTATGTTGGACGTCAACATATGTTAGATTTATATCTTCTAATGTTTCGTATTTACTTTTACATTAAGTTGTAGTTTACCTTTACAGAAGCAAGGTACAAGAACTTCCATCCTTTAAGAGTAGCTCGGATTGCCAAATCCATATCTTCAACTGTAGTGCGGCCCTGCCATCCACCAGCCTCATCAAGCGTAGCCATTCGCCAAACTCCAGCAGTCCCTAATGCAATTTTAGCAATTAGATATCATCAAACTCAATAATGTCGCTGATAATCTAAAAGACAAACCAGCTTAGTGTTCCATCACATGAGATGGAAAAAAGAAATGATTTTCTAAGAACAATTATGATTACCATTGAATCCAAAAAAGGCATACGTTGAAGAACCCGATTCTTGCTCAACGTTGAAATGGTAGTCAAGTGTCATCTCTTGCATTCTTGTCATTAAGCATTGATTTGAGTTCACTGCAATGTAATACCATTATAAAACGTATTAGGTTTAATAACGGATATTTATTATTACGGCTTATTGATATAATGTCAAAGGAATAGTAGAATAACCCATGTCTAAGAAGTAATTTCAGTTACTATTCTAACTTACTGGTTAATTATACCCGAATACCGATCTTTATACATACAAAAGACACAAGTGAAGGTGTCTGCAGTATATTCAGTTTTAGTTTCTCTATGTTTGATAAGAGGTCTATGACTCAAACCTCATTAGCTAAACACCTATGGGGTGGGGAAATGATCGGAAACGGTCACGGGGATACCTCGGTTAGGCCGCGCACATCTGGACAAAGACTCGCCCTCCAAATATAACCTCAACAGATAAAACCTCATATGTTTGCCTGTTTACTTCCTCTTATGTGCATTGACAGTTTTAAACTTATCATATATAGTTATATACCAAAGTTATTGTTGTATCATTTTACATGTTTTTATCAAATAATGTTAGAAAAACATAGAAGCAAAGAACCGCTACGAGTAAGAGTCATTGACAAGGCTACTGGCTACATTCCCTTCTCAGATGATCTTAATCAGGGCAAGATTTGACTGAAAGCGAGAATGAGACAAAAGAAGAGGGGTCTAGTTGATATGTAACCCATGACAAATGATCATTTCCAACAAACAAACGGATGAGGTTTTTCCTGAGGAGAGCAAGTTTTCGACTAGTACGTGACCTCGTGGTATCTTTATGACCATTTCCGAAAATGATCATCTCCTGCATTTCTTTCTAAATAATATATCATTTCGATCTCATAGTGATTTTCATTTTGAGTCATTAAATATACACGGTCTGTGGCAAACATTTATTACCAAACAGTTTTTTTTTTCCCCCCACACATTTTGGCATGGAGATGATTTGTACACATTGTGTTTTGATTTGTACACTCTAATGTGCAACCTGTTAAAGCATAATATATATGCAATACAATTGTTTAATGCACAGTTTTGAGTGTACCAATCAATTTTTGTAGTGTACAAATCATTTCCCTTTTGGCATTTGTAATCCATTCTCAACTCAAACAACATAGCACTTGATCACTTGTGGAAAAGAAAAATGCTTCTATACATTCTATACTATATGTTTCATGCTTTGTCATATATATATACTATTATATAAAGTGTTTAGGACATTCTAAATAAAGAAGTCTTAAATTCTAAGACCAAAAACATTTCTAATAAAAGTAACCCGCTAAACTTGTAATCAAAAGTATAGTTAATATAGCACGTGGTACAAAACAATGTATAAATCATCTAACTTGTAACATTGTGTATATTAATTTTAAAATTAATGATATCATTAAAATACTCTCACACAAAAGTACAATTAATATAGCACTTTTTACAAAACAATAATGCATAAATCATCTAATTTTTCTTTTTCATTAATACACTCACTAAATGAAATTTAAAAATCATTAATAATATAATTAAAATAACCCATCACTCAAAAATACAGTTAATATATCAAATGGTACAAAAAAATAATGCATAAATCATTTTATCATTTATATCTTTCAAACACCACTAAATGAATTTTACAATTCATTAATGATATTATTAAAATACACATTCACTTAAAAAGTGCACTTAATATATCACATGGTACAAAACAATAGCATATAAGTCATCTTATCTTTTATTTATATTTTAAAACACCCACTAAATAAAATTTACAAATCATTAAGCGGATCATAGAAACCAATCTTTTGCGTAGTCAGATTTTCTGACACCACTTTTTTCGATCACGCAACGGACCACCATTTACCACCACAACTTAGCAATATAGATACCACTAGATGGTGCTAAAACGCTATTTTAAAACACCTTGTATGTTTAAACGATATGTAATATTACATGTCCTAAACGACTAGCAATATCGTTGACCATCGTTTCCGTATCGTCATTGCATCGTGGTGCAAGTCTGCCATTTTTAAAGCAATATTGTGCAGTAAAGTTGTTCCATTAAGTTATCGTCATGTGTTAAGTTAGTATCGTGAAAAACATAGAATCGAGTAGGCACCCTGATATAAAAACTTTTTATTATGTTACTAAATGCGTAAGTAAGAAAGCAAACTCATTTTCAATTAATAACTTCTGTTAGACATTTTTTTTTCCTTTTTAAAAGCAATGCATTGAAAAAAATCTTGCTATTGCCAAAAAAAATATCATACGGGCACCGCGACGATAGGGATTTTTAAGAGGGTGTTCAAAAAGAAATGTTGGGTTAATAAAGTTCTTTCTGTCGAAACAAAAGTAGCAAAACTTTTGGGGTTCACATACCACAAAACGTCGGTTTAAATTTTTTTGCACTTAATGATCCGAAAAGGGTGTGTCCACACCCGACATACACACCACGACATACAAGAACGCCACAGCATCTGCTCAAGTAATCTCAATACATTTAGTTTTAAATATGGATGGTATGGTACACACCACTGACACACCATTTGTTTTGAGCTGTGATGCATTAATTAAAGAGTCTAAAGAAATACTCAATATATTTAGTTTTAAATATGGATGGTATGGTACACACCACTGACACACCTTTTGTTTTGATATAAATTTGTGTACTTTTAGTTGGACCCCAAATTAAATGGTCTGTATGACCAAGAAATTAAAACACTAGTCCCCAATCAGATGCATTCGATTTACTTGACTTTATTTCCACTTATTTAAATAAAAAGAAACAAGGTTAGGTCCATTTATCATTTTCAATTTTTTCTTCTCCCGATGCATGCTACCAGCCAAACTTTTTATAATGGGACCCATTTAAATAAATATATCATTATAAATCTTAAACTCTCCCTCTCTCTCTTTTAAAAAAATTAAAACACACAACCAGAAAATACCAAAAATTCCGGCAAAACACTATATCCCTATAAGTGAACAAAAAAAAAACCCATCAAACTAACTCCGAATTCACATATTTCTTTTCTAATAATTTGTTCAAAAAAACAAAATAACATGTCTTGAGTGAAATTCTATGTTTCCTTTTCTTCTAACACGGGTTAATTGCAAGTAAACCGGCGTTTCTATTATTATACGAATTGCACTAATTAAGATAACCCCGAACAAGACCGGATCTTAAGAAGGTGGCGGTGTTTGGTGGTGGAACAGTGGCTGCGTAATTGGTAGGGGAGAAGGGGTGGTTTGGTGTTTGCGAGAGTCGGTGTTTTTTTCCGGTGTGTGTTTTGATTTTTTAGAGAGAGAATGAGATTTCAGAGATTGTGTGAGAGAGAAAACATGTATGGAAGTTTAACATTGTGTGAGAGAGAAAAATATGCCTTATAAGATGTAAATAATAATTAATGATGTTTGGAAATTGGTCTGCCAACACGCATAGCCTTTAAATAAAGAGCATTGATTGTCATTTCTAATTCATACTAATCTTACGTCATCATTCTATTGTGACGATAGATACCGCCATCATTCATTTCCATCCTTTAAGCCTAAAATTTTTTTTTGATAGGTGAATTTTATAATGTGTTTTCGTGTTGGGTTCGGCAATGGAGGTTTAGACTACGTTGTTTAAACCGGTCATAGAGAGCTCCTCGAGCGAAACATTTCAAATACCGATGGAAAACCCCTAAATCCAATAAAAGAAACCTCGACTTTTCCAAGATTCTTTCTGGGCCCAAACCCCTTCATTAAAGGGTATCTTGAAAACCTTAAAATTTGAACTCAAGACTATTTAGTGCTTTAGCCCAAATCATTTTCCTTAAATAAATGCGTATAGCACAGACAGTGTATATATTTTGTCTTTAAGATGGTGTGTACAGCATAGAAGCCATAATCTAACAAAAGTACAGAGTCATAAACAACTAATAAACATATGTATTATTTGATAGGAATTTTTTATGCAATGAAAATCTACATGAAAAACAAATACATCAGACTATTTTAAGTTGCCTAAAGTAAGAATATCCACTACTGATGCCTGTGAAACCAATCAGTAGTTATCAACATTTTGCTAAGGATATTATCCACTATAATAAGCTACTGAATACTTTTTTTTTTACAAAGCTGAATATATTCACAAGAGACTATAATGAAGTTGAATTTCATGTTAATGTAAAAGAGATTACACGAAAACGAAAAACAGGACATCCGCTAAATTTATAAGTATGTCATGTCATATATATCATCAGTTAATCATTTTTTGTTGCATAAACATATCTTAACTACGTATAAACATGTAAAATCTTTATATAAATGTAAATATTTTGAACCTGAACGAGGAATATGTACCGAATTTCCAACGAGCTTGAACGAGGCCAAGTTGAGGGTTATGATGAAGATAGGGGATAGTTTGCAACAGAAAATCAGGTTCCGGTTGGAAATCAGCATCAAATATTGCAACATACTCGCATTCATTGGCATAACTATGCTTTAAACCTTTGTTAAGAGCTCCAGCTTTATACCCCTCTCGATTGTCCCTAACTTGGTAGTGTATATTTTTACCTTTACTCGCCCATTCTTGACACTCCATATGTACCAGCTCCTAATGATTATAATTTGCAAATAAACTTGATAAGCGCGTAACCAAGTCCTTTGGTCTAGTGGTATGTGAGTTGACCAGCAACTTATAGTTTGTGTGTTCATGCCTCGCTAGAGTCATTTGTGAGACAGGTGGTATAGGGTGTGAAAAAAAATGCCATTTAAAAAAAAAAAAAAAAAACCTAGATAAGCGCGTAAATTTGATGATAAGTAAAGGTTTACCAACCTTGATACTTGGATCAGTGGAATCATCAAGAACTTGAATCACAATACGATTGGAAGGCCATGAAAGCTCACAAGCAGCTCCAATCGAAAGGCGATAAACCTATATATTCGAAATTTACACAAAAACAACTAATAACCATAACTAATAATTAAACACAAATGTATAGCAAGTGTACTTAGGTGAAAACAAAGTTACAAACCTCTTTTTCATTAAACATTGGAAGTTGAACTAGAACAAGAGGATAAGCAGAGTTACCCGATTCAGTATCATCTTTAAACGGTTCATACTTGTAACGTTTTTCAGTAGTTTTCTTAAATAGTCTGATGTACCCAACTACCAAAGACATGTAAACTATCTCAGTGAACAACATGATTGACATCGCCAAACAAATGTACAAAGAAATCGTCAAAAATGGCACCACGAAAGACGCTTTGAGCTGTGGCCAAATCACTTTAACTTGCGCCACAATATCGCCACCAGTACTCGTACACCATTCCACAATATGTGACAATGTGTCCCTTGTGCTTTGTTTCATGGTTTCTTTAGAACAAAGCAAGGAATGCAAGAAGGGGTTGACTTCAAACAAGAGAACAAAGAAACAAAAAAAAGTAGCAAGATGTTAGTAAGGCATCAAGTTTAGAACATAAAGTAGAGTATAACTTTTTTTTGGCTAAATGGCTACAAGGGGAGAAGGGATGAGTTATTGAGTTTGGTAAAGGTGGAAATGTGTTGTTTTTTGCTTCTTCAGTTTTTCTATAATTTTCACATGTTAAACGTTTGCACGTTCATGGATACAGTCTAGTATGATAAGGGGGAGAGAGTGTACAATACCCAATACCTAAATTGTTACATCACCTCTATCCAATAAAAACTCTTCAATTCAAAACTACTCAATTCTACCCAAAAACTACCCAAAGTGGAGGGAGTAATACCCAATCCTACCCAATTTCTTTTTTTTTTTTCATATATTTTTAATACATAAAATAACATGCAATATTAAAATAAAAACATACAATTTCATTAAAAAAAAAACATTACGTAGTACTTAAAAACTACAACTTAAAATTTGAAACTACAACTTTAAAAAAAAAAAAAAACATTACATAAGTTGAAATAAAAAACAAATGAAACTATAACTTAAAATTGCAAGTAGTCCGTGTTTGGCACCGAGTTCACGTTTTTGGGCAAGAACGAATTCCAACATAGCGGTATCGCGAATGTGATCATCTTGACTCCATAAAAACTTCATCTCCGTTGTGTATTCTTGAACTTAGCCTCGAGTTGTGTAGCCAACAATGCTTTCGCCAACGCATCATTCTCGCGTTTTCTTCCAAATATTGTGTCTTCTTTTGTGTGTAGGAGTTGATTTCATCCATGATACTTGTGACCGAAGCGAGAGGATGCGCCTTGCTTCTTTTTCATCTTTCTTGATTCAAGTGGAGGGTGGGTCTTCATTCATGTCGGGAATGGTGTTGCTTGATTCATACTCCCAGACTTCCTTTTGAAGAATTGTTAGTCGCCCGCCAACATCTTGAAAACATTCTTGCTCCACCCATTTGTCATGACCTCGACAACCTCCCACGCCAAGCTATGAGCATTTTTTTTTTTGTTTTTGTATAGTAATCTGCCGAAGCTATTCTCACCACGTCCAAGTCGTTGCACCCACTAGCCTTAGCACGTTTCTACATAATATACAAAATAATAAAAAGTATAGATTATACAAAATAATGTAATTGTAAATAATAAAGTATAGATTATGTAAAATAAAAAGTATAGCTTATACCGCTTGGAGGTAGTAGCCGTTGAAAATACCCATGTCGTTGTTCATTGTTTTCCACTTTGTATTAAACGAATGAAAAGTTCGCGAAGTCGAACCCAAAGTTGCCTTGTAATGCTCGAGAACCCGTTTCCAAAAACCTTCGACCTTTTGTTCATTACCGATAACATTACATTCGAGATTTGAATCCATGCTTTCATGAAAGCCTCTCTTGTCTGCCGCGACCACGCGTTTGAGACACACTAAGCATAACCCATAAAGAGTTACAAGTGACCTGTGTCGGTACATGATGTTGACCTGGCGAATTTCCATTCAATCACCGAGGATCACATTTGTGAAACCTCTCATAAATGTTTTGGCGATTGCTAAGATCTGCGTAGGACTCTAGAATGTATCACTTGTGTTCTTATTGTTGAACAACAAATGATGAAATGTCAAGTGTTCCTAAGAGATCTTTTGATGAATCTCGTGGCTCTAAACTCAATTAGTGCATTTGGTTTTCTGACGGAGACTAGGGAGAGGTCTCCTTCTTCAATACCAACGATCTCTAAGAGAAAGTCGAAGATTATGTAGGGTTCAGGTGAGAATGAAACAAATCCTTTTAAGAGGAATTTAGTGGCTAGAAGGTTTAGTGCGGTGCGTCCTTGGGTCCATGACGTCTTTGTCTTCAATACCGTGTCATCTTAGTGACAACCCGATGAGCAGATGAATTGAACCCGGTTTACGCCTAAGGTTGATTATGGAGGGCTATTTCTTTTCACCCTTTTTCATTACATTTCTTTTAATTCTTGACCCATTCTTTCTCCTTTCTCATTACTCCTTTTTAGTCATGCCTAAGGACTTCTAATACTAACTATGGGTATTGTCCTTGGGTAGATCCCTCCGACTCTGGCGGATCATAGGACGGATTTCCTATCCTTAGTCACCTTATAACTCCATGACTGCTCCATGTTGCCATAAAACCATTTTCTTGAAAATCTCTCGAGTGTTTATGATTGAAAACATGTTTGAAACACTCAAGAGTTTTATATTTTCGAAACACTCCCCTTCACATGTGCTTATAAGTTTTGATGAATCTGCATGATGAGTGGTAGAGTTCGCACTTTTGAATTGATCGACTCATGATAGACAATTCCCACGAGACACGGTTACGATGCATAGTTAAAGAGTTCCATTGTCAGTTTTTAGGTGACAACTAGCTCTAATAACCAACTTGAAGTTGTAAACACTCCTTGAAAAGAAGGTTAGACCCATGTAAGTTCATGTCTATCACAAGTTTCTCGAAATGGTACATTTACAGACATTGATTCCTTGTCAATTCAATGGTTTCAACTGAGTCGAGCTCTTTTGAGATTCAACCAACGATCATTAAACTTTTTGATCACATTTTAATTACGTCTTCTCCCCCTCAAAAATAGCATATTCATGATATTTTTGATATCAACGGATTAAACAACATTTTTAGAATCTTTTGGAGAGACAAACGGATTTGATTTAAGCATGAATTTGGCACATTTTTTTGTTTTATACTCCCCCTTTAATAAAGCATAATAAGTTAAAGGGTTTTAGAGGGAGTTATCTTGAGCACAAAATATTTTGAAAGATTTTGAAATTTTTTTTGAACAATCTTGAAAAAGGTGCTCAAGATGATGATGATTTCTCACCAGCTTTAAATGTAGTGCCTTCAAGCGTACACTAGATTTTTTCTTTAAAACACGAGTTTTGATTTGAAAATAATCAAAAGTCATCATTTTTAATACGGGTTTCGTCTTGAAGTATCTGAAAGCCATTTTTGAAGAAATTTTGAGGAACGACATGTTTTAGAAAAATTTAAATAACTCTCGCTCAAGCATCTGTACATGTCCAGTATCATTGTTGAATGACATTTCTAGAAGCGTCTGAATATCGATTATCGAGAGACATGTCGTGAGAAGAATATTTTTGGATTTTTGATTTTTATATGGTTTTTGTATTTTTGAAAGTTTTATATTTTTATATTTTGCTTTTGTTGGTTTTCAAATTTTGTATTTTGTTTTCAAAAATATTTACAAGACTTTGGAAATTTATTTTCAAGAAGATTCGAGAAGACGTTCTAACTCCTCGAGGTTAGGCTCAGCATTCCAATTCGTCGAACTAAATCGTTAAACCGTTCTTTTGAAAAGGCTTTAGTAAATAGATCGTGAGTTGGTATCTGTCTTCACAAAAATAATTCAACAAGACCATCTTCTACGTGCTCTTTGATGAAGTGGTAGCGGACACGAATGTGCTTAGTCTTTGAGTGATGAACAGGATTGCACGATATGGCTATGGCACTTTTCGAGTCACAATACATAGGTATTTTATCAAAAGTAAAGTCATAATCGGTGAGTTGTGTTCTCATCCATAGAACTTGAGCACAACACGCAGATAAAGACACATACTCAGCTTAAACGGTTGAAAGTGCAGTGCAATCTTGTTTCTTTGAAGACCAACTGACTAACTTTTCACCCAAAAATTATGCTCCTCCGATGTACTTTTTGTCAGAACTTGATCACTGCGTGGTCCGCATCCGAAAAGGCAATTAGATCAAATCTGGATTCCTTCGGATACCAAAGTCCCATGTGAATGGATGTCTTTAGGTGCCGAAAGATCCTTTAATCTCTTTGAGGTGCGATTCGGTATGCTTTGCACGAAACCGTGCTAATAAGCAAACAACAAAATGAATATCGGGTCGACTAGCGATGAGGTACATGAGAGAACCAATCATGCTCGATATTTCTTCGGATCGAGGGTTTCCCAAATAAATCGGCTCCAATTTTTGGTGAAGTTACTATTGGTGTACCGACCGAGTCACAATTATCCATACTATGATTTTTCAAAATCTCGGTTGTATATTTAGCTTGATTAATAAAAATTCCACGAGGATTGATGTATTTGTAAACCAATAAAAACTTTAGTTCCCCATCATGGACATTTCAAATTTGCTTTTCATGAGACTTTCAAAATGTTTTGAAAGTTTCGGATTAATGGACCCAAAGATGATGTCGTCCACGTAATCAACAATCAAAATGTCATTTTGCATTTTGTGTAAACAAGGTAGGATCAACAATTCCTTTGGTGAGATTGTTTAGAATAAGGAAAGAAGGCAGTTCGTCATACCACGCTCTCGAGCTTGTTTCAAACCATAGATTGCCTTTTGAGTTTGTAGACGTGAGTCGGATGTTCCATGTCTATGAAGCCTTACAGGTGACTCACGACACTTCTTCTTTCAGATTTCCATTCAAGAACGCGGTCTTAATGTCCATCTGATAATGGTCTTTATTGTTGCTGCTAATGGTCTTTACCGATGGAATGAAGTCCCGACACAACGCGTCGGGAGCATTATTATGTCACAAATCTTAACGTTATTAGCTTACCCTGGTGTATGTGTAGACTTTACATTTTGCAATAGCAATAGGTAGTTCATTATAAAATTGTTAAAGTATATATTTTAAATGTTTTATGATGGCTACCTATTGCTATTGGAAATCGTCTTGCCACCGTAACCACGCGTTTGTTGTATGCAATTAATTTCACTACCCATTCTCTGTATAAGAGGTAAGACACGCAGGTGACCATATGCGTTAAGTGGTATAGGTAATGTTGATATTGTTACACTAATCCACATACACTTCCAACTGATGAGGTAATTCAAAACTGTAGCTTTCTTGAGTTCTTCAATTATTTTTTATATGGTTATTTGGGTTACTGAATTCTAGTAAGTTCAACCTAATGACAGTAATACTTTCATGTTTTCTTACATGCTGATATTGCAACACGGGAGAAAACAGCCAGAAAACAACGACAACAGTCGGGCGACAAAAGCCGAGCAAGAGTACTAAAACAAGAAACTGGAACCTACCGTTGTTTGAACCATAAGCGAGAACCACAACTATCGTACAAGTACATGATATTATAATCTACGTAACAATATTTAACTTAAACGTTCGGCTTACTTAAAGGTAAGATCTACAACTGCAAATATTAACAGTTTTGTTCTAAAAACTAGGAAAACACCAACATCTACAGCAAATGAAGAGTAAAGAGAGTAGCAACAAAACAACCGAATGACTATCGCATGAAGATCAGACAACAAATACACACAAGTGAAAAGGTACCTGCCGCAAATTTATAGAACATAAGCGGTCAGTTTTATTGAATTAGATATCTTACAACCAGTTTTGTCCACTGTTCTTTAAGTTTTTTTCCCTTACTTATTTGCCTCTGATTTGTAGCTAACTGTACACGACCTGTGACTAACATCCTATCTTTTCTAGATAATGATAGCATGTGGGCTGACATACATTACACCTGGAATTGCCAAGTACGTAATTGTTGGGTCAACAAATGTTGTAGCAAGTAACCATCTGAATAATACATCGAGTCGCTAGATTGTTGAAAGTTAGTTAGGGTGGTGGCAGTCGACTCGGTTTGGCCTTCGGCATGGACCATACCGAGTGGTGTGTGTTTTGCCTCTTGCTCGGTGTTACTCGGTATGGAGGATAGGATCACCAATTCGGCAAAGATCCCCGAATTGGTATGAAGCTTATTTTCGAACGTTGGACAATAAAGTAACACTTTGACTAAAAAATGTATCGTTGGATATTTAAAAACTAGCCGTTTGGCTTTAAAACAAAAAAAAAAAAAAAAAAAAAAAATAAAATAAAATAAATAAATAAATAATAATAATAATAATAAATTTACTCCCTATAAATTACCAACATCAATCCAATTTTCTAACACAATTTAAATCTCATCTCTTTACTCTATTAAAAACAATCTCATGGATCCAAGAAAAGGTGCTTCATCATCGAAGGGCGTGGGCGAGGTTCTCGTTCGTTAGTCCATAAATTCAATCACAACCCGGTGCATACGTTCCCCAAATGAGTCCTCCTCAATATTATCCTCAAATGATTTCTCCCCCGTACTTTCAACCACAATATTTTCATCAACCACCACCATTGACTCCAACTCAATACACGATATCTCCAACAAGTGACTTTGACCCGTTCGAGTACCGTGACGGTCCTACGCGACGTGAACCAAGTATTGAACGAGAACTACCGCTATATGACTTGGATGATGATGAAGATGATGTGGTTCGGCAAACGCAACAACCAACTCCCATGGGTAATTTATTTTTTTTAAATAGTACACTAAGTGTCAAATCAAATCTTAAAGAAATCTCTTGTTTTGTTTTCTAGCATAATGTCAACTTTCGAACCGTGTTGCTCAATGACGGTGCTCAATGACCCCAATATTTCACCTAGGAAATTGAAAAAGCAACCCAAAGATTTCCCAAATCCAATGGATATGACTATTTTTATTTTCTTTTTTTTTTTTTTTGCCACTTTAACCCTTCAATATCTTCAAAAAAAACACACACTCAACACACACAAACACACAGTAACAGTGCATGGATCAGTGTTGTTGTTTAGATCATTTCCAGTGATCACACAACACCCGAAACTTTGATCACACAACCAGACGAGATCCGTTGATGTTCGACTCGATTATATGAAAATGGTAAGTATTCACACTTGATTAATTTCGTTTCTTCCTACAACTTACGGTTTTGTTGGATCCCTTTACGTCATGTTTTGTTTCATGCGTTAAATGAGAGGGTTGAAAAGCTGTATTTGTTGTTTTAATAATAGTTTTAGGGTTAGTTGTCAAATAGGTGTAATTAACGTGTATTGACACTTGATCTTAGTCCTGAATACATCTGCGGATATGCTTTTACTTGTAGATACTTGTTGAGTGTGCTTGTAGACACTTCTTGTTTGTTTGTAGACACTTGTTGAGTGTGCTTGTAGACACTTCGGTTTTTCTGCGGTGTTGTATGCCTGACTTGATGAGTGTGCTTATAGACACTTCTTGTTTGTTTTAACTTTTTTAATATGTTATTTCTTGTAGGCGTATGATGCTAGAGTTATTGTTAAAAGCAAAGTGCATTACTTACTTATGAATGATCGATTAGACCCGGCCAGCGCCGTTCCATGTTTAAAGCCACATGTTTTGGACCATGGCTTGATCTTACCTATGTCGATAACGAGGAAGGTCTTGTTCATTACATGCTTGAAACAATTCCATCAAAACAATGATAACTATGATCTTCCACTTGTATACTATTTGAATGGACATTCTCTCTATTTTGGTCGAAATGAATTACGCACAGTTCTTGGTTTTAGATTTGGTATGGTCGGTTTAGGAAATGGCGTGGTGGTGATATCCCTTTCCGTCACCGAGTATTTCAAACCATGTAGGTCAACATGTTAAATCAATTGATCTATTATCATTATTGAAGATGAAGAGTTGTTTCTAAATCATCGATGAGGATGCGATACGGGTTTGTCTGTTGATAGCGCTTGAGGTGATATTAATGGGTAAAGACTTGGGGTCTATCATTGATGATATTTTTCGAGGATGGTCGAGGATCTTGATGAATGGAATGCATTTCCATGGGGAACTCCTTTGGAGGCGACTTTATGAGTCTATTAGAAATGTCTCTTCAAATCATCCGGTTTTACCGTCAAAGAATTGGTGATAAAGAATCCAACGATGTTCCTACCTATAGCTTGAAGGGATTCGTTCTTTGCTTTCAAGGTTAACACCAAAAAATTTGATATCATTAGTTTCTTGTAGGGCTTGAAAATTAACTTCATATGTTTCTCGTCCTCGTAACTTATATTTGTTGTGTTAACTTTTGTAGATATGGATGATAGAGTGTCTTGTCTGAGTAAAAGTAAGCGATGGTGGAACAAGGCTCGGGGTGATCCCAAGAGCACTTGCATGGTCGAAACACACACCATTTAGAAAGACGATTATTTCGACCAAGCTGTTTGACAAGGTAATTATATATAGTATTTTATTGATTGGTTAACTTTAAACATATAGACAATTTTAGATACCATATAACTTATAAATCTATTGTAAGGACTCGAAACCCAGCGTGATTATGCCAACATGCTTTGAGGTTTGAAGTGAATGGTTCACACGAAGCATTGATTTTTCAAGTGGTATACCCAGGCGCCGCCTCTTGCAAAGGGGACCACAGGATGAACATTTTCGAAAAGTGGCGCGATTAAAGCTAGGCGAAAGTGGTATACCCGAGGGTTATGATATGGAGCATGGGTAAAGAGGTAGAAGTTGTTTCGATTGATGAGCGGGTTAAGGCTTTGGAAGCCCGCACTTTGAAACTTGAGACTATTATTCAAGTTAGTTTTTACCTTTATCAATTCTGAGCAAGTTACATTGCTAGCAAACAATTAGCACGTGGTATGCTAATCTGCGAATTTGTTTCTAAAACTTTATTCTGCGGTCATAATGAGTGTGAGAGACAAAATGAACCAAGAAACCTATGAAAAGGTAAGTATAAATTGTAATAATGTGACTAAACCTTTAATTCTAATGTTCTACTAATAGGTGTTATAAACTTTTGTATGTAGGTTTATGGAAACAAAGTTAACACAGTTGATGGAGTCAAAATGAAGAATGATGCATATGAAAATGTAATTAAATGGTATTTATGTGATTATACCTTTCATTATAATTTTATACTAATAAGTGTCTTGCCACTATGTTATGCGGTTTATGGAGACATAGTTAACACGGTGACGGAGAATGGTAATTTAATGATATTTTGTTTTGTTCTTATTTCATTTGTGATATAATTAATAACTTGCGATAATAAAATTTTGTTAACCTTTTTCATATCATCCGACTGTAGATCTTGCTAATGAGTATTGCGGTCAAGTCAATGATTTTTCAAGTTGTTTGATCGCCACATGTTGGCGTGGATGGGGAGCGAGAGGGGCGAGTAAGTTGAGTGTTGAAGTGAAAAACACGAGGAAGAGGAGGAGCGGAGGGAGCGGTAAGTTGGCGTTGAAGTGAAAGCAGTTGAAGGTTATTGAAAGCAAATTCAACGCCCTTCAAAGGGCTTTAGAGCGATCTTGAAACAAAGAAGAGGAGAGTTGAACATGTTCCTAGGTCACCCTATGTGGAGAAGAGGTGTAAAACTTCGATGTTACTAGCTTAGAAGATATGTTGAAGGGTCGAAAGTATTTACTGTTCATACTCCACGTATGGTGAGATGTTAGTACAAGTCAAACCATGGGTAGAGGTATGAGAAATGATTCCTTTGCTTTGATATATCGATCGATGATTAACTGTCAGCGTGTAAGCGTATTATTACATGCATGATTTACATTGTCTTTATTTTTAGGTTCTAGAACGGCCATACAAAACCTAGATAAAGTTTATGTTAACTTTGAAGTTGATCGATTCACAGTTAAGGACGGTTGGCGTAGCGTGTGTTCCCTTGGTACGATATCGTTGTTGATCGTCGTTTACGGGATGGTTTAACGGTTTCGGCGATAATCGTAAGGATGGCTACGTGGCGAGGTAAAGTAAATTTTATTTACTTTACTCGATTTTATAAAACATGCTTTTGGTACATCTCGCACGCCATTTGATTATAAGTAATTTTACATTTTAGTGTTACATGAGATACTAGATATAAGTATCATTAATCCATCATTTACTTTAACCACTTTAGGTATTTTAGTATAGCATCCACCAAATCCATGAAATTCTTTCATAAATGACATTATTATTTGTTAAAAAATTGTAGTGTAGCCAGAGAAGAGTATATTTTTTCTTGTACTCAACAATATTTTGAACCGATGGTGATATCATTTGAGAAATGATTTTGTGAATTTGGTGGATGTTATCTAAGATGCCTAATTTACTAAGTATTTTGATCCAACTCTCTATTTTGAGTTTCCCTCGAAAATCCATTGCCATGACGACGTAGCAATGGGTGTTGGTGTAAGCCATTGTACATATTACGTCGTCATGGGGATGGGTTTTGAGCGAGAGCTAAAAGTAGGAAGGTGTGGCAATGATGCTTGTCTCGTAACACTATCTTACTTGATATCTAGTACAGTAGAAAATGAAAAGCAGTTTTTTATAAATGACCGAATATATATGTCAATTTGTTTTACCTACTGACACATTGATGTTTGGATAAGCTACATGTGGCATACCGGACCATCGGATATGGAGTGGTCTATGGTAGTCGCTTTTCCTACCATTCTTGATGAGCAGACGGATGCACATGCGTACGCAACCAAAAAACTTACCCTCCGGGTTGGGGTGATGTTCAAAGAGTTTTCATTCCCATAAATGAGCGAAACACATTGGTCCCTAGGCGTGTATCATATCCGGACGGTCGAGTTACATTTTATGACGGTGGACACATATATGATCACGAGACTCGTCCATTCTATTTGAGTGTGAGGAAATGTCTAGAGACTAGGCTTCGAAGTGTTGCAAGAGGCGGTGTTTTCGAGAAGAAGGAATTGATCCTATGACCTATAGGATTACTTTTAACAATGCTATGAATGTTCCCAAGCGGGGTGGATTGTATGATGATTGTGGTGTGTGGCTCGCATCTTCTTATTCAGTCTGCATCTTCTTTTTAATGTACTATTTGTGATGTTAGTATGAATGTAATCTTGAGCGTAAAATAGGTGTAGTAGTGGATTTCTAGGGTGTCTAATTCGATTGATATAAGCGACAAAAAATGTAAAACATGTTTACTAGTTTAGCGACTACATTAGGTTAATATTGTTATAGTAGGTGTCGATTCAGTGCATTGGCGTCTGTAAAAATCACACTCTGAGCTGAGCGTATAAATGTACGAGTTAGGAATATTTTGAAAGTAAATTAGGGTTTAGTGTGCGAGAGGCGGTGGCGTTAAGCGGTGCACATACTATTGGTTTTAGTCATTGTAGCGAGATTGTTAATTAATTAAGAATGTTTTTAATTATAGTGATCGAGTTATAATAGAAGGTATCTTTGAATGATTGTGGAATCGTTAGGGAGTATAAGAAGGATCCGAGTTTGAGTGTTTTTAATCATGTCATGACTCTAGGGTGTTTGATAATGTTTAGGGTGTATGTTGAAGTCGGATAGGGGCTTGGTTATGGATAATAGGACGAGATGGTATGTGGAGTGGAGCGAGGATCGAAGGCTTTTTGAGGTGTTTGGGAGGCTATGGAGAAGTTGAGTTATAGTAGTTAATATTTTTGAAAGTTATGAATATTGTTATGAATATTATGCAAGTTAAACTCGTCCTATTATGCGAAGTGTAAAATCACACTCTTAATGAAGCGTATAAATGTCTGAGTTAGGGAATGGCAAACTGTTGGATGTGGATGATCCGATTCAGTGCATTGGCGTCATCGTGAAAGAATGGTTAGGTTTTATTACAAGCACAAGATCCATGTTGGTGAATGTTTTATGTGCTTGTTTTGTTAAACATTTAGGTGTCGAATTTGTAAACAATTGTATGGTTTATGGGTCTAAAACACGTCTGCATGGTATGGTCACTTTTACGGTGAATGTGTTTCTTCTTTGGATAACTTGTATGGTTTATTGGTGAATATTGTATGAATGTATGTATCCTCACAGCTAACTTTGGCACCTAATTTTCTTTGTTTGTATGTTTCTAAATTGTTTCTTATTCCTCTTGGATTGTTAGATTGAGTAGGTGCAACATAAGCGGTAGCAAACAAGGTTCAACATTAAGCGTCTAACATAGTCAAACTAAACAAGTACATTAAGCGTGTTACATCCGGTTATAATCCAACGAGACCCATAGATTGTTTCTGACTAGTACATATTAAAACTAAACAAAAACAAAAGCGTCTTACATGATTCGGATCAACGAAAAAAGGAAACTAACAACCCATCAAATGTTTCCGCTAGTTGATCTTCTGGTCGACCAAGTTAATAGGATCAAAGCTTTGCACCATATCAATCTCCAACGACGGTAGTTCCTACTTGAGCTTCCTCTGTTAGATACATTTCCTACAAAGTTTCAACATTTGTGAGATTTCTTTCTTCGTTAGTTACCAAGCAAAATTGTGTTTTTGAATACAAATTTTATTCACTTACATGCTTTTTCTTTGGCAATGGTTCCTGCATCTTTGTTACTTTGTGTCCAACGGATTGGCACCTTGAACACCTTACCGGGTTAGTTCCTCTCCTTGAGATCTTATCGATATTTGTTTTGGGTCTTCCAGTTGGCGCTACTACCGGTATTGGTGGCTTCACAACTTGCAAGCCATCGGGAAGTTCCCAACTTGACATTTCTCCTACAGGATAAACCAATCCTTGGTACGTACCTTCCGTGTTGTTTTCTTGAACCAATCAAAAGCCAAATTATTACAATCGGACAATCTAAGAAGTCTAGTTACCGCTATCGCATGACCACATGGTATCTTGGGAAAGTTGCCATTCGACAAGTACATGAATTACTAACTAGATCGACGGTATGTTGTTTTCGATGATCATCTACCATGTCACGGTTTAAACTGTTCAATCCCATACACAACCAGTTAATGCTCTTCAACATTACATCCCTAACTTTTGCGGACCCAATCACTAAGTTCTCCTCGGGTGCATCCGAAATAATTTTAAAAGATAAAATAACATAATGTTCTCTTCATCTTATATTGACTAATAAGGAAAAAGAAAACATTTTTAAAAAGTACATTACGTTGATATTTGTGTCGACGGTCACAAAACCACCGTTGTAAAAGCTTTACATACCACTCCATAAGCATTGTTATTGGTACTTTTCTCACATCCCTTGTTAATGCATTTATTGACTCTGCCTTGTTTGAAGTCATGTAGTTGTACCGATTACCGGTTCAATGTGCCTAGACCATTTATCAAACCCGGCTTGAAGAAGTTTGTTGTAAGCAGTACCATTTCTATATACCCTAATATCCGAAATCGCTCTATCAAATTCTTCCGCGTGTAAGCTTTGCATGTTTTCCAATATTTTGCCTTTAACTTTTACTACCGTTCAAGCTGCGGTTCATCATCAAATGTCTACAACATAACCATGAAATGAATTTGGGAAGACCGTGTTACACGCTTGTCCAATAGAATAATGTCTATCCGATATAATAGCCAAACACAGTGGTTCCCTATGCATTCTTTCAATTTGGACAAGAACCATGTCCATGCCTCCCAGTCTCACCTTGACAAACACCGGTAGCAATAGGTATAATTTGATTGTTACCATCCATTCCAACGACAAGCAAATTTGTCCCAAGGTACTTCCCTTTGAGATGTCTTGCATCAATTATAAGCAACGATCGCATATCGTAAGAAACTCGAATCTGTTTTATGTAGAAATTATTAGTGACACAACGTATAATATATTAGAAAAATAAATACAAAACATAAAAGGAAAAAATGTAAAAATAAATACAAATGCATACCGCAACACCAAATGCTATAAAACATATTTTAAAGTGTCCTTCATCATCGGTATCAATATGTGTTACCGTACCCTCGTTCTTCATCTTTAAATTATGACAATAAAATGGCAAGCTGCTCAAGCAGTCGATAGGGCAACCATTTACCAATTCAAAGCTCGGTTTCTTCCACCCCATGCTTTCTTATAAGAAATGTCAATTTTATACTCTTGACTAATATCTTCCATTATGTCCTTTGGGGTATAAATTCATTGCTATCTTTCATTTGGGTTCGAGTAAATGTCCCAAAAGTTTTTTGTAGCATTACGGTGATTAGGGTGAATTTGTGTTCTTGAACAAGTGTGAACATCGTATACTCTTCCTAACCTCCATTTTACACCGATTTGTTCATACAGACAATATCTTCCATTTGCACCCATCTTGCACACAAATTACATCGTACCTAGACTTATTTGTTTTCCTAGCCTTAAATTCAAATCCATCTTTGATAGCTTTTTTCGCAATTGCAAACATGCATAATTCTTTACTATCAAATTCATCACCCTCTTTGAGGATTATAGAGCTGTTGTTGTATTTCAATGTATTCGGTATCTTAGTTTCAAGACTTGGTGGATCGGGTGGAGGAGGCATATTTTCGAAATTATTTGTTGTTTGCCATTTAAGCATAATTTGATCATTTTTTTGCTGGTTTATATACATATTGGCACATTCATTGTTAGATTGGTTGAAATTGTCAAAAGGTTCGTTTTGTGGTATTTCCGAATGATTATCCACACTTTGGGGATCAAAATCATTACGAAATAAGGGATCATTAACATCAAAATCATTAGAAGAAGATGGATTTACCTTTGAACTGTTGACAATCATTTTGATTAAAAGTTTAGGCAATGCAGCGTTTGGTTTACAAACTTCGTTAACAAAAATTCAACATCATCGTCATCACCTATGCGGACGGACCGTGTGGCATTTTGTATGAAAACCTAACTCGCATCCTTTGCTAATCTTCAACTTTTTCTTCACAAATGAAACTAACCCAAGATATCTAATATCTCTTTTAGTGAAACACCATAACTATTGCCATCTTCAAAGACAAAAACACACGAAATTTTTCCATATGAATGTTATGGACGTGTGAGAATCGGTTCAATAATTTTCCGTTCTAATATATATCTATTGAAAAATTTGGTAAAAGTTGAGCGGTTGAGTCGGCGGTTGAGCGGTTGATCGGTTGAGCGATTGATCGATTGAGCGATCGATCTTTAATTCCACATTTATATTAGCGATGGTTGGGGAGATGGGGATATTTAATGCAACAAGCGCTCAACCGCTCAACTCGCTCAACTCAACCGCTCAACGGTAGTTGGGGAGATGGATATTTAATACCACATTAAATTTTTCGACTACCTCACTAATCGGTAGTTGGGGTCATTTAATGCAACACATTAAATATCCATCTCCCCAACTACCAGTTGAGCGATTGAGCGGTTGAGCATGGGACACGTGTCGAAATATGACTTGGGTTGATGCTTAACCGTGGTTGGGGAGATGGGGATATTTAATGTAACAAGCTGCTCAACCGCTCAATGCTCAACTCAATCTGCTCAACGGTAGTTGGGGAGATGCATATTTAATGCCACATTTAATATAACCAAGAACCACATTAAATTTTTCACTACCTCACCACATTTACATTACATTAAATATATCCATCTCCCCAACCACCGGTTGGCGGTTAATGATTGAGCGATTGAGCGATTGAGCACGTTTATATTGAATCTCAAAGTGTATCCCAAAGAAATTCGCATGGATCGATATATGTGTCGATGTGGGCTGGAAACATAGTGTTACGAAAATCATACAAGGAGCATAGTTATGGTCAACTTTGGTATTCATGTCCTCTTTCAAAGGTTAGATATCTTATGTTTCCCGTATAGTTAAAATGTTATTTCATAACCATCTCTTATTTTGCATAACCTAACAGCCAGCAAAAAAAGAATACGGGTGTAGATTTTTTATGTGGAAGGAAGAATTTGATAACAATCCCGGTTATAATCCTTCACAACAGCCAAATTTTAATTCTCCGGGACCTTCAACTCCGGGACCTTCAACTCCAGCAGCTTGTACATCTGAACTAACAGAATGTTGGGGCTGCCAGTTCAAAGATTTGCAAATAAGCATGCTAGAGACAAGAATAAAGATGTTAGAGACCAAACTCGAATTGGCAACGAATCCAGAAAACCACGCATGTATGTCAGGTGCATTGCTAAATGAGCTGTTAGATTCGGTAGGAAATCTTAGTGTGGGGTAGTAACAAACCTATGTTTAATGTGTTGACTTATGTTCTCGTTAGTCAAATTGGAATCAAATCGTCCCATCTAGTTATTTTATATCTTATATTGTTGAATACCACATCACATTTAACCAAGTCGATTAAATTATTGAATTAATAGAAAAATTACATGGATAAACATGTAGAAAATTACATTAATTAAAATTGATTACACTTCCACTACTTTCAACTCCACTTTCATTGTTAGCAACACTATCCTTGGAAAACCTTAACAACATTTTTAAAGTAATATTAAGATAGTGATTTCCAGTTGTTTCGGAGAAAACACGAAACATTACGAAGGATCAAAACGGCTCCGACGATGGCGACTTTTCATACCTCTCGTCATTAACCACTTTGTGATGTATTGAACACGATATAAAACACGAAACATCTTTCAACGATCTTGTGAGATCACCCAAGGCGTTTGGGGTACAAGACTTAATTATAGCAACAACGATGTCAAGTTTCCCTTTCTTGGTAAATTTTTCGATATCGGTGAAACAACCAATCATGATACCGCCATCGGGTTTGATATACTCAACCGCACTAACCCATGGCCCACTATTAAAATCGGAATCCTCTCCCACATCATACACTACTTGTCTAATGTACTCTGTGTCGCCATTATACCATCATCCACACCCACATCATTCGCGGTTGAACAATACCGCGGGATTATTTTGAGATGTAGTGTTTCCATATGAAAATGGTAGTTGGGAGGTGGGCGACATTCGGAGATCGAGTCATCTATATCAAGTAATTCTTCCCAATTTGGGGTGAATTCATTTTGTTGTTTACTTTCTAAAACACTAGAAGGTATATAATTGTTTGTGTGGAAATTTCATATGTTGTTAACTTATATTTATATCGACAATCACACAAGAAACATTAAATGCACCATCTCCCCAACCACCAAATAATTTATATCTTATATTGTTGAATACCACATCACATTTAACCAAGTAGATTAAACGACCATACACTAGCAACATGATACATTAGCAACATAAGTTAAATATATAAATATATACATATTAATGTTTGCATAACCTGTCTACATAAAACGACCATAGTCTAGCATATTAATGTTTACATAACATGTTCAAAATAAGCCATTCGTAAATGGCAACCGACCATATAGTAGCATACCAATAGCAGAAGTTATATTGTTTACATAAGTTAGATTGTTTACAGAACTTAAATGTCAAATGTCACTCGTAACTGGAATCTTGTATTTCCAGAAATATTCAGCCAAATACTCACGGTAAGCCAAAGCAGCTTGGACAGGATTCTTCACCTTCAATGATAGCTTATGAGACAACCTGTACAAAAGTATACAGACCCAAACACCACAATCCCCATAAAGACCACCTTGTTTAGGGACATCAGATGCATACTGAAAGGAAACACGATACTTATTGGCATCGATTTTCTTCTTTTTCATCACCTCACTCTCAACAAGATATGTGGGTAGTTGACGAGTAAAGACTTCCCTCAAAGTTAGCCACCACCTACGTGTTTCAACTTTCGGGCTCCCAAGGCTATCATATAAAGTTATAACACCTGTTTTGATAGATAGTTCGCCCGAGCACCGTGTGTTTCGAGTTCATTGATGGGAAAGAACACCTAAAAATGTAAATAGTTGCATCGATTCATTGGAAAGCAAAATGATTATATAATGTTTACAATTACAAAAGTGATCATATGAATTGGAAGTTTTACGGTCAAAAGTAAGGCTCGGATCTCAAAAGTAAAACCACACCAACTTGAACACTTGCTTTGACTCACTCTAGAAGACTAGAAATAATAAGAAGAAAATTACCAAAGGGACTTTTTCTAAGCATGGTCCGTTTTTATACATTAAGTATAAGCGGTACAAAAACCCGCCATGGTCGCAACCACATGCCCTAAGGCGTGGCTACCTCGCCAAGATACGGTGTCATTGAATTATAGTCCGATAAACCATTTGCGAAAAGGTTCATCATCACCTTTCTAAAACTAAAATCTGTTTGATGGGTTCGAAAAAGTAAGGCCCCAATTACAAATGTCAATTTTATATCAGCCAACTGCTAAAAGTAAGGCTCAAATCTTAAAATGTATTATCGGTACAAAACACCCGCCATGGCTGCAACCACATGCCCTAAGACTGTGGCTACCCCGCCAAGATACGGGTGTCATTGAATTATAGTCCGATAAACCATTTGCAGAAAAGGTTCATCATCGCCTTACGCATAAATATGAAGGTGTCATTCAATTATAGTCCGACAACGCTCAACTGCTCAACTGCTCAAACTACATTCATATTACCAAGTGTGTGCCATTTTTAAGACTCTTTTCTCATCTCTTGATTCATCGAAAAGGCCGTGTAAAACTGTTTCATGGGTTCGAAAAAGTAAGGCCCCAATTACAAATGTCAATTTTATATCAGCCGACTGCTAAAAGTAAGGCTCAAATCTTAAAATGTATTATCGGTACAAAACACCCGCCATGGCGTGGCTACCCCGCCAAGATACGGGTGTCATTGAATTATAGTCCGATAAACCATTTGCAGAAAAGGTTCATCATCGCCTTTCTAAAACTAACAACCCATCAAATGTTTCCGCTAGTTGATCTTACGGGTCACCAAGTTAATACTTGTATCCGGGTTTCGAGTTGGATACGATTATTCTATCATGACAAACAGAATGAAGGATGAAAGATGGATGAACAACACCATATCAAGTTTATGTTGATACTCGAAAGTGGTGTCTGCTTCATCCATCTCTCATCATCCATCCATCTTTGATACTTGTAGCTTTGTTATGAGTTTGATCATTTTACTAAGGTGTGGTTTGTGTGGCAACTAAGGTGGGTTTGATCATTTATAAGGGGTAGGAGAAAGTATTAAAGGCATAACCACGCATATTATATCAACCGATCGCTAAAAGTAAGGCTCAAATCTTAAAATGTATTATCGGTACAAAACACCGCCATGGTCGCAACCACATGCCCTAAGATCGTGGCTACCCGCCAAGATACGGGTGTCATTGAATTATAGTCCGATAAACCATTTGCGAAAAAGGTTCATCATCGCCTTTCTAAAACTAAAACTGTTTGATGGGTTCGAAAAAGTCAAATTTATATCAGCAGACTGCTAAAAGTAAGGCTCAAATCTTAAAATGTATTATCGGTACAAAACACCCGCCATGGCTGCAACCACATGCCCTAAGACTGTGGCTACCCCGCCAAGATACGGGTGTCATTGAATTATAGTCCGATAAACCATTTGCAGAAAAGGTTCATCATCGCCTTACGCATAAATATGAATGTGTCATTGAAGAGAAAATTACCAAAAGGGGACTTTTTTCTAAGCATGGTCCGTTTTTTAGACTATTTTCTAGCCACTTTCCCAAAAGAGCCACGCTCAACTGTTCAAATAGTACACTAAGTGTCAAATCAAATCTTAAAGAAATCTCTTGTTTTGTTTTCTAGCATAATGTCAACGCTCAACCTGCGGCGCTCAACCGACGGTGCTCAACTGACCCCTCATTATTTCACCTAGGAAATTGAAAAGGGTGGGAAAATACAATATGTTATTGCATGTTTTCGGTTCGGTTCCACAAAAGGCCCCGATCAATAATACAATGAAATTCTCAAAGAAAGATGGGAAACAAAAGAGGATATTGCGAAAAAGTAATCTGCACCAAATTACTTGCCACAACATTCTCTTGATGTCCCATCTTTCTTTGGTGAAATGCACTCTACACGATCGGGGCCTTTTGTGGGACCGAATCTAGCAACATGCATAAAACAAGAGAAACTTACCAAAAGAGGCTCGGATCTAGAAATGTATGAGCGGTACAAAACACACGCCATGGTCAGCAGCCGCATTCCACGAGGTGTGGCTACCCACCAAGATCTGATTATGAAATTGTAGTCCAAAAGATTTCCCAAATCCATGTGAACCAAAAACACGCACACAACACACCCATGGTGAACCAAAACAAGGCTCGGATCGGCAAGGCTCGGATCGACAAAACAACATCGATGTAACCACCCATGGTCGCAAAAATAATGATATTAAATTGCCACGCCAAGATATGGTACATCGCATCATTTGATTCATCGTCATCACGACCTCTTAATTCTCGCATCATTTGTTTCCAAGTAAAAAGCAAACCAAAAGATTCCCAAAATCCAAGTGATATGACACACTTGTTTTTCTTTTTTTTTCTTTTGCAACTTTAACCATTGAATATCATCAAAAAAACACAAACAACAAGGCTCGGATCAAGAAAACAACATCGGGATGTAACCACCCATGGTCGCAAAAATAATGATATTAAATTGCCACGCCAAGATATGGTACATCGCATCATTTGATTAATCGTCATCACGACCTCTTAATTCTCGCATCATTGTTGCCGGTCAAAATGTTTATTTTGTTTTTGCTCTATTTGAAATGATACAAGATTTGACAATAATATATAGAGTATATATCGTATTGTTGATCGGGAATATTTGCATGTGATTTCGGATATTCAACTGTCGGTTTGACAATAAGAGTGGAATCAATCGTCATTCAAAACCAAACAAGATTGAGATATTCACTGTCGGTTTTCAGAATCAATCGTCATTCAAAACCAAACAAGATTGAGTGTGGTTTTCCTATTTAATAGTGGACACACTTAATTCACCATTAACCCTACTTCACTTTATTCTAAATATGTCAAAGCGTAAAAATAAAAAGTTACATTCAAGGTCGATCTTGATGATATGGAATGGTCAATCAAGGCACTAAGAGGTCATATTTCACGAGATTGAAGAGATATGGCCCAAATCTTGAACCAAGGGACCGATTACCGCCTAAAATTCTAGAAGAGCTAAGACAACAAGTTTACATGGATCAACAAGTACAAGGTGGTAAACCACGTGGTACTACTAACATCAAGGTACCACATTGCGAGAAAGTCAATTCACCTATAAAGATGTACCATGTTTTCCAACAAGGATCGACTATACGGGCCATAGTTGTCTAGGATCTTTTCATCTACGGACGTAAATGCTTTGCCATTTATGTTCTTGAAATCTTTTGTACATTAATTGTTAAATACCGATGCTTATTTAGAAGTAAATCTGTTTGCCATTTATGTTCTCACACGCCTTTTTTAAAGTAATAAAAGTAAATCATTTTATTATACACTAACGCAATGTAACACGGAGATTTGATGCGACACTTGGTGTACAATTGGTACAATCTCGGAAATGCCACATGTAGTAATATGTATGGGTCGAGCGGTTGAAGCGATTGAGCGTGGCTCTTTGGGAAAGAGCCTAGAAAAAGTCTAAAAACGGACCATGCTTAGAAAAAGTCCCTTTTGGTAATTTTCTCCGATAGGAGAAAATTAATCAGACAACACACCCGCCATGGTCGCAACCACATGCCCTAGGTGTGGCTACCCGCCAAGATACGGTGTCATTGGAAAGTAAGGCTCGGATCTTAAAATGTATTATCGGTACAAAACACCCACCATGGTCGCAACCACATGCCCTAAGATCGTGGCTACCCGCCAAGATACGGGTGTCATTGAATTATAGTCCGACAAACCATTTGCGAAAACTTTCATCATCGCCTCACTAACTAAATTATCGCTACTCTTAAGCGAATAATAATATATATCATAATATGTGATAATTAAAGAAAGAGACACCTTATTGACGCCTTCACGAAACCACGGGATGCCGTTCGTCACTCCGTCTGCATAATAGAGCGGCATTTGCTCCTCAAGGATCATTGTCGCCCAAAATGGGCTAACCATGACCCAATCAAGCATCATCGGTCGAAAATGCATCATTAAATCCACAAACAATCCAACATGCTTTGTGATTTAAAATTGAAACACATCATCTATTAAGTACGAACCACCCGCAATAAAGCTTTGAACTCGTACCACATCTAATAAATACGTACCACATCACTTAGCCAACCTCTGTGTCCTCGTCTCGCCCAATAATCCTAGCCAAAACTTGGTTTGCGATCGTCCCTCCGCCGCCCCATGGGAACATAAACAACTCCTTGTTCTTATTCTTTTTGTTTATCCAAAACAATTTTATTTCGGATGCACAAAAGGTCCGAACATTGTCCCTAGACCAAGACGACATAGATTACGCATTTGGGCAATGGAAATAAGGAATATAATAAAATTATAGAAGCTATATCATTGTTATTAACATTATCAAAAAATGTTATCACTAAAATACCTCTTTGAACGGTTTGAGTTTGATTTCTTTCCCATCCGGTCCAATGACGGTGGAAATCTGAGTTTCGAATGTCGCCTTAGAGACCTTCTTGGTGTGGTCGAAGGTTGTCACGTATATGGGGATTGAAGGAGCTTGCCACGCCTCCTCTCCCGTTCAAAAGGAACGCGTCAGTTTTACCTTCTTTTCATCACAATCAAACGCCTCAACATACTTCACATCAACGGAGTGCTAATTCCGTGGCTACTGACGGACTCTTGCGTCTCTTGAACATGTTGGTCCTCGTCAAAAGAAGAACATCCCGAAAAAGCTTTATCTTGATCAAGATCTTGGTTAAATTTTTATTAGATTTACATCTACAACGAATATTTACGGATTAAAAGGAGAGTCGATATTTGTGCCTCGGTCATCACGACATTCTCATCACGAAGAACAGAGATCGTGAGTTTTGTGCCTCACTCGTCGCACCCTTCATTTGCACATCTTCATCAACTTTTACACTATTCTCAACCCGAAAAACAAAAAATGTGTGTCAATATCATGTCCGAGTGAATGGTGGTTCGTTTTTTATTATATTATAATGTTACGAGTATACTCACCATGCGCATGTGAGACCGTAAGCTTTTGTCGTCGATCATAACGGCCTTCATTTCCACATCTTCATCAACTTTAAGAACATTATCATCCCGAAAAGAAGTTTACTTTGTGTTAATGTCATGTTCGTTTTTTAAATGTAAGATATCATACTTAACATGTTCAAACTATATTTACCTTGCATAAAGGAGAATGTAAGTTTTGTCCTCACTCATCGATCAACATGTTCAACATGTTCAACTTCACAATGAGTCTCAACCTATAAAATACATAAATATTTTTGAATGTGCGTGTTATCGATTAAAGGTGAATCTATCATTAAATAAAGCGGACAACACATACTTACCGGATCAAGAGTGAATCCATCTGTTGGGGCTCGTTCATTTCTTGCTTGTTTGGCACATCTTCATCAACGTCACAAAGATTCCCATCCTAATCAAATGCACGTGTAAATATCTCGAAATTTTGGGTATGTATTAACTCATAAGATTCATATGTAATTCCTATCATACATTACCGAACATCTGTATGATCTTGCGGTGAGTCAAAAAAGTCATTTATTACTTCTTGCACTTGTTGTGAAGATAAATCGTTCTTAGAACTAAATATATCATCTTGCACATTCAGATTTGCATTAACATTAACATCCTTCACAACATCATCTACATCCATATCACCGTCATTTTGACCACCGTCTCGAAAAATAAATATATACTTATGTTACGTGCTTGGTCAACTAATTGATGTGTACCGAATCTTGAAAAAACGTTGTTATAACAAACCTTTGAATCATCATCTACATCCATACTACCATCATTTTGAGTACCGCTCAAAAAATTAAAAGTACCGAATACATTTGTTAATTAGGATCGGAGATTTATTCTTGCTCTACATAAATAATATGGTTTTATTATACATAACAAGTACGAAAAACTTAGAAACTAAAATACAACCTACTAGATAAAAACATACAAACTATAACATACAAACAACTTAATAAACCGAACAATGCTGATGCGTGGCGTAGTAGCGATTCGTTGAAAGGACTCATGAAGAAGGACCTGGGTCTCCTTCAACACGAAGATTAATTAATCCTTGTGACCGAACTTGGAAGACTTCAAGAGTGTGATCCATTTGGTAAGGTGATCGATTCAAAAACTGGATCCCGAACTTCGTAAATCCAATTAATTTTAGTAAGTGAGGAGTGAAAATGTTAAATAGTGTTTTAAAGGATTTTATATTGTTACCATCCAACAATATCTCCCATATACAAAGCCGTGTGCCATGATCTCCAATCATGTTGCAAAAATGACAAGAGAGTCTCTTAGTTTTGAAATATAGAAAGGTCTTGCAATCCGATTAAGTAAGTTGTAAGGTATATCTAATACCGAAAAGTCGTGGTTAACCAAATCAAAAGAGACGATCATATAAGATTTTTCGATGAGCCTAAAGTCCGTTGAGAAGCCACCCAAGAAATAAAACTACCTAATCTGACTGACTTGACCGTTTAAGTCGGAATGAAAGACAATGCATATGTTGACTTTCTAACTTCTTCCGCGCTTGAGCTCAATGTAAACACTGAAACATTCCATGGTCCGTGTCCATCAAGCGGATATGAAATCCTTAAAATGGTAGGGTCAAAACTGACTGGATTAACACCAAAACCGATAACTACTTTCTCAGATTCAGATTGACTTAACAAACAAGGGAGAACTATAGCAACTGATTTTCTTATTGACGGGTTCCAAAGAACAGCCATCTTATAAGAATCAGAAAAACACCACAAACCATGAGAGGTGCCAATGGGCAAAAGATTCAAAAACATGAGACTTGTATTAGAGATGACGTTAGGAAAACTTGGAAAAAACATACGTCGTTGGAACAAATTGACATTATCATCAACAAAAGCTAAAAACTGTGACTCAACAAATCCTTGCTGATAGTGAATAAGGAAACTACAAGGCAAAGACGATGCGAACACGAAACCAACAAGGAATTTGGGTCGTCGATGAACGACTTCCATGTCTTTGAAACAGTTCTAAACTGAAGTAAAGCATGTACAGGAAGTTTAGAAATGATTTCAGTTTGAATTTCAAAGGGAATGTTGTCGGACATTTTTTTGAAAAAGTGGAAAATAAAGACTGTGAATGTGTAGCATTATGAATGTGTAGAAGTGTAGAAGCCTTATTTATAGAGTAAGTAGTTTAGGTGAAGTTAATGAACTAATATTGTAGGTGAAGTTATTAAATACAATGCACTAGTGTCATAAATGAACTACTAGTGTAGGTGAGAGAACTATTAGTGTAGGTGAAGTTAATGAACTACTAGTTTAGGTGAAGTTTTTATTAACTTTTACAAAAACTAAAAATTTATAATTTACAATTTAATTTTTATCAACAGATTTTAACAACATAAACTATAGTAGTTTACGTGAAGTTTTTAAAATGCATATCCAAAACAGCCATCATACCACATAAAACACGTATGAATAAGTAATACATCAATAGAGTCGGCATAGAAGCAAAACAAAATATAGATAAAGATTAAAACAATTGCAAGAAATATAACCTTTTCAGCAGACATGCGTTCAGTATGCGTTTCACCCCCATTCTTCTCACTAACCCCATCAAGCTTCAAATTGTATGGATAAATTTCAAGTTCATCAATTTGCCGTTGCATATTAGCCATCGATCTAAAAGCTGTTGCACTAGGTGGCAATTCTCCATCCATACCGAATCGCCTATCCCAATCGGCCTCAAATGCTTGACAAATTTATGTAATTGATTAATTTGTTGTTGCATTTTAGCCATCTGAGAAACAACTGTTGCTGTAGATGGCATCAAATCCCCCATATCCGGCATGCCTTGCTGCGCCTTCCTAATGACCGGTGATGTATCTGCATTTGAGACTGAACACCTTCTCCGTGGTCTCAACTTCTCCGGTCGCCGGGATATATTGACTGCTGGTGTGTCTGCGTTATACTTCTTGAAAAACTCTAAACTAGATGTCCACCAAAGTTCTTTCATCTCAGTCACTGCATATAAAAAAATTATTATACACTAACGCAAATACCTTAAAAAATCATAAACAATTTTTCCAAAAGAGTAGAGTATAACCCTGTCGGCAAAAGGCGAACCATTTCTGCATTACGAAAAAGAAGATCATAATCCGTCTTTTCAAACTGTGTGCATCCTCCCATGCAACACCCCGAGGATCACATTATCTTCTTTAACCCACCAATTGTTAGAATTCCGCGGGTTTCAAAAGCCAAATCAAGGAATTATTATTACTATTAGCATAAAAATTACTACAATACTTGATTTAAATTCTTAGTATTTAAACAATAGTTACGCACCTTCAAAGCGAACACAAATCCATTCAATGTATAAGTTGCAATGTAACCATCGCCTTAGTAGCCTTTTTCACCAAATGTCTATCTCTAACCTTTGAGATAGCATTACAAATCTTATTGTGAAACTCAACCCAAATGTACTCGCCCCATGGAAATGCATTCCATGCATAAATGTCATCTACTAAAACCAATATCTCGGGGACACCACATTTCTTTCTGTTTGCCGATAAAAACATTCTCTAACATCGAAACGCACAAAGGCGAACAAAGATCATCATCCGAAAGTTCATTAAACTCAACTTGATCAAGAAGAACCCTAACTAGTTGTTCAGCTTTTATATTGTTCATTCTCTCGTTACGCCTCTCTCTAAGAAAACTTAGCATACGTTTACCAAATCCAGATTCCCGTTTTTTAAAATGCTCTAAAGAAACATCACCAAAGCGAAGACCTAATACTAGACACATATCTTCACGACCAAACTCTAAGTTGTGTCCCCAGATATCAAAATACAATGGAGTGTTTATATCAGGGTTTTCAACAAAGCGTTGATGTTGGAGCAAATAATGAAGCAAATGGTTATCAAGCTCGTATGTTTTTATGTCTAACCATTTCCCGAAAACTGTGGTTTTAAAAAGTTCAAGACGATCGGGCTTGAAACTCGACTTTGTCTTATAGTTTTGATATAGTGCAACTTTGATCTAGCACCGAGCTTGCAGAATACACCTATACACAAAATATAAAATAAACATTAGATGCATACACATATTAGCATATGTTATAAACTTATGACCAATAAAAAATAGAGTCATTGACCAATATATTAATAACCTAAACATCTCACGTGTGCACGGTGTCCAATTTTTCGATAATCAATATATTTCATATATGTTAAGCACAAAACGAGGGTTATTGTGCACAAATAAGCATACCCTAACATGTATACTAACGTAGTCGGTTTTCTAACAATAATAGTAACAACAACCACACTAAACATCAAATAACCCTAAAATTTTTTAAAAACCCTAAAACAAATATATAATCAAAGTTACTGTACAAATCGAAATAAATCGATTAAAAATCAAAGGGTATAAAATAGATGTATGTGTTACTGTGAAAATCGCACTTTTACTTACTTGTCTAGAAGCCATTATCATATAATCGAGTCGAACATCAACGGATCTCGTGCGAAATGATCTAAACAACAAAACGGTAGTGTGATAAGCGTTTGGGGTTGTGTGATCATCGAAATGATCTAAACAACAACACGGATCCATGCAATTGTTAGTGTGTGTTTGTGTGTGTTCGGTGTGTGTTTTTTTGAAGATATTGAATGATTAAAGTTGTAAAGAAAATAAAAAGAAAAGGATAATAGTCATATCCATTGGATTTGGGAAATCTTTTGGGTTACTTTTTCAATTTCCTAGGTGAAATAATGAGGGTCGATTGAGCACCGCGTCGGTTGAGCCCGCAGTTGACGTTGACATTATGCTAGAAAACAAAACAAGAGATTTCTTTAAGATTTGATTTGACACTTAGTGTACTTTTGAACAAGATGCGGTTTTGCCACGTGTCGAAAAAGGAATGGGGTTGAAGCGGTTGAGCGGTTGAGCGTGGCTCTTTTGGGAAAATGGCTAGAAAAAGTCTAAAAAGCGGACCATGCTTAGAAAAAGTCCCTTTTGGTAATTTTCTTTAAGTTTATATAATTTTCTTTTAAGTATTAATAAAATATTATATTTTTATTAAATTGTTTAATATAATTAAAAAAATGGGTAATGAGTTAGGCGTGATTCATTACTAAAAATCTATTATTATTTATGAGATTGGTATGAGGTGAGTTAGGCGGGATATTATTGGTAGATGGTCAGCGTGAAAAAAAAGGTGTCGTAAGTCAGTACCACATTAATATTCTCATTTATGCGGCTTACAATTGCTATCTATATTATATAAGGATTCTTTTACATCACGCTATCTCTTCTCTTTTTTATACACTTCAGTTGATTTGAGTTTTAGGGCCATCAGAAGAAGCTCTACCATGTGTATATCGTATCCATGGCCGCTCAGAAATACCAGCTTTATTCCTAAGACCAATTCTAAAAGTACCATCTACGAGTGCAAAAGATAAAATGAAATAGTTGAGAAAAACTTCACCAGCTAAATATTTTTTTTCTTCTTTGTAATAGGCTTACCTTTATTCTTTGAATGAAATCTACCTGTAATCTCTTTCATACCGTCCAAATAAGTAGGCAAGAACTTATAATAAACACACATACTTTATTGTGTTGTATGTGTCTTCTTTTTGGAACTTTCGATCTCTTTTCGAGCATCATCTTCAGTTGCAGCTGAAGAGCTTGATTAATGCAAAACTAAACCACAAATTTGTATAATATAGTACCACTAATCGTTGGTTAGATGAATCAATTTCTCACGATACTTAAAATAGTACTCCATCCGTCTCATAAATATTGTCCATATTTCTTTTTTAGGATGTCTCAAAATATTTGTCCACTTTTTATTTTAAGTAAGTTTATGAGAATTTAATGGAAAAATATTCTATTTGAGCGGTTGAGAATTATAGTGATCTCACTTTTGATAAAGTGTATATTTTTTTTGTCTTCTGATAATAATTTTGAAACAGAGGAGTACAAGCTAAAAGATTTCTTTATATTATGTAATGACAGTCTTGATAATGGCATTTTAGGCCTCTCGAGAACATTGGTCAAATATATTTGATTATCGAGATGACACATTGGGAAAAGATTGGGCCAGCAAGAAACCGTTTTTTTTTTCTTTTTATATTGTACTAGCAGTCAGACCCAAAATTCTGATGAATCATGATTTTAGTTCTTAAACGAAGACCGTCTTTGGCAATGTGATGTATAATATTCGACAAATTCCGTTAGATCAATTACTTTGCATGTTCTTTTATCCTTGTTTGAGAACTTGAGATAACGATTTTGTGTAGAAATTTTAGATAGAACGATATTTTTATGCGTGTTCTTTCATTGTAAGCGCTCAAATAACAATTGTGGTAAAGTAAATCTCGCACCTAGTAATGACGACATATATCTTTCTATTACATGCGATGTAACGGTGGTAATTTGTATTCGGTGAACAAATTTTGTGAGGCGCTTTTATTTAATGTGAGTGAACAATTTTGTTGATGTCTTTTATTGTAGCGTTTTCTTGAAATAACGTGAGGCCTTTATCTTGACACGTACTAATTTGTGCCGATCACGTGAATCCTGCGCCAATCTACTCATATGAGGATGCTCTTCATTTATGAATTTTGATAGTAGTATGAAAAATAAGACTAATATTCATTTTCTTTCTAATGACGTGAGGTTAAAAGTAATTTTTGTTATTGCCTTAATAAACAAATCTGTGAAAGATGAAACTATGAAAGGCAATAGAGACAAAATAATTGAATATAATGTGTTGTGATATCTTTTGGATTAGTATATGACGATTTAGTAGTAGGTATTAGAGTAAATTGCAAAAATCGTCCTTGTGGTTCGGCCAAATTGTACGTTTTCTCATTGTGGATCATTAAGTGCAAAATTGTCCCGTATTTTGCACTGTTACGTCCACTTTTGGTCCTCCATTTTAACCGGCGTTAAGTGAGTTTCGTTAGCATTTACACGTTAGCCCTTTTGGCTAACGATCGTTGCAGCGCCCATCCTTTACACTAACGGCCATTTACAATTTAATTGTTTTTCGATTTTTTTGAATTTGTTTTTCGTCCGTTTTGTTTTTAATATTTTTTTGAATTTTTTTCGTCACGTGCATTTTTTTCGGCTTCTTTTTTGTCACATGTAAACATTTTTTATCAGAAAAAGTTTGTTTTTGAAAAAAACTTTTTTTTTCCACGTGTTCAAATTTTATTTGAAACAAAAAATATAGAAAAACAATTCTCGATTTTCTTTTTTTTTTCCTGAAAATCACTTTTCACATGTGACGAAAAATAACTTTCTAAATACAATATTTCCGAAAACAAATGTATAAAAACATATAAAAACAGACGAAAATATATAAAAACATATATCCAATTTTGCTTTGTGTTCTTAGGTTGTGTCTGCCTGCTTTTCTTATCCTGTTTTGTTTTTTGGTGCCTTGTCTCTGCTGTCGCTTTTTGTTGCTCCATTTGGTCTGCCTGCTTTTCCTATGACTTTGGTCCTTTGTTTTTTTTTTTTGTCTGTGCCTTTTTGTGTTCCTTTGCCTGTGCCCTCTCCCGTGCCCCCTTGCCTTGTTTGTCTTGCTTTCGTTCTTGCTTGTACTTGCTCGCCATCTTGTCTCACCGCTTTCTTCTCTTCTTCTCACCCGCACACTTGCACTTGCCGGAGGTCTCGTTGGGCAGTCTCTACTCCGGGTTTATCACAGGCGGGGTATGATCCGCTCACATTTCACCTCCCATACACTTCCGCGGGATTGGGTTTTGTTGTTGTTGTTGTTGTTGTTGTTGTTGTTGTATAGCCTAAAAACATATACACGTTTTCATCCGTTTTTATACCCTAAAAACGTAGTATAAAAACGGATATAAATTTTTAGGGTATAAAAACGGATATAAAAATGGACGAAAACGTATAAAAAGGGATATACATTTTTATATGTTTCGTACGTTTTTGATCCGTTTTTATACGCTTTCGTCCATTTTTATTACGTTTTAGAAAGTTATTTTTCGTCACGCGTGAATTTTTCTTCGTCACATGTGACAAATGATTTTCAGAAGAAAAAAAATCGAGAATTGTTTTTCTAATTTTTTTTGCTTCAAATCAAATTCGAACATGTGCTAAAAAAAAAAAAACATTAGACCCTTTTTAATTTCTATGTTAGGTTTAAACTAACTTTAAAGATAGAGAGAAGAGATAAATGAAATTACAACAGCTATGTTACGTGTTTTATTTACAGAACTATGTATCCAATTAAAAAAAAAAAAAAAAAATACTCATATTCTATTCAATATTTTCTTTTTCCTTTAATGACTATTAAGTTTGTAGAACAAGCTTCATTATTTTATTTTCAAAAAAGTCACCACTATAATGGCCATTAAGTTTCATCATTTAATTTTCAACATTACCTTAATTATTTTAATTTTCAACATTCATTTTCTCTTACATTTGACCATTGTTGAAAATTCAACATTCAGCTTTGACATTTTTTTCCATTTTATGTAGTTAAGATTATGTTTTTTTTTTAGAATAAATTTACAGATATCAAAATTTCGTTTAGCTTCGTCTTAGCTTCGGGCTCGAGCCATTAACCGATGCTATTTGGCCTATGCCCGCTTAAGCTTTTGCCCGTTAACCTTCGGGCTTGAATATCTGTATAATGTGTTTTATTATTTGTATTAGTGACATTTAATGCGGGGTTCTCGTCATTGCATGGACAATTCCAAATAAATTTTTCGATGAATCATGTATTTTAGTTTATTATGTTATTTTGATAATAAATTTACGAATTTCAAGAATTTCGTTTAGCTCGTGCCGGTTCGGCTCGAGTTGCGTTAACCGCGCTTCACTCGGCTCGACCGCGTTGGCTCGTGCCGCCTGCTAGGCCTATTTGGACCGCTTCTTGCCTTCGAAACTGAATATTGTATAATGTTCTTTATTATTTGTATTAGTGACATTTTAATGCAAGAATTATGTTTAACTTGGTTGTACAATATAGTTGATAATTTGTATTTCTTGTGTAATTGGTGTTTTAATAACTGCATTAATTGTATTTATTAACCAGTTAATTAATTAACTACATTAAATATTTTGACCACATTAATACTGCTTTGTATTTTGTACATTAAGCTTTAAGACTTGTAAGTCTTAAAATTAAGATTGATGAGAAAGATCATTAATAATGCATTATGTAGTGTACAATAGGCTTTGTATTTTGTAAGTCTTAATTTTAAGATAATGAGGAGATAAATTCATTCCTCTATTATAAGTAGTATAGATATAAATAGTTGGAACAAAATATCTAAACTACATTATAAAGTAACTGAGACTTTTTATAAAAGGAATTTTTAAAATTTTAAGACCAAAAACATTATTATAAACAGAAAATTAAAAATTAATGTAAAATTTAAAAATTTAATTCTTATTTAAACCATATAGTAACCCCATCTAATAATGATTTATTTTAATAATTTTTTTTTAATAAAAAAACTCACTAAACTTATAATCACCAATTTAATGCTAAAATTTGAAAAATAAAACTGTTAATTATTTACATTATTAACAATTTAGACGTTCTACTTTTGAAAAACATATATCTACTACATTATAAATTATTTGAAAATTCTAAATAAGGAATATTTAAAAAGAAAAATATTTGATCGACACAAAAATAGGTATCGGGTATCCGCCGTCGCATTACGCGGGTACCCTTATAGTGATTCATAAGGTAGGTACGCAGAATTTTAAGAAAACAAAATTTTATGAGGACGGACACGTGATATCTGGATAACTCGTTTATAAAGTACTGTAGTACACTTTTTCTTTGCGTTACGACCAATGATATTTGAGTTAGACATGTGATTTTAAAATGCCTTAAAATAATATATATCTCGTTTTTATCCATGAGGTAGGTATGCAATCGGCTAAAGATAAAAATAAAATTTTCATTTTTTTTCCCTTTTCTTGTATACTCCCTCAGTCTCAAAATTTAAGTCTAATTTGACTTTTTGACTCAAACTTTGACCTTAAATATTTTTGTTTGTATTATATAACACTTTGATGAAAATTATACCAAATGAAAATACATTTCAAACACAATTAATTTATATATTTTGCATCAAGTATTATATAATACAAACAAAAATATTTAAGGTCAAAGTTTGAGTCAAAATGTCAAACTGGACTTATAATTTGGGACGGAGGTAGTATATCTTAAAGTGAAAAAGTAAATGTTGTTTTTGGAATGCTACTATTTCATTCGTCTAATAATAATATTGTCCAATGTTGACTTTTAAAATCTTTATCTTTTAATTTTCACCTTAATTATTTTTTCTTTTATTATATATAGGGATGCAAAATATTTAAATGGATAAAAAATTAAATATATTTTAATTGATATAATTTTCATCAAGTATCATATAACACAAATAAAAATATTTAAAGTCAAAGTTGAAAAATAAAGATTTTAAAAGTCAACAGTGAACAATATTTATGAGATTGTGAGTTTTTTTTTTTTTTTTTTTTTGACAAAACAAAATTTTAATTGATAATATGAAACTTCAACAAAATGCAATAACAATATCAGATGTTTTATGATATTTCACCACACTCACACAATCAAATCATCTAAATTTCACAGAACCTTAAAAATCGAAAGCTCAACTCAACTTTGCACCTTTTGTCGCAGACCCAAAGTATAAGACAACAACACTTTTGCAAACACCAAGCCGCAACTAATAAACTTTTTATCTTCGAATCACTTGTCAACTCCAACTCCAGAAAGAGGCGGTGAGTGTGAATCAAGTCGCCGTTAGTTTGTTTTATTCACAATCCCTGCGTTCTTATCATAACAAAAAGGCTGCAAAATTTTGGTTTGGGCCGAGAACAGGCAATTTATTAGGCTTCCAAAGAATGACGTAAGATTGACGTCAGGTGAAACAACAAAACGACGTCGGATTCAACGACTTTTAATCTTATATAGTAATACACTTGACTAGGGATCCATTACTCAACTTCAACACTGGTATGCTACTAGATAACTTGATTAAGGACATAAAGTAGTCAAAAGTTTTGGTTTCTTTCACGTTGAAGATTTGGTTTTGGTAGGTTATTCATAGTATCTAAAATGATTATGATACTTTCTTTTTTTTAAAGACAAAATGTATCTAATATTTGTTGTTTTGAGATGTGTTATTACAATGATAAAGTTAAGTTTGACATGATAAAATTATTTGAAAACAAAAAGTATCAAATAAGTAATTGTATTAGCCTGTAAAGTACTAAAAAGTTGAAACGTAAAAAAAATGTATGAATTTGATAAGGATGTTGTTAAGCACATTATTAGAGGGTAAGATTATAAAGTTTGACAAAAGAAATTATTAAATGACAAGAAAACCATGAAACAAACGATAAAAAAACTGGTTGGTTTTGAGTAAATTACATCTATACTACATATAATAGAAAAACGGTCAAAGGTGAAAAGTTGAAAAGTTAAATTGTTGAAATTGGTCAAATGAGAGAGAAATGTATAGTGTAATTAATACTCTTATTAAAACACCCCATTACTTAAAAGCATAATAATTTATTCACATTGTACAACCAATTAAAAGCACAACTACCAAATTAAAAACAACCAATTAAAACACCCTTACTAAAAAGTACAATAAAATTTTCATAACGTACAATTTAAAGAAGCTACATCATAATCCAAAATGTAAAATAATTAAATACACTAATTAATGATATTTTTAAAACACCAACAAATGAAAAGTACATGTTATTATACACATTATACAAATTAATAAACCACACAAAACTTCATACAAGCTAACAAGTTGATGTAACATATAGTTTTGAAAACCGGACCGAACCAACATGTTCAACCGGGAACCGGTGTCGCCACCGGTTCGGCTAACCAATTAAAGCCATCCGAAAACGAACCAGAGAGGACCCGTTGAAACCAATACAAACTGGTGAATCAGGTCTCATCGAGATCTATTTATGCGGTTAATCGTCACATGTACCCGCCGCCAAAGCGCGCGAGTACCTTGCTATTTACTATATATAAAGGTAAATCAAAAAGTAAAAAGTAAAAAGTTGAAATGTTGAAGACATACATTTCAAAAGGAAACTATTAATACACATAAAAAACCAGGTTGACCCTGAACGCTTCAAACCCGGCGGGTTGACCTGATTTAATTTTACTTGTTTTCGAACCAACCTGTCGGGTTGAATCGGTTTAAATCGAATTGTTTTTTTTAGCGGAACGATTCAACCGGTTGAACCACCCGGGTCGAACCAGGTTTCAAATTTGACAAAATTATATGAGAAATGATGAAGTATTTGTGGAACCCGTGACATATTTGGAAAAATGATAGACAGAGTAATTGTAGTTTTTTGTTATTTATTATGTTTTGACATATGTACGTTGTCATTTGTATAAAGTTATTTTGAAAAATGTTGGTCTTGCACCATTTAAAGGATTAGCATATATGAATCGTCTTTTAAAAGTTAATATATCTTGTATAGCCTTTTGTCCGGTAAATTAATAATGTTATGTAAATTTATTATAATTACAAAAATTAAATAGTATTGTTATCTTTAGGGATAACTATTTGTACCCCAAACAAAAAGCTTTGAATAATGTTTAAATATCTATGCAAATTGATAGTACAAGATATTCTTATTATGGTGATATTAAATTTGTAAAGTTACAAGTTTAAAAGCCACACACCAAATAATAAATGCTACACATGTAAAAAAAATAGTTATCACTGCTTAAATTACTGACAAAACAAGAAAAAGCGGTCACACACGTTGACTATACCCCTAAACTACAATATAATATTGCCAACTACATAATACTGTTGCTTTTTGTAATGCTTGAATATGTTATTACTAAAATCTTAATAACTTAAAAGTTAAAACAATCCTATTAGAAATATATTCCAACACTTTGATCAATCGCATATAATTTTCGAAAATCAGATATTTTTGATGCTATGCAACCACGCATCAGAATTATAGTTATTCGAAAATGATTCTCTGACGCTACAAATACAGTTTGTTGAAAGAAACTTATGGGTCGTCGGAACTTTGCAGAAAACGAGACACCGTTGCCGCTAGGCGCGGGTACTCGTCTATATATTCCTTAAGAGACAATTGTTTCTAAATGTATCAAAGTTACCACTTTTTGCTAAGTTGTGTATTAATATATTAATCCTCCTAAACAATGCAAATAATTTACTAATCCTACTATTATATACATATTTTATCATTTGTTTAGAGATATTTACATAAATCGTCCTTGTGGTTAGGACCAAATTGCAACAGAAGTCCTTACAGTTATTTGCATAAATCGTCCTTGTGGTTAGCATGGTCAACTGTCGGTCAACGCCACTTGTCACCACTTGAGTGGTGCCACGTCATATCGGTTCGGGTCGGTCAACGGGTCGGGTTGCCACGTGGACCAATGAGGTGGTGCCACGTGGCGTTAGAAAATAAATCCAAAATTTTCTTCCACCGGGATCGAACCCTGAAGGGTTGAGTGGGAGGCCAAGGTGATACACATCTGAGATGGCCATACCTTCATGTATCTTTCTCCATTTGGTTCTATTTAACCCTTAACAAGCCCAGTTGGTCTTTTATAAATAAAAATGGTCAAATAAAATTTGACCTGTCATTTTAAAGGGGTTCTGGGCCGGTTCAAAAATTGAGGAAAATCAGTCGGACTCGTTTTTAGTGCTCTTTCAATGGTATGCTCGGGAATTTTTGACTTCCTTTGAACCTCGTAAAAGGACGCCGCATTTTTCGAGGTCCCAACGAAGTCAAAAATTCCCAGCATACCATTGGAAAGAGCATGAAAAACGAGTCCGACTCAGATATTTATTTATTTTTTTACAGTCCATATAACCCCTTAAATTGATAGGCCAAAAACTAAATTGAACTTTTTAGTATTATTGAATTAGGCCTTTAAATGTTAGAAAGGGTTATGTAATTGATTTAGGGTAATATTAATGAAGCTATGCTTAGCCCAGCTGGGCAAAGCTTTGCTTCCCTCACAAACGTCCCGAGTTCGAATCCCACGTGAGCCAAAAGAGGTATATTTTACCAATGCCACGTGGCACCACCTCATTGGTCCACGTGGCAACCCGACCCGCTCATTGATCCGACCTGATGACACGTGACACCACTCATGTGGTGACACGTGGCGTTGACCGACCTAACCACATGGACGAATTTGTAAATAAATTTAAGGACTGTCATTGCAATTTGTTCCTTGCCACAAGGACGATTTATGTAAATATCTCTTAACAAATGTTAAATTATGTATATAATAGTAGGATTAGTAAATTGTTTGCATTGTTTAGGAGGATTAATCTTTTATATAATAAAACAAAACCCCTAGTGGGAATTTTTCATTTCAAAAAAATCAAACCATACCTTATTTGGTAATATTTTTTTAAATTATTATTATTTTTATAAAATATAAAAAATAATAAAAGCTAACTATTTATAGATTTAGTAAAAGAAACAAAATTTGGTTTTTATGTTTAGATGAAGAAAAAAAGACTAAGAATACACATGTACTTGTGAGCATATTATCAATATTTTTGGACCAAATTCATAAATAAATAAAAACACGGGCTACCATCAGATTCTTCTACACACAAACAAAGAAAAACCTACAACAAATTAGAAAAATAAACATACAAACAACAATAGATCAAATCCAAAAACCCTAAGTCGATTGTCGGGTATTTTTTCGATTCACGTGCTCTTCAAGATCCAAGTTATGTTCCAATTAAACTCACACAATCTCATCTCTTTAATTAATCAATGGTATGTTTCTTTAAATCATGCTAATCTTATTGAATTGTTTTTTCAATAACAGATGTTCTTTTTTATTTGCTTCTTGGATTAGCTGAGATGTAGTTATGAGGATTTTTGAGGTACTTAAGTGTTCGAGGTTATGCCTCAAATATTTTTTTTCTTGATGAAGTTTGGTTTTTTAGCAATGGTTTATTGTTTCTTGACGTAAATTTAGTTAGCTTGGATTACGGGTAGTGGTCATGGGTAAAAGTTTTTATAGTTTTATACTTGGCTTACAATTGTATTCATTTTTATTGTGATACTTGGATCGTGCAAGGGACATATTGGGGTTTCCACATCTTGCTATTAACAACGAAAACAAACGAATTAAAGGAGAACCATAGATTTTTTGTTGCTTGTGATGTGTGTGCATTTCCAGTTTGTAAGCCTTGCCATGAGTATGGCGTAAGTATGACAATCAGTCTTTCACTAGGTGCAAAATTAGATACACTCGTACAAGCAGATTAAATATTGTGACGAACAATTGTTTTGCTTTCTTATAGCTGTAAATAAAATATTTATTCTTGGAGATCGGACGGTGGATGTTGATAGGCGGAAATGCACCTGTACAAGAATGTTGCTCTATTGATAACTAGCGATCCTACATCTGGCATGGGTCTAGATATCAATGCCAGTGGATATGTGATGCCTGACAATTCATCACAGTAAGTTTGTTTGATCATTGTTGAAACAAGAACTTAAATGCTTATATGCCCTCTTTGGAGATTTGACATTGCATTTGAAGTTGATTATTGATCGGAAATAGTTAAAATATGATAATTTCCATATGATAGTGTTTGGATGCATGTATATGAATCTGTTTAGTATTACAAGGTTTGTTAAATACTTAAATATTATTTTTCAGTTATGAATTTGTGTTTCACTCTATGTCAGGTTTGGAAAAAGCAAAAGTACATTGAAAATAAGATGTGCAACAAAGGTTAAATAGCTCAAGTAAAGTGCTAAGAAGTTTGAAAGGATTGCAGTCTCAAATACAAGGCTAAGAAGCATGAAAAGTTGTTCAAGACAAGTTCAATATGCACACCTTGGTAAGCTCTTTTAAGAAGTATTTTACTATTCTGTTATGATCTCTAAAGTTAAAAAGTGCCTATTATAAAGCATAGTCCAATAAATGCCATTATTGTTATAGTTTTATAAGAACTAGGATGTTTTGGTTAGAAAAATAGGAAACTAATTCTAGAATGCTTAGACATCACAAGAACTCAACATTACATTTATAAGCTTAAAACAACAGTTACATTTGCTCAGCTTGAACCTTATAGTTATTATCGTTACTTTTAGCCTAATTGCTAGATCATGTAAATTGAGCCATGATATAAAAGTTTTATATGTGCTTAATAATTTTATTTTTTCAACACCATAAAACTTTATTAGTGCATATTCAAAGCATATGTCCAGTGGAGAAGCAATGTCATTAGTACCTAAATTGTCACTTTGTTGATGTGCTAGGAAATCACCTGAAAAGAGTAGCAAAGGCTCAAATATCAATGAGAGAAAAAATATCCGGTTGAAAGGCGAAATGGCTGAGAGGACTTTTTCATACATTGTAAGTCATTTTTTTCCGATAATCTATAAAGTTCTTTGGATTGCATTCGTAAAACAGTTTGTGGCCTGCTTTGTAAAGAATGTTTTTAACTTTTTAAAATTAGTTTTATCAATTTTCTTATATGTTGTGTCTAAACACAATAGGCTAATTTTAAAATGCCTTCTCGAAGGGTGTTTGGGTTTGCTTATTTAAGTGTGTTTCTGCTTATTTTACAAGTTGATAAACCCGTAAGTTGTTTATAGTGTTGGACAAAACTATTTATATATTTGCTTTTAGATATACAACTACAAACGTCCCTGAATTGTAAGTTTCTGTCAAACTAATGTACCTTCATGACATTTTCAAGGTTTCCAAGCTTTGAAAGTGTGAATTATTTAGACTTCTTATTATGTTCTCTTATGCAAATTTTATAGGTTTCCAAAGCTATTGTTTAGACTTCTTCATATGGATCTGAGAAAAAAGAATATTATTTTGAATTTGTTTAAAAGGTATATAGCAATCGGGCTTGTGAGCATCACTATAAGAGACCTTATGCCGAGTATGTCCTATTCGAGGATCATCAATGGCTCCAACATTTAATCCTTCTTTTGGATCATTTACAGGTACCTTTCTCAAGGTTATTTATATTTTGTGTTCGTGATAGTGTTCACGTGGCCCCTTATTTGAAACCGGTGAATTTATACATAGATTAAGGTTTGTACAATTTAGACATCCTTTGATATAAATTGTTCAGTTTATTAACTTGTGTCTTTGTTTTAAAGACTAACTGAGAGTGATCAGTGGAGCTTACCAAAAGCTAAAATAATATGTGATGCATTCACTTTAATCATTGATTTGGCAAATACTAAGTTAATGAGTTACTAATTTCAAAACGTGAAACATGTCACATTATCTACATATATCGGTATGGTTTGGTTCGTGTCCACGATATCGGTTAACATTTTGATTACTCCTATATTCAAATTGGCCTCTTTTTAATGACAACATCTTTTATATTTTGTAAAAGATGATAGTTAGGTATTAATCATATTCACATATGAACGTGAATGCAGGATATATGAACCCTACATCGTTTTTACTAGGCATTAATCTATGGCTCAATTGTTTTGATGTTATATTCCTTTCTTTATTTGAGTTTGAGCAACAAGACTTCATGTCAGAATATTTGTTTTATTTAGCCAAACAATTACATGATTTTTTTTGTAGTTGTTGCTTTAGACATTAGTTGGCTGGTGCCTATTCCTTTGCCAAGAAAATATTTATTCAGTTTCATATATTCAACAGCTAAACATCTTGGACATCTACTTTCCAAGAGAAAATAAGGTTTATAATATTCCCTCTCTAATTTGATACTTCAAACTTATAAGACAACAACTAAACAACATGTTGTACAAGAAAGTAACTCTCATGGTATATTGTGCTAAATACAATTTATGTCTAATGTAACCAATTTCTTAGTAATATTAGTATATTGTTTTGGTAACTTAAATGTTGTTTTTGTTTCATAAGTTTCATAAATGGCAGAGGCTCTTACATCATGTTTGTACAAGAATTAACTGATTTAGGAACATTAGCGTTGGCAAAATGGGCGGGACAAACGGGTTGGGTGATATGTGAATGGGTAAATTTTTGTATGGGTCAAAACATGTTGTATTTGGTTGGTCAAATCCTTTATTTTGTTACTTAATTATAAACATTAAAAATTATTGTGTTAATATTTACAAAACTATATTATTACATCAATAATATCGTTTCTTACTTTTCATATTGGACCGATTTAGAAGTCTTTATGCATTTGAACACATTGCAGAAGACTTTTAAACATAAACCAAGCTGACCCATTTGTATATAAATAGGTTAAATTTGCCATCTTTAACTAATATTATCATACATTCGCTTCAGGGGTGTTTGGGTAAAGCTTATTGTCTTTGAACTTTTAAGTTCTCGATTCTTAATTTAGTCTTTTGTGTAATTTATGTTTGTCCCTAAACCATTAGGTGATCTTGATTGTGGAAATCAAACGCATGTGGAGAAGATTCTTTGTATCTATCAATTTCAGGTAAGTTTTTCGTAATTATTTTCCGTTTTTTGCATTTTTGATGCTTTTGAGGAATCAACAAAAAATCAGTGAATTAAAGAAGATTTTGTGAAAACGGGATCATGGAACTTCACCCGTGAAACTTTGGCATATAATAGTTTGTTCTATCTTTATTGTTAAATGCATTTAATCTAAGGTAGTAGCTTTTTAAAAATATATTAACCCTCATTTTGGACGACCCATTTCAAAAGATTGCCGAGTTTCCCATCTCTAGGAGCACTGGAGCATACAATACGTTATTAAACTATCTAACATACATGGGTGTTTTGAATCAAGTATTTGAGACAATGTTACGTTGTCTTATCCTGCTAAATAGCTAATCCTAAGTGTTGTACTTCCTAAGTTAAACTAATAAATTTATTTTTTATATATTAAAAGTTTGGTGGGCACGAGTTCATCCCCAAGAAATGATGCCTACATCCGTGGATGAATGCTAAGTACAAGGTTCTCAGTTCTATGAGATGTATAGAAATTCATCCTCACAAAAGAAGAAATCAATCTCTTTGTCATTTATATGTTGCATATGTTGGCTGTAACTGAGTATGGAGGCATGTGTTCCATAAATTAAGCTTAATTCATTATTGAGAGTACCCCTTTGCATGAATGGCTTACTGTTTCGTTTGAGGATGAGAAAATGAATATTAAAGTTAACAGTTATCACCAAGGGCTAAAATGGTTATCTCAACGGTTTGGACCAATGAAGGTTGCATTAAATGGGTTGATAGATGGGTTCATAGGTTTTATGATCCATATTCATATTATCCTGAAACGGGCAAGTTTATGATGGAGTTGCAATTTCATCTTAAGCGAATGAGAGGACATGATTCAAGTGATTTTGATTATCAAGAAGGATGCATTGCTTCATATATAATGCACATACTTGTCTCACAATATCATTAAATTAAATCTAACTTCCAATTGATTGTATGTTGAATAGGTTTTTGGTGCATTATGCAAGAGGTTGTGAAAGCAGTAGTGGTGTATTAAAACATATAAAAAGCTGAATAGTACATATGAAGTGCCAAGTTCATTAAAACTAGAAAAAGAGTTGGAAATAAGGATGCAAGTTATTGTGAATAATTTTCCAGTTGCAGGAAACATATATGTATTGCCTGATAAATTTCATCAATCAAAAGAACTTAATCTCTGACCAGGAGCATAATTTCTTGAGCCCTGAACATTTTTGTACAATGCTATTTTTTGTGACATAAAAAATGAGAAAAATGTTACTTTTTCCCGAACGTTAATGTTGATTTATACCATTTTTGCATGATTTTTAGAGTTTATTATATATAAAGTCATCCTATAATTATCCCCTTGTTAGTTATTGGTCTTGATGATGTTTAGGAACCCATGACGCCCTAAGAAGGTGTATGGTAGGATTAGATTAGCTTTGGAGTTGATTTGAAGGGATTGGAATAGGTTTAGTACAAGAAAAACTATTTTCGACAAGTATTAAAAGTGGTCTGTCCTTATTTTGTTTTTCTGAAAATCCGACAGTAGGCACTAATTTTTGGCCTTGATATTTAGAAAATATACTTTAAAACGAATCCGTGGGTCGCTTGAACGGATTAAACGGAGTTATAACGAAGAAGTTATGAATTTTACAAGTTTGACGATTTAAATATATATTTTTCCTAAATTTCAAGAAAGTGTTTTTGGTTGGTACAAGTCAAAATCGAGCCTTAAGCTTTACAAATTATTTCGACTTATCAAAAATATATTAGTATACTTTGATACGGGTTAAGGACGATAATACGTAGAAAACGGATTTGAAACGACTAAGATATGCACGCGTTCATAAAATTGCCGTAACTATTATTTTCTTAAAAACTATATTATTTTTAGACAAGTGTTACAGAACTAAAACGACCATGTTGAAGGTCGCTTTTAACTATGATGTGGAACTTTTGTAACGGGTGTCTTCTAATAAAATCGAGATCACCAAACATATTTTCTAAAACGATCAACCGCTTGTATAGCTGGAGTTGTAATAAATTATTTACGGATGCTTAAACTTTGTCGAAACTCATTTTTAACACAACATTGGACAAAATCACCATCTTTAGCCTTTATTATCTTTATGTTCGAGACCTCTATGACGTAAAACTCATGAACTGAAACTTCTAGATTTTGATACAAACTTTCCAAACCGTTGAGCTCGCTTTCTAACGCTCGACGACACTATTTTACGACTAGTTTTTCAAGTCATTTTTGTCACTTTCATGAAAATTCGACGACATTATTTTACTTACTTAAAAGTTATTATTTCACAATAAATCATTAATAAACCATTGTAGGATGACATTTTGACGTAAATACTTGTAAAGTGATTTAAGAATGGTCAAGACGCCAAAAGAGTATTTTTCGACGATAAGTATTATTTTCAAAACTCGCCAATGGTATAAATAACATAAAAATGCATGCATAACATTACATCATAACTCATTACGATCATATCACTCACAATAGGTCAAGGTTAAAGTATCACGCTATACCCCAAAGTACTCACTCTTGTCATCATACCGCTTATCAAGTGAGTTTCATAGCCCCTACTTTTACTTGTTTTCATAACTCGCTTGGGGAGATACATGCTCAACTATTTTTATGACTATCATTATTATTTGAAACTACATGCTTAATCGAACTTAATGTTTAGTCATATCTTATATCATACATCATTGAGTGAATGTCTTGGGATTATCATCAATGAATGTCTTATCATCAATCAATGGATTATCATCAATCAATGTCTTGGGATTATCAATTCTAAAACGAAATTGTGATTCAAAGTACAATAGTATAAAGAAGCGCAACCCTTAAGATGCAATAGAGTACATTATGGATTATCAATGTCATTATTTTGTAAACGGATAGTTCATCTAAGGATTGCTACTAGGTGATGCAATCTTATTGGAAATTGTATTACATGAAGACTAGAAAAGCAAGTGTTTTTGCATATTTTGGGAATGCATATATGTGGTTCCAATAAGCTTACCAAACACCGAAAGTTAGATGACACTTCATTAGTGCTAAGATAATCCTTTAAGTTAACCACGTAGGTTGAAGTCAAGATGGTCATAGTTACTCATATGCTTCCCATGTAGCAATATAGATTTGAAACTTATTTGCAATATTGTTATCTAACTTAAAAACTTTGCCAACTTTTACCATTGTTTTTATGAATTTATGATACTTCTTCTTATTAAAAGACAAATGTATCTGATATTTGATGTAGTACTACGGTGAAATTATATAGTTTGAGATGACAAAATTTTTTAAAAACAAAAAGTACGAAATAAGTAATTGGATTAGATTATACTCTGTCTGTCCCATATATTAAATGTCCAGGTTTGACTTTTCAAGTATTTGTTTTACAATTTTGACCTTAAATATTTTTGTTTGTGTTATATAGTATTAGATAAAAATTCCATATGTTGCAAATATCATTTTATTGAATAACCCAACCATGGCGATCATCCCCAACCCCCTGGATATCGTCATCCCCAACCCCAATTAATCTTTTCCTTAATCATATCATTTTCTTTAATCAATTTAATAAACAGATCTCACTTAATCCAAAAAAATTTACAAAAAACGTAGATCTGTTTTCCTCCCTAATTCGATCCCTCTGTCAATCCCTTGTTTTTTCGATCTTAGAACTCCCTTCATTCCAAAGATGGGTAGTTTCCGTTCTAAAGAAGATGATTTGTCAAAGATTTCGACTTCGATTTTTGTCTCTAAGTTTCCGGAGTCCGTCTCTGCTAAAGACCTTTTCCACTCATGTAAGCAATATGGTCATGTGGTCGATTCGTTTATCCCTACAAAGAGAATGAAAGATGGTAAGCATTTTGGATTTCTTCGATTTATTAATGTCTTTAACGTGGAGCGATTGGTAAGCAACTTATGCACGATTTGGGTGGGCCGATTGAGGCTTCATGCCAATGTTGCTAGATTCAAAAGAGATTATATGAAGGGAAGTGGTAAAATGGAAAAGATTGCGACTGATTCGGATAAAAGGAAGCTTGATGCGGCTCCTAAGAATGTGGCTAATAATGTCTCTGGTAAATCATTTGTGTCTGTGGTTCAGGCTAATCGGATGGAAACAACGAATGAACTCCCTCCTGCGATGGTTCTTGAGGATGATTGCTTGAACAAAATGACCTTACCTTATCGCTGATGGGCAGAGTTAAAGAGATGGCCAGTTTAGCCAATCTTAAGAAAGCGCTTTGTAATGAAGGTTTCGACGTGGTTAAGATTAGCTATTTGGGAGAGCTTTGGGTATTGCTTGAATTTGAGACCGTGAAGGCGAAAGATTCATTTAGGGATAATGTTGGTGTGGGATCTTGGTTTTCGATCATTAAACAAGCCTATACAGAGTTCGTTCCTGAAGGCAGATTGGTGTGGGTGGAATTGGATGGTGTTCCGTTTAAATTTTGGTCGAGCTCTACTTTCAAACGTATTGCTACAAAATGGGGTGAGTTATTAGATGTCGATGATTATGATGAGTCGAACTTTCATTCCAAAAGAATTTGCATTCTTACTAAGTTTTGTGGCCTCATTCGTGAGAGCTTCAAAATTGTTTTTCGAGGAAAAGTTTACTGGGTGCGTGCAAGTGAAGTACCAGGGTGGTCGCTTGATTTTTCCGAAGAGGAGGATGAAGACGATACAACAGTGGAAGATAACATAAACGGTAGAACTAATGATCAAGAGGCAAATAATGGCTTCGAGGAGAGTGACGCGGAGGAGGTTCCTGAAACTCTATTTGAACAACCTGATGATCAGAAGAATTTACATTCGGAAGACCCTTTTGGTATATATCCTTTATTGAACAAAGATAATGTCAAAGTAGCTCAAAAGGATAGTTTATCTCATCCGCCAGGTTTCACTCCGGAGGGGGACTTGAACGATGGCAATAATGCTAATCTTGACTCGAAGGACTCCGGAGAAAATGAGAGAGGCGACTATTCTAGTGTTAACCCTGATGATGATAAGGATTATTCTGATTCGGTAAACAAGAAATCGGAATCAAAGCGTTGGGTTGTCCTAAGTATCCTGTTTTGCCACGTACGGGGGGTTCCATCTTAAATCTCATGGAGGAAGTTGTAAAGGTCGGTCAAACTATGGGGTATAATATGAATGGGTGCATCAAGGATATCACAGAGATTGTAGAATCCCAAGGAGAATTTGGGGTTAATCGATGAATTTCATATCATTGAACGTTCAAGGCCTCGCCCAAAAGGCCAAAAAAGATTGGGTAAGGGAGTTGTGTGTTAAAAATAAAGTAAATTTTGTGGGTCTTCAAGAAACAAAGATGGAGTCTATCGATCTAAGTAGTGTAAGATCTTGTTGGGGTAATTCTAATTTTGATTATGTGCATAGCGATTCCGTTGGTAACTCGGGAGGGATCCTGTGTATTTGGGATCCTAATTCTTTTCGGAGGAGTAGTTTCACGAGATCAGATTATTTTGTTATTGTTCGAGGTGTGTGGTTGAAATCAGGGATTGACCTTATGATAGTGGTTGTTTATGCGCCTCAAGAGGCTAAAGAAAAGCGCATGTTATGGGATTACTTGGTTCATGTATCGAATCAATGGGTAGGTAAACTTGTTATGATGGGCGACTTCAATGAGGTGAGATTTAAATCGGACAGATTTGGTTCGAACTTTAATGCTCTCGATGCTAACATTTTCAATTCATTCATTTCCGACGCGGGTCTTGCCGAAGTTCCTCTAGGAGATAGTAAATTCACTTGGTGCCACAAAAATGCTTCTAAAATGAGTAAACTGGATCGTTTCTTTGTTTCTGAAAATCTGATGAGTATGTGTCCTTACATCACTGCTATTACCTTGGAGCGATTTATTTCGGATCACCGTCCCATTTTATTACGTGAAGTTAGGTTTGACTATGGTCCAACTCCTTTTCGTTTCTATAGATATTGGTTGGATATCGATGGCTTTGACAAGTTGGTTAGTGATTCTTGGAATGTGGCCCCTATTAACAAGAATAATGCCATTCGTAACTTCATGGGTAAATTAAAATTTCTTAAAGATCGTATTCGGAACTGGCTTTCTATTCACAGGTCGAATTCGCGAGGTGAGATTTATTACCTTAAAGAAGAATTGCGGGCATGTGATGAGGCTATCGATAAGGGCGATTGTTCGAATGATGTGGTTCATAAACGCACGGAGATTTTAAACAAGATACACCAGGAAAGTAACTTTCAAGCTTCGAAAATTGCCCAAAAAGCCAAGATTAAATGGGCTATTGAGGGCGATGAAAATGTGAAGTTTTTCCATGGTATGTTAAATAAGAAGCGTAATCAATCTAATATTCGGGGTATTTTGGTGAATGGGACGTGGGTTGATGACCCGCTCGGTGAAGCGAATTTTTGATCATTTTCGTGGTCGGTTTAATAAACCTTCTGCTAATCGAGCGTGCCTTGATACCCCTTTTCCTATCTCCTTATCGACTGACCAGAAAGAAGACTTGGAATGCTTGATTTCCAAAGAGGAGCTTAAAAGGGCTGTGTGGGATTGCGGTATTGATAAGTCCCCGGGTCCTGACGGCTTTTCATTTAGCTTTTATCGTCACTTTTGGCCCGTTATTGAGAAAGACGTGTTTGAGGCTGTAAATTACTTCTTTATATATGGTGATATTCCAAATGGATGTAACTCAAATTTCATTGCCTTGATTCCCAAAATCCTTGACGCCAACATGGTCAAGGATTTTCATCCTATCAGTTTGATCGGAAGCCTATACAAAATTATTGCTAAAATCTTGGCGAACCGTTTAGTTGGTGTGCTTGGTGAGCTTGTTAACGAGGTCCAATATGCTTTTGTGGCGGATAGACAAATCCTTGACGGCCCTTTTATTCTTGATGAGGTTCTTTATTGGTGTCGTAGGAAGAAGAAGCATGCTCTCATTTTTAAAGTTGATTTCGAGAAGGCTTATGATTCAAAATGATGGGATTTTGTGGACGATGTTTTAAACAAATTTGGTTTCGTGAAAGATGGAGGACTTGGATTCAAGGTTGTCTCAGATCTTCCAAGGGGTCCATTCTTTTCAACGGCAGTCCTACAGAGGAATTTCAATTTTTTAGAGGTCTTAAACAAGGTGATCCTTTATCCCCTTTTCTTTTCATTCTTATTATGGAGAGCTTGCATATTTCTTTTCAACGTGTGGTAGATGCGGGTTTGTTTACGGGGATCAAAATTAATTCCATGGTGAATCTGTCTCATTTGTTTTATGCGGATGACGCTATCTTTCTTGGCCAATGGAGCGAGCTTAACATTGACTCGTTAGTTCGTGTTTTGGAATGTTTTTCCAAGCTTCCGCCTTCAGACAACATGTGTAAAAGTAAGATTATGGGTGTTAATGTAGAAGATGGGTTGGTTAAATGCGCGGCTGCCAAGCTTGGGTGTCTAATCCTTAAGACTCCTTTCATTTACTTGGGCACGAAAGTTGGAGGAAACATGTCGAGGATACAATCTTGGAAAGAAGTAGTGGATAAGGTTTTATCGCGTCTCTCTAGATGGAAGATGAATCTTCTCTCAATTGGAGGTAGATTTACTCTTCTTAAATCGGTGTTGGGCTCTATGCCAATATTCCATATGTCTATTTTTAAGGTTCCTTCGAGTATTCTTAAATCTCTCAAATCTATCCGTAGTCGATTCTTCAATGGCCAGGATCCGAAGAGCTCTAAAACTTCTTGGGTTAAATGGAATATGGTCTTAACTCCGATGGATAAAGGGGGTTTAGGGGTGTCAAGTTTGTATGCCCTTAATAGAGGTCTTATGATCAAGTGGGTTTGGCGGTTTTATTCTCAAAAAAACTCCTTATGGACTAAAGTGATCAAGGCCATTTACGGGGAAGACGGTAATCTGAACAAGGTTAGTTCTGGAGGAGTTCGTACTTGCTGGTCATCTATCGTTCAAGAAGTTAGGGAGTTACAAGGTCGTGGCATTAATGTTTTGGATTTCATCCATTTGAAGCTGGGGAATGGAGATAATACGCGTTTCTGGATTGATAACTGGTTCGAAGGTGGTATTATCAAAGATTTGTTCCCACGTATGTTCGCTCTTGAGACTAATAAGTATGCCTCTGTTAGTTCAAAACTGAATGCTCCCAGATTAGATATTTCTTTCAGAAGACAAGCAAGAAGTGGAATCGAAATGATGCAACTTAATTCTTTGGCTGAAATCTCTAGGAGGACCACTCTTGTGCCTTGTGAAGATCGCTTTATTTGGTCTTTAGAAGGAGATGGGGTTTTTTCCGTGGCTTCAATTAGAAAAAAGATCGATGGGAACAGGTTTCAAGATGTTTGTTTGCCGACTAGGTGGGTTAAATCCGTGCCTATCAAGGTGAATATCATAGCTTGGAAAGTTAAATCTAATGCATTTCCTACGCGCTTCAATATTTCCCGTCGTGGTATGGATATTGATTCGATGGTTTGTCCCATTTGTAATACTGGTGTGGAAACGACAAATCATATCTTCTTTCAATGCGTCATTGTGAGGCAAATCATGCGTAAGATATCTTCTTGGTGGAACATCGACTACTCGGATGTGAATTCTTACGAGGAATGGCGAGTTTGGTTGGTTTCTATTCGAATTCAATCTAAACTTAAAGGAATTCGAAGGCGATACTTTGGATTGTGGTGGTATATGTGGAACTTCCGCAACAAGCTTTTGTTTGATAAGAAGATCCCTAAAAGGTCATCATATTTGATAATTTAGTTTCTAGTTCTTTTTATTGGTGTAAATTTAGATGTAAAGCGTCGTTCAAGTGGGACGATTGGCTTAAGAACCCTTTTATTGTTCTAGTTTGATCTAGCTCCTTGCTAGTGTTTTAATAAATCGCCGTTAAAAAAAAAATAGTATTAGATAAAAATAATAAGTAGTCGAAATACATTTAAAACTCAATCTATTCATATATTTTGCATCAAATATTATATAACGCAACTAAAATTATTTATTGTCAAAGTTAAGTAAGAAAGACTTACTGTAGAAAATTCAAATGAACATTTAATATGGGACGGAAGGAGTAAAGTATTTAAGAGTTGAAAAGTAAAATAAAGTTAAAAAATGTACGAATTTAATAAAGTTGTTGTAAATTGGATTATCGGAGGGTAAGATTATAAAGTTTGACAAAATAAATTATTAGATGACAAAAAAAAATAAATGAAACAAATGATTAGAAAACTGTTTGGTTATCAAGTTTGAGTAAATTATCTATATGCCTTCAGAGAAAAATTCAATTTAAATTTAGATCCAATGAATCAATTCTTTTTATTTAAAAAAAAAAAAAAAATGTTCTGACTAACAACGACACACAAACCTCAGGGGACTTTTTTACAAGTTGTGATTTTTGTTTTAAAATAAATATTTCAAAAAGTTAATCGTTCGTGTCCACATCGAATCCCCGCCTTTTAGCTTATACGTAAAATGAAATCATACAAATCATCGCTATGACTAATTAAATCATCTTTTTATAGAGGGTCAATTCAATATAATTTCGAAACTTTTTTTTCATTTTTTTTCAACACTTGTAGAAAAATCACACGCGATTTAAGAAATCATCACACGATTTTTCATACGAATCAATAAAAAATCAAAAAATAATTCGTCGAAAGATATCGTCATTCTGCTCATCGAAAGATAAAAAATATTTGTTGCGATGGTGTATTTTTTTATTTGACGATTTACTGTTTGCAAAATATTTTAATTTTAAAAAGAGATGAAAAGTGTGTGTGTGTTTTTTTTTTTTTTTTTTTGAATATAATTTTTTTGAACTTAATGAATATAATTGATTCATTTGATCTTTAGATAACTTTGTTTTACAGTGATCTCAACTCTATGCCTTTTTATATTTCATCCTTAAACATATGCCTAACTTGCTCTTCGTCCAGCTAAATGACAAATTACTCGGATCTTCTTCACATATGAATTACTACTTCAGATTTGATTTGGTAACTCAAACTCAAATATCCTTAACATTAAACAAAATAAAAAACAAAACAAAAAATATTTATCTTATTATAAAATAACCTAAGAGAACGTTTGGTTCAAGATATATAAATTGTGTCATTTAAAATTTTAACCAAAGAAAATGCTTCTCATATGAAAGGAATTTAAAATGGCCCACTTTTAACTCTATTCATACTATCAAAATTCGTGAACCCACATATTTATTGTGAACCAAACACATATATTGGAATGATTTTAATTTCAAGGGAGAATTTCATATATATCCATCATTTGATTCAAAATTTCATATATATCCAACCTAACTTGAAAATTTCATACATATCCCTCATTTGGTTAAAATTTCATATATATCCAACCTAACTTGAAATTTTCATATATATCCAATTTAAAACTTAAAATTTTCATATATGTCCAAATACCTAATTTATATATAATTAAAACCTTAAAATACATATTAGTACACATGGGTTACGAATATTATTATGATCCGTAATAAACAATTTCAGTAAACAAAACATATGTATACTTTATTGCTCCAAATACAATATATAAATCATAAAAACATGTTTCAAAGCTACGATTTATATATCGATTTGGAGCAATGAAGATACACATATATGGAAATAAGCTTTGAAACATTTTAACATTAAATGCTTACGATTTATATATCGATTTGGAGCAATATATGAATTTTGAAGAAATACATATGGCTGGATTTATATAAATTTTAATCAAATTTTTACGGATCATAATAATATTTGTAACCAAATGTTAATACTAATATAGTGATTTGATAGATTGTTTATATGGAAATAAGAAATATACATGTGAATTAAAAAAAAAAGAAAAAAAAACGAAGGGTTTAATGGACATTTTAACATTAAATGATAATAAATATGATTTTTTTTAAAATTTTAATTAATTATAAATTTGATATTTGGACATATATGAAAATTTTAAGCTTTTATATTCGATATATATTCGAAATTTTTAAGTTGAGAAAGTGACTCAAATTATCACACTTGAAAAAATAACCATAAATCCTTCGCAAGTATATATGAAATTTATACGAACAAAACGAAATATATATAATGAAATTTTAAAGTTAATAATTAAATATGATAACAATGTTAGATATATATAAACGAAATTTGAGAATGAATCAAATGAGAGATATTTATGAAATTATCCTTAATCAAACCCTCTCAAATTCCTGCAATTTGCCTCAACCCAACACATCCTAAGTTATTCGACTTGTACATCTAAGTCAAACAAATATCTAAAACGAAAAATTCAAGAAATACGAATCATTGAATTCTATCACACATATTTTCATGGTAAAGAATAAAGAGTTAGGTGAAACTGAAGGAGGGGATTGGATGAAGAAGTCGACCAAAAAGTGTTAGTTCGAGACTAATTAATTAATTTGTACGGCACCGAGTTTAATGGCCCACGAAGATTAATGTTTATAGTGCGAGAACGGGTACACGTAGTTTCTAAGTAGGTGAGATGTAGTTTTTTGGTGATGTAGTTGCACGGGTACATTAAAAGCTAAAACATACAAATGATCATTTTAAGTTTTGAAGAAATTTAGTGAGCATGGTTATTTTTAGAAAGAAGTAAAAACGAAAATATACCAATATTGTTTTTTGTTTATGAAGCATCAAAGTATATAGAAATCTTTAAAAAATGATTTTTACATACCTGGATGAAAACTGACTGTAAAAAACTAAGAATATTAGCATGAAAATGATGAAACAAAAGATAAGTATACAAATTTACAAAAAGTTGTAAATTGAAAAGGGAAAAAGAAAATACTTGCTATCATAGTATCATACTATCATGTAACAAAGCATGACATTCTAGAGAAAGTTAATTAGACTTCATTCTCGTTCAAAAAATAAACAAATAAATAAATAAATAAATAAATAAAATAAAATAAAATTAGACTTCATTCACCTTAATTTTATTGTTCAAAAAAAATATAGGAAAAAGAATTCTAAAATATGTACTTGATTTAATTGATTTAAAGACTAGATATTCTATATTAAAAACTAACAAAATGTTAGGAACTAAAAGACAAATAAAGTCACTGTAACGACCTTTAACAAACTACAACAAACACACATACAACGACCCTCAACAACGATCCTAACCAAAGTACATCGATTTTAAACAACTACGACAAATATTAACTATGGAATATCTCCTTAGGGTGGAGGAGAGCAGACTTAATACCCCAGGTCTACACCTCACCTCTATCCAATAAAACCTTCCAACTCAAAACTACCCAATTCTACCATAACACTACCATGTGGAGGGAGCTTGCATCTTCAAGATCCTAATTCCATTTTTTAAATACATAAAATCACATACAATATTTAAAATAAAAACATACAATTTCATTAAAAATAAAACATTACATAATACTTAAAAAAAAAAAACATAACATAATACTTAAAAATAACTAGATTAAAATAAAAACCCACTAATCATCGAGATGCAAGAAAGATTCACGCCTTCGTCTTCCGTGAGATCATATCGAAGACGGTCATGGAGAACTTCGCCTAAGAACTCCGCTACCACACCGTCGTCGAACACCTACTGGACCCAAGACACCATTATATGAACCGTTGAGATTGCCCTCCTCGCTTTATAACCATATTGTGCAAAATAACACACGCATGAACCCGATTGGCAATCTTCGCTTTGGTCATAGCTCGGAGAGGTCGATCGAGAATTTTCCATTTTCCTTTGAGAGCACCAAACCTCGCCGACATCCTTTCTCGCCTCTCTTTAACTTCAGAAATCTCTTTCCTTTGGCCGGTTGGACACGTATGCTTAACAAGTGGACCACTTAGGATAGATTCCATCCGCCAAATAAGAGCCGTTTGTAAAAGCGTCCATTCACGTGGAATGAACTATTCATCGCCGCTCCATTTCGATCCGTAAGATACAAGTCGATCGATTCAATACGTTGATATCGTTGTTTGACCCCTGCGGACCAAAAAGCATGCCAAATCCACATATCTTGTGACGCGTGACTTCAAGCATAATAATGGGAACACCATAGTCACTCTCGATATTGCCTCTCAAATGTCTAGGACAATTTTTCCATCCGACGCAGATACAATGAGGCTACCAAGCATCCTGGGAGGTGATGCTTCGCTCATGGGCCCGGAAAATGCGAGCAAGGTCGTGTCTTCGTCGGCCACGAAGTACTCTCGACCGCATAACCCAATGATGGCCTCACAAAATAATCAAGACTTTCACGTGACGCTCTTGCGCACATGCATAAATATTCATCATACTCATCAGCGGAATGTCGGTCATGAGTCGCCTAACGGCCGATGTGATTTTTGTTTCACCGTGAAACTTTTTTTCAATCGCGCGCCATAGCCTTCTTGAAAATATGGGTATCTCGCTCAATGTCACCCACTATTTGCAAAAACACGCTTTTCTCCATTCGAATTTTTTTAAGTAATTGTCGTTGTACTTTGGTGTTTCAACGAACTAATCATTCTCTAAAGTTTCAAGACCTATTTCCCATGACGATTTACACTAGTTCGCTAGAGCTTGCCGTGTCTTCATAATACCGCCGCTAGTTGAAGATATTTTGCAAACGAGCTACCCCGTGGATAGCTCGTCGGACGAAGACGGAATAACGTAATCCGAAGAATCGGAAGACATTTTTTTTGGAGAGATTAGTGTGTGTTTTTTTTTAAAGGTGGGGGTAATTTTTTTTTTGAGAGATTAGTGTATGTTTTTTGAAAGAAATGAGTGTATGTTATTTAGTTTTAAAGGGATTTTTTTTTACACTTATTGCATGTTACCGTTTGACTATGCAACGGTCGATTATTCAATATGAATCACGGGTACTCGCTCGAGCTCGGAGCTCGAATTCCGAGCTGAACCAACTACCCGAGCTAGGCGGGGCGGTGTACCCGCTCGGATACTTGGTACTCGATGCCTTACCCGCATCCCACTCCCTCCTCTCTTACCTTTATAGTTTGTGTATTTGTATTTATTTTTAAACCAAAACTCAAACTGAAATAATAAAAATGGTTATATGTAACTTCCTTTTAGTGGAAGAGAGATTTTTTTAGACAAACAAAAATAATAACTAAAGAGGGAGTAATGACATGGATTTTATAAAATTAAATAAAACATATAGAATGAAATAAAAAAAAAATAGTTTTACGTGATAGCAAAAACTATTATTGTAATGAATTTATTTAGAAATGATAATAACGTGTAAATTTTATAAAGAATAAATTGGGTAATGTCTATACTATTTTATAAAAAGTTGAAGACATTCTAAATAAAGTAGTCTTCAAATTTTTAAGATTATTAAGCCAATAGTCAATGTTGCTCACAATATTGGTCAATACAGACTTAATGAGTCAATATGTTTTGTATGTTAGAGGCACTTTATTTTGCTTACCTATAAATCCATGATTACTAAGGGACAAATCCCCACCATCCATCTAGTTTGATCTAATGGTGGATATTAACCTAAGATTTAGTAGATAAACCCTAAGTCCATGTTTTTTTTCTTGTCTTTTTGTCTTTCTTTTTTATTCACATTTTTTTTCTTCTTATTCACGTTTTTTTTAATTAACGTTTTTTTTTAATTCGCGTTTTTTTTTAATTTCGCTTTTTTTTCGTGTTTTTCCTTCGATTTCACACGCTTTCATCCGCTTTCACGCGTTTATAAGTTTTAGTCCGTTTTCATCATTTTCGTCCATTTTCATACGCCATCCGCTTTCACGCTGTTTTACTCTTTCATACGCTTTTGCTCGCTTTCATACGACCGTCCAGATTTTCGTTTCGTCCATTTTCTTAAGTTTTCGCTCGCTTTCACACGCTTCGACTATCACAAGTGATTTATGTGATATTCGAATATCACTGTGATTATCTCAATATCACTTTGTGATATTCTCAAAACACAAGTGATATTTTGTTAATATCACTTTGTGATTTTCTCGAATATCACGCCAGTGATATTCTCAATATCACGCCAGTGATTTTCTCAATATCACCGCGATATTCTCAATATCACACCGCGATATTCTCAATATCACCGCGATATTATGAATATCACTTGTGATTTTCTTGATATCATCAGTGATATTTTGAATATCACGATGATTTTCATGTTACAAAATATTAGTTGAAAATCACTTGTTATATTCAAAAATCACTTGTGGATTCGAATATCACAACCGATATTCTCAATATCACGAATATCACTTGTGATATTCGTAATATCACATAATATCACTTGCGATATTCACAAGATCATTTGTGATATTCGTAATATCACTTGGCCGCTCGTAACATCACTTGTGATATTCGAACGATGAAAACGCTTAAAACGGCCGAAAACATTTAATAACGGACGAAAACGTAAGAAAACGGACGAATATGTTTGAAAACGTAAAAACACGTATGAAAACGGACGAAAACGTATGAATAATGGACGAAAACGTAAGAAAACGGGCGAAAACGTATGAAAACGAACAAAAATGTATGAAAACGGACAAAAATGTATGAAAATGGGCGAAAACGTATGAAAACGGACGAAAACGTATGAAAGGGAAGGGAAAAAAAGGCGAATTAAAAAACGTAAATAACGTGAATTAAAAAAAACAAACAAACAAAAGAAAACGTGAATAATAAAAAATGTAAATTTAAAAAAATTAAACGTAAATATTAACAAAAAACGTTTATTAAAAAAAAAAAACAACTACTGATTATAACAAAAAACGTGAATAGTTAAAAAAACAAAAAAAGGAAGAAAGAAAGACAAAAAAAACAAAAAGACAAGAAAAAAACATGGACTTAGGTTTAGACATATTAAATCTTAGGTTAATCCCCACCACTAGATCAAATTAAATAGATGGTGGGGATTTGTCCCTTGGTAAGCATCAAAATAAGAGTAAGCATTTGAAAATTTCTCTTGTATGTTATTACTAACCAACTTTATAGTTGTTAAAAGCCCTTTTGTAACAGCACATTAATTAATTTTGTAATAGCCCATTAACTTCCATTAACTTGTGATCACCACAATCAAGGATATAAATCCCCCTCCCCATACACCAATTTCATTACTAGAAATCCCTCCACATGGTACCATACGTCGGTCCATATACGCGCAAATCTATATCAAATCCTCATCGGTCCAAAGTCAAAAGAAAAAAAAAAGAAATAAGACGAGAAGGTTATTAAACCCACAACAACAAGAACGACCTACAACATATATCCTATCTCATCTACTTAGGTCAACAAAAAAACCACACAACATCTCCTACCTCACGACTACAACATCTCAAATCCATCTCAACAAACCACAACAAAGATCCGAAACTAAAAAGACAACAAGACCTCATAATTTTCTTTCGTGTTTCACAAGAGTTTTCTAGACCTGTAACGATTTTAACACTCGAAAGAATAATCATCACATACCTGTCAGATACTTAACTTCTTTAAACTATTCGACAACTACAGAGAAAAAACAAGAACAAAAGTGTTCATATCCTTTATTTGGTTTTATGTGAAAACGAAAAACAAAACAATTAAATCGAACCTACCGAGACCTTTAGAAAGATCTTGATGTCGTGTTTCATAACTTCAGATTCGTGTGTTGTGAGATACGTGTTTTAGCATTAAGAAATTTATAGGTTGTGTCTGTGATTCGGATATGAACTTAAACAATAAGTTATTTATGTGTTTGCGATTCGGATTTGATAAATGGATGTGTTTGTGTTGTTACTGAAATAGAGAGAAGAAAATAGGAGGTGGCTGCGTGTTTGAGAAGAGAAAATAAGGTTATTGTGGAGAAAAATTAGGGATATAACCGCTAAAGATTAGGGCGTTTGTTTGTTAGTTGACGGATTTTGGGCTTAATACTTGCGTATGATTGTTAGTGGACCGGGGATATGAATTTTCTTGGGCATAATTTCGTTTTAGTTAATGACTAATATATTTCTAGATTTGGCCAAATGATCTCACACGAAATGTTTGGTATTTTTATCATGAGCCTTAATATCAAAGATATTGATTAAAGTTTATTTAGGCTGAAAATGGTTTTCGGCTCATTCAATGAAATTGAGTCGTATATTATTTGTATGATATATTTGATTTTGGGCTTTTGATATTAAGTTGGTTAATGCTAATAGTTTTTTTTTTTTTTTTTTTTTTTTTTTTTTTATTGGCAATTTTATTAAGACTAGCAAGAAGCTAGAAAAATTACAAACTAATGGTACTAGGATTTTTCATCCAAGTAACCCAGTTGAATTTAGTTTTACATCGACTATGATACCAAATGAAAGATAAATGAACTAAATCATCAAAGAGGATATCTCTACGAGGTTGAGACTCACAAAAAAGGAGAAGATTCCTGAACCTCCAAACTAACCACCACATCACATAATTAACACCTTCAAAAATCACCTTAACACCCTTGGAGAACATGATATTATTGAACCACAACAACCATTCTTCGTATGAGTCAATTGCGATGTCCTCTAGCTCCCACCAACTTAACATCTTTCTTCTTAGCTGCCGAGCCAAAGAGCAAGAAAAAAGGAGATGAGAAATAGATTCCACCGAGATGTTACATAAAGGGCAAAGGATGGAAGGAATATTCACTCCTCTAAGAGATAAGTTCAATCGGGTAGGAAGGTTGTCCAAACGAGATCTCCAAGCAAAGACATTGACCTTAATAGGAATAAAGTTTACCCATATAGTAGGAACATTCTCTTTTGGCAAAAGGGAATCATCAATAAAGTTACGAACCGATTTCAACGAAAACTTACCCGATGCCTCATGAGACCAAACCCAACGATCTAACATTGGAGGTAAAATTATATCATCGAGTTTAGAATGAAGGATATGCCGCTGATCTTCCTCAATGCCACCTCTAGGAGCACGACAAAAAGAGGTAACCAAAGAAACACTATTCAACTTATCTGCAACAGTAATATGTTTTGAAGATTCCAACGCGAATAGTCTTAGAAATTGATGTTTCAAAGCCGTCTCGCCTAACCAAATATCTTCCCAAAATAAAGAGTCTTCCCCATTACCAACTTTTTTATGAACAAGAGCCAAAAGATCCATACCTTTGTTTGCGAGAGATGAAGATTCCCGAATGATGTCAAGCCAAGGTGAACGCCTGGAGATAGAACCAAAAGAGTCGATCACGCCCTTATCACCATAAATAATTAAATAGCTTTAATAAATCTAGCCCATAGAGAAGAACCTTGCGTTAAAGGAGAGCACGGTTTGAAAAGGAGAGCACGGTTGAAAGCAAAAAGACTAGAAACACCAAGGTCGCCATATTTTTTAGAAGCTAATACTGTATTCCAACTAATCATTGCCATTTTCCTATCCGAACCATCACAACAACAACAACAACAACAACAACAACAACAACCCAATCACCGGGCGGGTATGGGAGGTAAAATATAGATGATCCTACCCACCCTTGGATAACCCGGGATTAGAGAGACTGCTTCCAACGAGACATCCGACAAGTGTAGGTGTGCGGGTGAGAAAGAGAAGAGAAGAAAGCAGAAGACAATAAAACAACAAGCACAAGCAGGAACGAAAGCAAGTAAAAAAAGGAAAAGGGGCACGGGAGAGAGCACAGGCAAAGGAACACAAAAACATGACACAAACCAAAAAACAAAGGAACAAAGCCCTAAGAGAAAGCAGGAAGACCAAAGGGAGCAACATAGAGCCAAGCAAAAACCAACATGCACGGACCTAAAGGTAAGGCAGAGCAACAAAACAAGGCACCAAAAACAAAAATAGGGCAAGAAAAGCAGGCGAACCTAAGAAACACAAAGCAAAAGCAAAGCAACGCACGGGGCCTAGAGCTACGGCAGAGCAAAAAAGAGGGCGCCAAAGACCGAAAACCCCGGGGTAAAGCAACCAAGAAACTCCTAAAATCCTAACCCACCAAAAACCACCTAAACCCCCTAAGACCCTAGCCAAATCTAACCGCAGATCCTAATCCTATCTCTCCACCCCTTCCTATCTGAGGTCATGTCCTCCGACATGTCTAGCTTAAGTCTATCCTCCCACCTGATATTGGGTCTGCCCCTTCTTCTCACGCCATCTACTACTAGCGCCTCGACCCTTCTAACCGGCCCTATTTGAGGCCTCCTCCTGACATGGCCGAACCACCTCAGTCTACCTTCTCTCATCTTCGAGATAATATTTCCGACGCCAAGTTTTTCTCTGAAAACTCCGTTCGGGATCATTCAAGCAAGGTTTTACCATAAGTCCATCTTAGCATCCCCGCCCGCCACCTCTACCCCGTTAGCATGGGCCTTGGAGATGGGCCAACACTGGATCCGTACAACATAGCCGGTCTAATCGCCACTCTATAAAATTTCCCCTTTAGCTTTAATGGGACGTTCCTGTCATAGAGGACTCCCGACGCCGCCCTCCATTTCGCCCAACCAGCTCTGATCTGGTGGGTTACGTCTCATCTATCCTCCCCGATTTGTGAATCATCGATCCCAAATATCTAAAAGACTCCGTGGGTGGCAGGATCTGGTCGCCGATACGAATATCCTCGTGGTGGCCTGACTCGCCTCTCCCAAAGACACATCTCAGGTATTCCGTCTTGTCTCTCGCCACCAGAGGTCGTTGTCTTCCGTGAGCCTCCTCCGGCCGAGTCCGATGTTTAACCTTTGGCCGATTCGCCACCAACACAATGTCACAAGAAAATCATGCTCCACGGGATGCCCTCTTGAATCCCTCGAGATAAGTCATCCAGGATCAAGGCGGAGAGGTAGGGACTTGAAGCAGATCCCTGGTGGAGCCCAACTCTCACCGGGAAAAACTCTGAGATCCCCACGGTGGATTGTACACGGGTCTTAGCCCCCTCGTACATATCCTTAATGACTCTCACGTATCTCCTTGGGGTTTCCTTCTCAAAAAGAGTTCTCCAAATCAACTCTCGTGGGACACTATCATATGTCTTTTGAAGGTCTAGGAACGCCATATGCATGTCCTTTTGTCTCTCTCTATACTTCTCTATGAGGCTCCTGAGAAGGTGAATAGCCTCAATCGAAGACCTTCCTGGCATAAAACCAAATTGGTTCTCAGACACCATCGCCTCCTTCTCGACCTCCTCTCAATAACTCTCCCACGCCTTCATGGTGTGGCTAAGGAGCTTGATGCCCTATAATTACTACACACTTGCACACCCCTTGTTCTTGTAGATGGGGATGACTTGTCACGAGTATCCATTCCTCCGGAATCTTAGCACCGAGAAGATCTTGTTGAAGAGACGAGTCACCATTCTTCCCCTCCCGACCTGTACCTCCACGCTTCTATGGGATTTGGTCCGGCCCTACCGCTTTGTTTCTTCCCATCTTCTGAAGTGCACCCTTCACTTCTGGTTGACTAATCCTCGAATAGTAGCATTCAGGTCTTAGGTTAATGTTCTCTTCTTCCCCGCTTCCTTTAGTGCTTCCTCCATTGAAAAGTGAGGAGAAATACTCTCTCCATCTTTTCCTAATATCTTCTTCGACCACAATAGTCCGTCCGCCAACATCTTTGATATATTTGACGTTTCCTATATCCCTCCTTCTTCTCTCTCGGGCTTTAGCAATCCTGAAAATATCGTTTGCCCCCTCTTTGGAGTCCAGTTTCTTGTACAAATCTCCATACGCCTTGTCCTTCGCCTACTGCCTTTTTCGCTTCTCTTTTAGCTACTTTATACCTCTCCTCCACGGCGGTAATGTCAGCTTGGTGGCCCTCTCGACACCGAAGAAGTTCTCTGAATCTGGATTGTTTCACAGCTACTTTGGATTGCACTTCCTCACTAAACCACCAAGATTCTATGTTGGGTGATTGTGTCCTAGCTGTCCCGCTAGCCACACCGAGGGACTCTTTAGTTGCGTCTTTAATGACGTCGGCCAGAATGGTCCACAACTGGTCCGCATCTCTAGCAGTCAATTCCGCCGACCGAGTTGAAAGTCGGTCATAGACTTTCGTTCTGAAAGACTCTGCCGCCCCACCATACAAATTCTTCCATAGAGTCCTCGCGAACCCATTAAAAAATTCCTTCGAATCGCTTCCATGCTATTAAGGACTCCCATAGGAACGTTGAAAATAGACATATGGTATAACGGAATAGAGCTTAAGACATATTTAATTAAAGTGAGACGACCACCTATAGAAAGAGTCTTGAGTTTCCATTTGGATAACCGAGAAGACACCTTAGATATGAATTCATCCCACGAATTAATTCTAGACATAACCCCACCAACTTTAAATCCAAGGTGAGTGAAAGGAGTAGAAAATGTCGAGCATTCCATAACTCTAGCTGCTAACTCAATCTCTTCTCTACGAACACCTATCCCCATAATCTTGCTTTTGTGAAGATTTATTTTAAGGCGGAATCCATATGAAAGCACTTCAAGACATTAACAATAGAATTGATATTCGACATATCCCATTTTCCAACAAAAATAGCATCATCCGCATAGAATAAATTGGAGATCATCAAAGAGTTATTAATGGAAATACCCGAGAAGAGACCAGCATCCTTAACATTCTTAAAGAAAGGTGAAGACTTTCCATGATCAAAATGAATAAGAAAGGGGAGATGGGGTCTCCTTGCTTTAAACCTTTGTGAAATTGAAACTCTGAGGTCGGGCTTCCATTAACAAGAACCGAACCCATGGCAGACTTGAGGCAGCCGTTAATCCAACCACACCATTTTTTGCCAAAACCAAACATCTTTAGAACATCTTATAAGTAATCCCATCTAACCGAGTCAAAAGCCTTTTCAAAATCAACCTTGAAAAACCAAGCTTTCAATTTCTTAGGATTACACCACGAGAGAAGCTCATTAAGAATAAATGGCCCATCAAGAATTTGACGATTTGTAATGAAGGCCGATTGAACATCACTAATAAGATCTGGAATAACAAAACTTAATCTGTTAGCCAAAATCTTAGCAATGATTTTATAAAGACTTCATATTAAACTTATGGGGCGAAAGTCTTTTACAACTTTAGCATCTTGAATCTTCGGGATTAAAGTAATAAAAGAGGAATTACAACCACGTGGGAACACACCTGAAGAGAAGAATTCATTTACAGCAACTATAATGTCATCTTCAAGGAACTTACAGTATCGACGAAAGAATTCAAAGGTAAAACCATCAGGACCAGGTGTTTTGTTCGTACCACAATCCCATGCCGCACGTTTGATCTCATCTTGAGAACATTACATTCCAACTCATCTATTTGCTCCAAAGACAAACGATTAGGGTACTGATTAGCAGGGCAGATCCTAAAAGAGCCATGTTTTGAGAATCTATGAGAAAAATGATTAAGAAATTCATTTTCACCAAACTTGGATTGACTAGCTGATGATGTACCCTCCGAGTAGCTTGAAGGACACTCCTCCGAGACGTGTCGAAGCCCTTCCATATGAAGGCCCAAGTTAGGATTCCAAAATATCCATAGGCGTCAAGCCATTCGTTAGCATGAAGGTTACCTAAGGGAATTAAGCCATTGAGCCTAAGCCCTTCGGTATGGTCGACGAAAGAACAATGGATAGGAGAACCTCCTAACTTGGTCAAACCCACGATCTCCCTCTCTCTGGCTTCCCGTCAAGTCCGAGAACATGGGTCACTAAGCCCTAGCGGTTACCCACAATCATGGGGCGCCCCATGATTTCCGACATTCATGCGTATGCTCTCAACCCTATTTCATTCACTATAAATAGGTTGATGGGCAATGGATTATGGTATGCTCATTTTCACACTCATCTCTTTACTTACACACACTTATACAACCATAACTCATACTTACTCTCACGCCGGAGGTGGTTCGTAGGGTCATACCCTGCGTAATCACTTAACGTAGTGTTTCGTATTTCTTATTCTTAGGTGAAAGGCAAGTCTTGGCCGAACATATACCCTCATACCTTTGATCATCATCAGCCCGGTAGTGCAATCTATTGTACAATCAAGGCGCCATCCATGGGACCACTACTATTAGTCCCGTAATCACCCACCCTAAAACCCCAACCAACTACACTATATTTACGGCATGGAACCGTGAAGAGAAGATACACCTCCACCGTGTTTCTACCCTAGTCCTCTCAACACAACTAACACCGATAATCTCGCCCCATAATGGCCTCAACCTTTACCACACGATCTCGCTTGGAAACTACTCCCGTACATCACGCCTCAACATCCGCTAACCCTATCCTCGATATTAGCCCGCCGTTGAGGCAAACTTTAAAGCCTTGGATTCTTTACTAAGGGCTCATAAAGGCGTGTTCGCAATCTTGAAATGCGAAGAGTTGGAATACTCCAAAGAGGAGTATGATGAAGAGATCGAAATAGAGGAGAGGCCTCAACTTTGTTAGGGGCGCCGCCCTGCGAAATGGTTCTCCTTCCATCGAAGGCCAAACGAAGGGTCAGAGGCTTTGAAAAAGGACCCGAGGAGATCCGAGAAGAAGGAAAGAATGCATGGTGAAAGAAGGAGCGAGAACTCTAACGGAGGAAGCAACCCGGTAGGAAACGGAGGAGTAAACCTACCCCTCCTAGTCGCCCATTTAGGAAGAGAGGGATGGTGGCTCCAATACCCCTTCATATGTTTCGAGTGTCTGAGGCCCTCCATACTCGTGCATGAATCGCCACCCCTCCGTAATGAACCCCTACCTACCGCTCAAACCTACAACACTTACCTCCGAATGGTTCACTCCCAAACCGAATTACCAAAGAAATGCCCTATGGACATGTTCCTACGCAATCGATGGGTGTAAACCCTTCGCACCAACCTTCTACTATTTACCCTACCTACACACGTACCATTTCCTAACCCGTATAATCCTACACTGCTTATCCACCTCCATGCAACCCGTACTATGCCAAAGCCTGGAGCTTGCACACCTTTCGTGAAGTGGATCAAGACTACCCTCACCGACGGCGTAAAGATGCCTACTCATATAGGCACCTACGATGGGAAAGGCGATCCCGATAACTTCCTCCATTTATTCAGATTGTGCAAAAGATTGCACTACCAGCTCATGAGGATCAAAGTAATGAGGGTGTGTGTTCCACCAAGACTCGCCAGAACCCGAGAATAAGAAATACTAAGACACTACGTTAGTGATTGCACGCAGGGTAGACCTCGCGAACCACCTCCCGCGAGAGTAAGTATGAGTTATGGTTGTATAAGTGTGTGAAAGTAAAGAGATGAGTGTGAAATGAGCATACCATAAACCATTGTCCGCCTAACCTATTTATAGTGGAAGAAATACGGTTAGAGGCACTCTTGCATGAATGTCGGAGATCATGGGGCGCCCCATGATTGTGGGTAACCGCTAGGGTTAGTGACCCACGCTCGCACTTGACGGGAAGCCAAGAGAGAGGGAGATCGGGTTTGACTAAGTCGAGGTTCCTTATCCATTGTTCCTTCACAACCGCACTCAAGGGCTTAGGGTCGCGAATGGCGAATTCCCCTAAGGTAACCTTCGTACAACGAATGGTTTGACGCCTATGGATATTTCGGAATCCTAACTTGGGCCTTCAGATGGAAGGGCTTCACACGCCCTGAGGAGTGTCCTTCGAGCTACCTGAGGGTACATCATCAAGCCCCCAATGAAAGTGATGCATATGAGCGAGGAGGCATTGCTTTCGACTTCATGCTTCAAAAACACCATCCCGCCGCTAAACATACTAGTTGGAAGATAACTATGCAACTAACCAAGCGCATTAAATGCTAATTAAAAGATCCACCGCCCCGCCACAAAGGATCACTTATCCCCATATTACCCGGAGACCAAAAGTCTTTATTTAAAATTTAAAAGTGGTTTGTCTTGGATAAAAGTGATCGAGATGGACACGTGTGAATTAGGAGACGGTAAAAAGGGTATTTAAGGGAATATGATGAAACCCTAAAATACTTTTACTCTCTCCGCTCCATTTACACGCAAAGAAACTTTCGAAAGCACACCATCTTCGAAACCAAGGTAAACACTTTTCTCCTCTTGTAGATTGTTTCAAAAATAGGAACATGGATTCTAAGTTTATTATAAAACAACAAAAGTGCACTTTGTCTCGCTAAAGATTTGCATGATCATTTAGCCGATTATCCTATTCCAATAGAACATAAAGTGATGTTACCCAAACCCACTCGTGGTATCTTTGATGCCCTCCGTGTTTCGTAGGTTGTATACTCATGCATTTAGTCACTCAAACCTTAGGATTCCACCGCACCCATTGATTTTGGAATTTATGCAAGACTATAAAGTTCATATCTCTAGATTCAATCCTTTGGGTTTGCCAAATTGACTACATTCATAGTGATGTGCAAAGCCTACGGATATGAACCAACCTTGACAGCTTTTAAGAGGATTCTTGAACTTGTACCCGGGGCAATTGGTTGACACTAGCAAAAGACTGAGCGATGTACCCACTGCTTTTGAGAAAGTGTACACAAACATATCGGGTTGAAGGGTAGCTTTTTCACGCAAGACACTATTGTTCCCCCGCATATTCGTAGTCACGAACAAGGAAAATAGGTATAATGCTAAACGGTATATCGACCCCCCTCACGAGGTTCGGAGTGATCCTTGTTACCTACGCTTGGCAAAGTACCGTGGATGTGCAAGTATTCCCAAGCCATCTTATACATGGTCGATTGCTCGTAGTCGAGGGTCTCCCAAGAAGCCTATGATCATATACCAAGGAAAAGTATGTTTATCCACTTTTATTTAAATAGACCAATGTAGCAATCGATATTTATTCTTTTGCTTTGATTTTGCAGAGATGTCGCTCGTAAACTTCATGTTCCAAGAATTTGATGAAGATTTAAGTTTCATGCTCATGGAGAAAGCCGAGGAGTCTTATGGCGCTGGCTCCCTTCAACATCTGTGAATAACAATGAGGTAAGCATCCCAAGCCGAGCCTATTTCATCAAGACCCCACAATCTGCTGCGGGCGGTCACATCCCAACCGGTGGAGAACATTGTCGACTCGGACGATCCTCGCGGATGAGGATGTCCCCGCTGTTGGCTCAACAGAATAGCCGATAGGCTAAAGAGTAGGAAAGGGACAATGCCAAGGTCACAAATCCAACAAAAGGAAGAATCTCCGCCACCTCTAGGAGTAGGGTTGTGAAGCATAAAAGTACCGAGGCGTAAAGCTTATCAAGTCTCGCTCAATTGCCCGATGAATCCGCTGAGGTTCATGGTAAGTATTTCGCCTTATGAGACATTGTGAAGGTAAAATATAACCGTTATGCTAACTCGTATATTTCGTTGCTCGTAGGTCTTCCGAGACGAAGGAGCTTCCAAATGCCTTAGCCCGCCATCGGATTGTTGACCATGCGACCCTCCACAAAGGGAAGAGTATGCTAGAGAACATGTCCATTGAGAAGTTCTCGTGACATGCATGATAATGGGGTTGCGAGGCGGTGCGTGATGGATAATCACTTGAATGCCCGCACTGTGGGGTTGCTCGTAACCGCGGGCCAAGCCGGAAGCAAAGTGTGACGAGATTGAGGGAACGCTGAGAAGAACCCCGTCGCCCAAGACCTTCGAGAAAAGATAGCTCACTGACCGTGGAACGTGGCAATCTCAAACCGGAAGAAGCTAAGGTTATTACTCTCACCGGTCGAATGTCGCCTCGAGGCTAAATGCGCTGGGTTGGAAAGTGAGAAGGTTAGGCTTGGAGAGGTAGAGGTAAAGTTGAGGGAGGAGATCGACGGCCCGCAAATGAGGTATAAGATGCTGCGAAAGACCGTGCGTGTTGTTTCAAGGTGGTGCCTTACATAGCCATGGAACTCTATCATAGTGACGAGCCGGGAGCTCGATGTGGAAGGTCATCAAGTCACCCCTATTTCATGGACGGTGTTTGGCTCGAGGAGGTCGCCAAAACAGTAAGCCTCGTGGACCTCTCCAAGATTGAATGCTACCGTCCCACTTCGCAGTCGAATATGATGAGGCAGAAATGCATTTGCCACCGCAGTACTCCTTCCTTGCCGAGGCAACCAAAGATCCAATGGCACCCTCAAGATCTCCTGCCTAAGAAACCTCGAAACCAAGCCTACCACTCCAACCAAGAAGACCATGTCTACTAAACCAGCCTCAAGCAACCTCCTCCACTCCTCTCCAAGAAACAAGAATGAAGGTCGCTCTGTTAGCGTAATTTGGTTCCAAAGGGTGGCATGTACCCTTAAGACAATTTATTTTATGTGACAATGTGTGTCGTGTTTCCCAAACAATTTAACTGCTTGTGATGTATGGCCATGTGCCAAAACAATTTGACAGAGTCTAGGCTCCTTATGTGGTATAAGGGCATTAGTCTGTATTTTGAATGCAATAGTGTAGAGGACATACCTCTACATATTTAGCTTAAGTTTGTTATGTAAACTTCTCTTACGCCATTTTTGCGACGCTTAAATTTTACAACCTAAGGTTCAACAACCTCATTGTGTGTAAATTACAACACCAAGAATATAATGGCCAACTTGACCATTGATGTAGGGTCGCGACCCACTCTATCTCGTATCCTTTACATAGCATGGCTTTGTTAAAAAAATTTTTTTACAAGCGCCAAAATCTACTAGAGAGTTAATGTGAATGTTTAAGTTGGCTTTGAATAATAAGGCATATGTTACACCTCAAGCCATTCGACATTGAAACTCATTAACGACTTGGTTGAACAAATCTTGTGTTTAAGAAACGAAGCAAGAGATTTGTGGAAATGTCTTATTTATCATTGAATTGGTAGGAGGATTACATCATTCTTGAAATGAAAACTAAGACAACTACCAATAATGTGTGCTTTCCTTGAGAAGCTTTTGATTACAAGAAAAAGTTAAAGTACTTTTTAAACATAGAACTTTCAAGGTTCGCACTCATTCCATGTCCCGTCGATGGGTTCTCCGAGAAGAGTGGCCAATTTGTATGCTCCATTGCCGTAGGCCTCGCCTACCATGTAGGGTCCTTCCCAAGTTGGTCCCGCTTTCCTCGACACTGCTTTGCTTGCACTGTTGAGGCGCAGACATATTCTCCGGCTTGAAAGTGGAAGGTCCGACCCTTTGTTATAGTAGCCTTCGATCTTATGTTTGTGTATTGCTTCTGATGGAGGCTATTTCTCCTTTCTTCTAGGAGATCAAGGTTTTCCCGATCCTATCGTCATTTTGGGAGGCATCATACGCTGCCACACGCCCGTGTGTACAATTAGTTCCGGGGATGACCGCTCGTTCCGTATGTTAGTCAAGGGGTTTCTCCGCTGCTTGACTTAGGATGTGTTCGGTGAGCCCATAAGACTTGAGGGAGCTCGCCCACCCATCCGTGATGAGTTCGACCTAGCCTTTTCTCGATCCCTTTGACGATTTCTCTGCTTGTAACCTCCACTTGTCCATTACCTTGTGGGTGATAGACGGATGTCCGTGATTGTTTTATGTTGAGCCCTTGATGTAAGTCATAAAGACTCCTTCGACAAACTGCTTCCCGCTGTCGACATGATGATGCGGGTACTCCGAATCAGCACACAATGTGTTCCCATACAAACTTCTCGATCCGCCTTCCCGTCACCGAGGCTAGGGTTTTGCTTCCACCCACTTGGTGAAGTAGTCGATCGCTACTAGCAAGAACTTGACTCCTCCGAGCTATAGGCATAGGCCCTACAATATCGATGCCCCATCGGGAGAAGGGCCATGGATGTCACACTTGTCATATCTTGCTTCGGCATTTTGGAACGCTTGAGTGTATCCGACAAGCTTCACACTTGAGGATGATTTCGCCATGCCCCTGCATCGAGGGCCAATAGTAGCCCAACTTCATTATCTTCGAGACAACCGAGCGAGGTCCCGCATGGAGACCGCAAGATCCTTCATGGACTTCGCTATGATGCTCAAGCTTGCTTGGGGCCTACGATCGTAACCAAGGTGATAAAACGACCTCCTATATGGGTTTTCCTATTAGCCAGCATCATGGGACTTAACCCGAATCTTTCTTGCAAGCTTGGGATCTTCGTGAGAAGACCACTTATCAAATATTCCCTTATGGGAGTCATCCATGTCTCCTTCTTCGTGAATCACATCGGCGACCTCTTTGAGAACGATGGATCTTTCGTGAAGGATTTCCACGAGAACCTCCTTAGTGAGATGAGCGAAAGCCATGGAAGCTAGCTTGCTTAATGCGCTCCGCTTTTTGTTCTCGTTCACGAACATGTTGGATGGTGTAAGAGTTGAAGTTTTCAAGCATCTCTTTGTCTTTTCCAAGTACTGCTTGATGACGGGTTGCCTTGCTTCAGAGGAACTCGCCACTTGGTTTGCCACCAATTGGGAATCTACGAAGACCGCGAGAGCTTTGACCTCCATATCTTTGGCTAGTCGGAGTCCCGCTAATAGCGCTCAGATTCGCTTCGTTGTTTGTGGCTTCAACTCAAACCAAGAGCATATGTATGCTCCTTCCTTCGTGATCGACTAACATTAGACCCGCCCCGAGCCATCGAACCGGATGCTCCATCTGTAAAGCTTCCATTCAACTCGCTTGAGAAAGATTAGCTTTGGGCTTTTCCTTTTCTTCATCGGGTCCGAAGGTGTTTCGCCAAGAAGTCTCATGAGATTTGCCTTTGATAGAACTACGCCCTTAAACTCGATTTCATGTTCTCCGAGTTCAATAGCCCATTTAGCCACCCTTCCGCACTTTTCGTGTTTAGACAAGATCCGCCTGGGCTTATCGGTTAAGACCAGAATTGGGCGGGCTCGAAATAGCGCCGAGTCTCCTTGTCACAGAAATTAAGGCGAGCACTAACTTCTCCAAGGTCAGGGTAGTTGACCTCCGCCTCCTTGTAGGACCCTCCGACAAAGTAGATTGGGATCTGCCGCTTTCTCTCTCGCCATAAGGATCAAGCTAATACTTTCACGAGGATGCCAATACATAAACAACACTTCGCCTTTGATTGGGGTGTAGTGTTGGAAGTATTTCAATGAACTCCTTCATCTTCTCGAAGGCTACTTCAGCCCCGACTCCATTGGAAAGTTTTCTTGTCCGCATCCTTTGAGTGTCTTGAAGAAGGGTAGGGACCCGCGCTCCTTTCGACAAAAATCGACTTAAGGCCGCCAACTTCCCATTCAGCTCGCACGCCTTTTAGACACTTAGGGCTTGAGATCGGAGATGGCTTTGACCTTAGAGGGTTAGCTCGTATCCCCGCTTAGTGATCAAATGTCCTAAGAATTGTCCTTCCTCGACAATCAAGGAGCATTTCTTAGGGTTCACCATGTTGATTGCCCGAGTCGATCGAATGTTTCCTCATACATCAAGGAGTAGGTCCTCCTCGCCTTGCTCTTGATAACCATGTCATCAACGAGGCTTCGAGATTTCGCCATCTATTTGTTGAAGGCTTTATCTACGAGACGTTGGTAAGCAGCCCCTGCTCTTCAAACCGGCGGCATCTTTCTCAGTAATAAGAGACACCTTTACTTGTGTAGAAGGTCGCTTTTCCTCGCCCTCCTGGCCATCCGGATCCGATGGTACCCTTGTAGGCATCTAAGAAGCATTTTAACCGAAGCCCGCCAAGGATTCTACCTTCCAATCGATTTCGGTAGGGGTAGCAATCCTAGGGCATGCTTTGTTGATGTCGCGAAATCCACGCACACGCGCCATCCTCCGTCGCTTTTTTACCAAAGACCGGTCACACCCAAGTTTGGTATTTAACCTCCTCGTGATGCCCGCTGTGTAAGTTCATCAACTTTTTGCAAGTCGCGCGCTTTTTTCGTGGGCAAGGCTTCTTTTTCTCGCTTTATGGGCTCAATGTGCTTGTACTCATTGAGTTTATGCTCCATCAAGGACCGCCCATCTATCGCCAATGTTCTTGGAACACCGTCATGTCGAATATTTCCAAGCAAAGACATCAAGGTTAGTACGTAATAGCCTCGTGAGCTTCGCTTTGAAATTCGCCGGAGTTGCTTCCTACTACCACCGCCTGCTCAGATAGCTAGGGTTTACGACAACTCGCCTCCTCTCAGATCCGCATAACTAAGAATTGCCATCTGAGGCTCCTCCGATTCCTCTCTCGATCTTTTGACACCATATACACCCTTATCCGCCCCATAACTAGAATGAATAGCCCTACTCCGGGGGGTTTGGAACTTAATGGCAAAGATGTATAGTAGAAACAACAATTCCCATTTTTGCATAGTTGTCCTCCCTATTAATAAATTATAAGGAGAATCGACCTTACTATGACGAAAATGAGTGTCTCCGCAAGGGATAAGGGACCTTGCCTATGGTGACTTCCAACGGTATTTCTCCCGAGGCCATGAGTGTTCACCAGAGAACCCTACTAGCGGTGCTTTTGAGTCGACCTCCGTGAGCGATAGATGAATTGAGCTTTAGGAAACAATGCTCGAGATGATTTCGCAGAGCTCCGCAATCCATATACGCCGGTTCACCTCCCCGCTGGATATGTGTACCTTGATGATCACGGATCGGTCGAAGGTGTTCGCCTCGATATGTGGGAAAGGTTATTTCCCACACTTCCTAGCTCTTCTTCCGCTTCCTTCCTCTTCAAAGTGGTATCGCGCTTGTGTACCATCGCATCGGAGCTTCATGGGCGTAGTTTCCTTCTTGTTACCCTTCCATTCTCCTAGTCGAGTATCGAGAATTTGTCCTTTCCTTCTTTATGCCTTTGACCGTGTGTGCTAACCGTCCGGATCGCATCGCTTCTTCGATCCGCTTTAATTCCCTCGCAGCTGTTCGTGTCATGTCCATGATCTTCATGGAAATGGCAAGATTGACATGTCTCGCCTTGCCTCGTGTTATCATCCGAGGCGAGGATCAAGGATTTTGCGGCCTTCTCCGCCGCCAGATTTCTGGGAGATTTAACCAAGTTTGCCGTAAATCCATGGTTCGAGCCTTTGTTGTAGGGGTGAAGCGATCTCTGCTCTTCTTCTTGTTTTTGGATCCTTCCTGTGAGGACCCTCAGAGAATTTGTCGATGCTTCCTTTGGCTCTATCGGAGCCCCGCTTGTCGCTACCTCCTTAGACTCAATCCGTGTAAGCCTTCTCAATCAAGGCCTTGTAGGTGTTGGGAAGATCGGTGGACGTGAATTCCACCAAGCTTCGAGTTCGGAGGCCATGTACAAAACCGAGATCCTCCGATCTTCATGTAGACCCATAACTGCAAAGTTTCATCACAGTATCCGTAACGAAGGCTCTCGTGCTTTCGTTGTCCCTTTGTTTGATGGTGTGCACGGTTAAGTGAGTTTTGTGTGCTTCTTCACGGCTAAAGTGTAACCGAACTTAGCCTTAAGATCATCTAGACTCACAATGCTTCCCGCCTTCCGTCTGCTCCACCATATTCTTGCGGAGTCTCCGAGCGCAGTACGTGAACATATGGCATGCTACCGCATGACCCACTTTTGCATTTTGATAGCGCCTTCAAATAAATGGAGAAAGTTGTCGGATCACCTTTTCCGTCAGAGGTGCCTATATGAGTAGGCATCTTCACGCCGCCGTAAAGGGTAGTCCTCGATCCATTTCACGGCGGGTGTGCAAGCTCCAGAGGCTTCGCACCGTAAGGGTTGTACGGAGGTGGATAAACCGTGTAGGGTTATACGGGTTAGGAAATGGTCGTGAATAGGTAGGTACGCAGGGAAGTTTGGTACGAAGGGTATATTCCCATCGATTGTGTAGGAATCATCCGTAGGGCATCCGCCGCAATTCGGTTTGGGATTGAACCATTTGGAGGGTAAGTGTTGTAGGTTTGAGTAGGTAAGTAGGGATTCATTCCTGAGGGGTAATTGGTTCATGTTGGAGTAGGGAGATGGATCTCCGATACTCAAACATAAGAGGGTGGTACCGAGCCCCGCCTTCTCTTCCCAAATGTGTCGCTAGAAGAGGAGGCAGTTTACCCTCCATTTCCTATCGGGTTGCTTCCTCCGCTGGAGTTCTCGCCCTTCTTTCACCATGCATTCTCGTCCTTCTACCCGGATTTCCTCCGAGTCCTTCTTCAAAACCCACGGTCCTTCCATTTGACCTTCTAACGGAAGGGAACCATTTCAGAGGGCCGAGCGCCCGCCCCATAGGTCGAGGCCTGCCCTCTACTTCAATCTCCTCGCATACTCTTCACTGGAGTACTCCAACCCCTCCGCATTGCAGTTACTTAACTTGTCTCTCGTGAGCCCTTAGCAAAGAATCTAAGGCCTCAAAGTTTGCCTCACGGGCGGGACCGATGTCCGAGTAGGTTAGCGGATGTTGAGGCGTGATGCACGGAGTAGTTTCCAAACGAGATCGTGCGGTGAAGGTTGAGGTTGTTATGGGGCGAGGTTATCGGTGTTAGTTGTGGTGAGTGGGACCGAGTAGAGAAACCCGTGGAGGTGAATCTTCTTCATCGGTTCCATGCCGAAAAGTAGCGAGTTGGTTAAGGTATTAGGACCGGGTGATTACGGACTAATAGTTGTGGTCCCACGGATGGCGCCACCGATTGTGCAAAAGATTGCACTACCGTGCTCATGAGGATCAAAGTAATGAGGGTGTGTGTTCCAGCCAAGACTCGCTGTAACCCGAGAATAAGAAATACTAAGACACTACGTTAGTGATTACGCAGGGTAGGACCTCGCGAACCACCTCCGCGTGAGAGTAAGTATGAGTTATGGTTGTATAAGTGTGTGAAAGTAAAGAGATGAGTGTGAAATGAGCATACCATAAACCATTGTCCGCCTAACCTATTTATAGTGGAAGAAATACGGTTAGAGGCACTCTTGCATGAATGTCGGAGATCATGGGGCGCCCCATGATTGTGGGTAACCGCTAGGGTTAGTGACCCACGCTCGCACTTGACGGGAAGCCAAGAGAGAGGAGATCGTGGTTTGACTAAGTCGAGGTTCCTTATCCATTGTTCCTTCACAACCGTGACTCAAAGGGCTTAGGGTCGCGAATGGCGAATTCCCTAAGGTAACCTTCGTTCGTCAACGAATGGTTTGACGCCTATGGATATTTCTACCGCATCCTAACTTGGGCCTTCAGATGGAAGGGCTTCGACATCGCCCTGAGGAGTGTCCTTCGAGCTACCATCACGAGGGTACATCATCATTAGTAGGGTTCTCCGGCGAGGGCCCCCGGGAGAAGTAAATCACCCTAGCGAAGGCATCTCTCCTTATAATCGGGAGAAAACTATGCAAAAGATGGGCATTGTTGTTTCCACCATACATGTCGCTATTAAGTTCCAAACCCCTTGACCTGCAATTATGGGGGGAGGAGTCTCCTATAGCAATTCTAAGTCGCACGGATGCGGAGGAGCGAGTTGTAGTTAACCCTAGCTACCCCGAACAAGGGAAAGCAACTCCTGCGAATTTTAAAGCGAAGTTTATGGAACTGCTAGGACTAACCTTGATGTTTTTGCTTGGAAATATTCGACATGACGCCAAGAACTTTGCCGATCGACGGACGCCCTTCGAGCGGAGCATAAACTCAATGAGTACAAACACATTGGCCGATAAAATGTAAAGGAGGAGCTAGCCCCAAAGAAACGCTGCACTGCAAAGAAGTGGACGAACTCACACGCAGTGAATCTAAGGAAGTTATACCAAACACAGGTAGCCAACCCAAGAATGGTCAAAAGAGCGACGGAAGGTGGCGCGTGCGCTGACTTCACCGACATCAACAAAGCATGCCCGGATTGCTACCCCTACCGTAAATTGATCGAAGGTAGAATCCTTGGCGATTTCCGTTAAAATGCTTCTAGATGCCTACAAAGGGTATCATAATATCCAAATGGCAAAGGAAGGACGAAGAAAAGACATCCTTCTACACAAGCAAAGGTGTTCATCGTTACGTAAAGATGCCCTTCTGATTAAAGAATGCAGGGCGACTTACCAACGCCTCGTAGATAAAGCCTTCAACAAACAAATAGGCGTAAATCTCGAGCATACGTTGATGACATGGTTATCAAGAGCAAGACGGAGGAGGACCTACTCCTCGATGTACATGAAACCTTTGACCAACTTCAAGCGATTAACATGAAGTCAACCCTAAGAAATGCTCCTTCGTGTCAAAGAGGACAATTCCTAGGGCATTTGATCACTAAACAGGGATAAAGGCTAATCCTCTAAGGTCAAGGCACTTCCGATCTCCAAGCCCCTAAGTGTCTAAAAGACGTGCATAGTCTAAATGGGAAGTCGGCAACTTTAAGCCGATTTTTATCGAAAGGGTCGATGTCCCTACCATTCTTCAAGACACTCAAAGGATGCGTGGACAAGAAAACTTTTCAATGGAGCCGTGATGCAAGGTCGCCGTTCGAAAGATGAAGGAGTTCATTGAAATCCTTCCAACACTTACACCCAATCAAAGGCGGTGTTGTTCATGTACTTAGCATCCTCAATGGAGAGTATTAGCGCAGCCTTATGGCGTAACGAGACAAACGGCAATCCCCATTTACTTTGTCGCTAGGTCCTACAAGGAGCAAAGATCAACTATCCAACATTGGAGAAGTTAATACTAGCCCTAATCTACGCAGCAAGGAGGTTCGACGCTATTTCCGTGCCCATCCAATCACGTCTTAACCGACAAGCCACTCAAACAGATCTTGTCAAAACCTCGAAAAGTCCGGGAGGGTGGCTAAATGGGCTATTGAATTGGAGAACATGAAATCGAGTTCAAAGGACTAAACTCTATTAAAGGCCAAATTCTCGCAGATTTCTTGGCAAAAACACCTTCCGAACTCGACGAGAAAAAAGAGCCCAAAACCAACCTCATTCAAGTGCAGTCGAATGGAAGCTTTACACGATGGAGCATCCAAATCGATGGTTCTAGAGCAGTCTAATGTTGGTCACCGTCGGGAAGGAGCATACATATGCTCTTCGCTTTGAGTTCGGCCACAAACAACGAAGCGGAATATGAAGCGCTACTAGCAGCCTCGATTAGCTAAAGATATGGAGGTCAAAGATCTCATTGTTTCGTGAGACTCCAATTGGTAGCAAACCAAGTGACAGTGCTCCTATGAAGGGCAACCCGTCATCAAACAAGACTTGGAAAAACAAAGGAGATGTCGGAAAACTTCCACCCTACACCATCCAAAGATGTTCATAGGAATCGTAACAAGAAGGCGACGCACTAAGTAAGCTAGCTTCAATGGCCTTCGCTCATCTCACTAAAGAAGTACTCGTCAAGTCCTTCCCGAAGATCCATTGTTCTCAAAGAAGTTATCGATGTGATTCACGGGAAGGAGAGACGTGGATGACTCCCATAAGGGAATATTTGATAAGTGGTCTTCCCCAAGATCCCAAGCTAGCAAGGAAGGTTCGGGTTAAGTCCCCACAAGACGGCTAATAGGGAAACCCTATATAGAAGGTCATTTTATCACCTTGGTTAAGATGTGTAGGGACCCAAGCAAGCTTCGAGCATCATCTCCAAGTCCATGAAGGATCCCGCGTCTCCATGCAGACCCCGCCATTGTCTCAAGATAATGAAATTGGGCTACTATTGGCCTTCGATGCATGTGGACGCAACCAAATCATTCTCAAATGCGAAGCTTGTCGATACACTCAAACGCTCCAAAATGCCAAGCAAGACATGACAAGTGTAACATCCGCATGGCCCTTCTCTCAATGGGGCATCGATATTGTAGGCCTATGCCTATAGCGCCCGAGGAGTCAAATTCTTCTTGGTAGTGATCGATTACTTTACTAAGTGGGTGGAAGCTAAACCCTTAGCCTCCATAATGTGGAGACAGATCGAGAAGTTTGTATGGGAGCACATTGTGTGCGATTCTGAGTGCCCACATAATCATATCTCGACAACGGAAGCGCTTTGTCGAAGGAGTCTTCTACGACTTCGCCAAGGGCTCAACATAAAGCAATCTGGACATCCGCTCACCATCCTCAAGGTAACGGACAAGTGGAGGTTACAAACAGAGACATTGTCAAAGGGTCGAGAAAAGGCTAGGATGAACTCATCATGGATGGGTGGATGAGCTCCTCAAGTATTATGGGCTCACAGACACATCCTAAGTCAAGCAATGGTGAAACCCCTTCACCCAACATACGGAATGTAAGCGGTCATCCCTTTGAACTAATTGTACACACGGAGCGTGTGGCAACGTATGATGCCTCCCAAAATGACGAAGGATCGGGAAAACCTTGATCTCCTAGAAGAAAGACGAGAAATAGCCTCCATCCGAGAAGCAATACACAAACATAAGATCAAGGCTACTATAACAAAAGGGTCGACCTTCCACTTTCAAGCTTGAGAATATGTGCTACGCCTCAATAGTGCAAGCAAAGCGTAGTATCGTGGAAAGCCGGGACCAACTTGGGAAGGACCCTACATGGTAGCCGAGGCTTCACGAATGGAGCCTACAAATTGGCCACTCTTCCTGGAGAACCCATCGACAGACATGGAATGGTACGAACCTTCGAAAGTTCTATGTTTAAGAAGTACTTTTACTTTTTCTTGTAATTAGAAGCTTCTCAAGGAAAGCAAACATTATTGGTAGTTGTCTTAGTTTTCATTTCAAGAATGATGTAATCCTCCCTACCAATTCAATGATAAATAAGACATTTCCCACAAATCTCTTGCTTCGCTTTTTAAACACAAAGATTTGTTCACCAAGTCATTAATGAGTTTCAATGTCGAATGGCTTCAGGTGTAATACATGCCTTATCATTTAAGCCAACTTAAACATTCACATTAACTCTCCTAGTAGTTTTGGCGCTTGTAAAATATTTTTTTTACAAAGTCATACTATGTAAAGGATTTGAGATAGAGTGGTCGCGACTCGCCAATGATCAAGTTGGTCATTATATTCTTGGTGTTGTAATTTACACACAATGAGGTTGTTTAACCTTAGGTTGTAAAACTTAAGCGTCGGAAAAATGGCGTGCATTTAGTTAACAAAACAAACATAAATAATAAATAAGTGTGTAGGGTATTCCCCACACCATACCATTCAAAATAAGGGCTAGTGCCCTTGTACACTGCATGAGGAGCCTAAACCCCGCTTAAATTGTTTTGGCCCATGGCCATACATCACAAGCATTTAAATTGTTTACTGAACAAGACAAGCATTGTCACATAAAATAAATTGTCTTAAAGGTACATGCCACCCTTTGAACCAAATTATCGCCGACATGGCACCTTCATTCTTGCTTTTTAGAGATGGAGTGGGGGATGGTTGCACCGAGATAGGCTTGGTAGACATAGTCTTCTTGGTGGGAGTGGTAGGCTTCAACTTATGAGGTTTCTTGAAAGGAGATCTTCGAGGGCGCCATAGGATCTTTGGTAGCCTCAAAGAAGGAAGGAGTACTCAGCTTGCAATGCATTTCTCGCCTCATCATACTCACCTTCAAGTGGGACGGTAGCATTCAATCTTGGAGAGGTCCACGGCTTACCTGCTTTGGCGCCTCCTCCAACGCCAAGCACCGTCCATGAAATATGGTCGATTTGATGACCTTCCACATCCGAGCTCCCAATTCATCACCGTGATAGAGCTCCATGGCTATGTAAGGCACCACCTTCAAACAACCTCCGCACGATCCTTTGCAACCTTTTATACCTCATCCGCAAACCATCGATTTCCTCCTCAACTTTACTTCTACCTCCCGAGCCTAGCCTTCTCACCCTCCAAACTAGTACATTTAGCCTCAAGCACAAAGATTTTGACCAATGAGAGTAGCTAACCTTGGCTTCTTCCACCTTCAGTCTAACAATTTCGGTTGTCAACTCTTCAATTTTTTCTCAAGGTCTTGAACGAGGGATTCTTCGCCATGTCCTTCTCTATCTCAACATTCCAATTCAATCTCCCGCCACCTTTCCAACATCACATCCATCTCTCGCCTAGCCTTGGTCACACCGAGCAACTCCCGGTCCTTGTATTCAAGTGATTATCCATTATCGCTTGCCTCGCAACCCCATTATCATGCATGTCACAAAACCTTTCAATGGACATGTTGTTCAAAGATACTCTTCCATGAAGGGGGGGTCACATGGTCAACAATTTGATGATGTGCCAAAGCATTGGGGAGTTCCTTCGTCTCGAAGACCCGTGAGCAATACAATGTATAAAGGTTAAGTTAATTTTGATACTTGTAACCACATGTTTCATAAGGAAAACTACTTACCATGAACCTCAACGGATTCATCCGTAACTCAAGGCGACTTCACAAACTTTCTACCTCGACACTCTTTGCTTCACAACCCTATCCCGAGGTGGAGAGGATTCTTCCTTTGTTGGTAGATTTCACGCCTTTGGTCATTGCTCCTTTCTACTCTTTAATCTATCGCCTATTCCTCGTTGAACCTACGACGGGGACATCCTCATCCGCAGGATCGTCCGAGTCAACAATATTCTCCACAAGTTGGGATGGACCTTCCAAAGCAAGTTGGGGGTGCCGATGCAACAGGCTCGGATTCGGATGTCTACCTCATTGTTGTTTACAGATGTCAAGGAGAGCCAACACCATAAGACTCTTCGCCTTTCTCCGCAGCATGAAACTTAAATCTTCATCCAAGTCTTGGAACATGAAGTTTCGAATGACATCTCTCGCAAAATAGAAACAAGAAGAAATAAATATCGCTACATTGGTCCTACTTAAATAAAAGTAGATAAGCATACTTTGTCCTTGGTATATGATCATAGGCTTCGGGAGACCCTCCCAACTCGAGCAATCCCACCATGTATAAGATGGCTTCAGGAATACTTGCACATCCACAGGATATTTGACCAAACGCCGATAACAAGGATCACTTCAACCTCATATGGCAAGGGGTCATTATACCGCTTTGCATTAAACCTATTTTCCTTATTCAAAGAACTCTGATATTTAGGGGAACAATAGTGTCTTGCACGTAAAAGCTACCTTTCCAACCTATTATGTTTGTATATACCTCCCAAACAGTTTTGAAACGTCCGATTCAGCCTCTTTGCTAAAGTTAACCAATTGCCCCGTGATACAAGTTCGTAAATCCTCTTAAAACCTTTAATGTTGGTTCATAGTCGATGCTTTACACATCACTATGAATGTGGTCATTTGGCTAAACCAAAGGGTTAAACCTAGAGATGTGAACCTTTAGTATTGCATAAACTCTAATATCAATGGGTGCAGTGGAATCCTAAGGTTAGAATGGCTAAATGCATGTGTGTACAGCCCTACGAAACCTTGAGGAGCATCAAAAATACCCTGACTAGGTTTGGGTAACATCACTTTGTGTTCTAGTAGGATGGGGTAATCGGCTAAATGATCATGTAGATCTTTTGCAGACAATGTACACTTTTGCTATTTTATAATAAACTTGGAATCTATTTTTTAAAGAAAAAAAAAAGCTGTCAGTGAGAAGGAAGGATTACCTTTTCTTTTGGAGTGATGGCGATGAAGTTTTATTGCGTGTAGAAATAGACGGAGAGAGTAAAATAAGTTAGGGTTTCAGCTACCCCTTTTTGTACTCTCTTTTATCTTTTAAACACCGCACACGTGTCCCAAAAATAACTCTTATCCGGTGTAAATTTTTTAAATTTTGAATAAAAAAGACTTTTGGTCTCCGGGTAAGTTGGGAAAATGTGATTCCTGTAGCGGGCAGCTGAAAAGAGTAATTAGCATTAAATGCGCTAAGTTAGGTGCATTGTTATCCTCTAACTAACGCAATTCGCAGCAGGATGGTATTCTTCAAGCATGAAGTCGAAAGCAATGTCTCCTCACTCATATACATCACTTTTGGACCGGGGCTTGATGATGTACCTCCGAGTAGCTCAAGGACACCCTCCGAGACGTGTCGAAGCCCTTCCATACGAAGGCCCAAGTTAGATTCCAAAATATCCATAGGCGCAAGCCATTCGTTAGCATGAAGGTTACCCGAGGGAATTCGCCATTCGAAGTCCTGGCCCTTGGGTATGGCCGACGAAGGAACAATGGATAGGGAACCTCCCGACTTGGTCAAACCCACGATCTCCTCTCTCTCTCGGCTTCCCCGTCAAGTCTGAGAACGTGGGTCACTAAGCCCTAGCGGTTACCCACAATCATGGGACGCCCCCATGATCTCCGACATTCATGCAGAAGTGCTCTCAACCCTATTTCATTCACTATAAATAGGTTGGACGGGCAATGGATTATGGTATGCTCATTTTTACACTCATCTCTTTACTTACACACACTTATACAACTATAACTCATACTTACTCTCACGCCGGAGGTGGTTCGCAGGGTCATACCCCTGCGTAATCACTTAACATAGTGTTTCGTATTTCTTATTCTCAGGTGAAAGGAAAGTCTTGGCTGGAACATATACCCCTCATACCTTTGATCATCATCGAAGCCTGGTAGTGCAATCTATTGTACAATCACTAGCCAATCACCATCAACGAGAATCCCACGAATAGCAATTTGAGATCGTTTATGATTAAGTATACCATGGAAGTACTTAGAATTCTCATCCCCTTCAATAGCCTAACGAATTTTTGCTTTTTGAGCCATTTCCATCGAATCAACAACATTGATGTCATTAAGGTCTTTCAATAAAATGGATCTAGAATTTAAAGTTTCTTCATTACTCCCTCCTTGGTCGATAAGCTTGTCTAAATCCAAGAGCTTTTTTTGAATAATAGTTTTCGCGTTAAAAGAGCTGCTCTTAGCATTTTTAGACCATTGCTTGATTGCGGCTTTAAGAACTTGAAGTTTTCTCTTCAATTTAATCATGCCATTTGACTCTTCTATGTTAATATTCAACCATGTTTCATCTACTAATTTATCGAAACCTTCCATAGCAAACCAAGAGTGAAAGATTCTAAACGGAGTTGGACTATAATCAATATTCAATTCACGCATAAGAATAGGACGATGATCAGAAAGATGTCTATTAAGACATAAAGTAGATAGAGATGGAAACAAAGATAATAAACCTTTGGAAATAAGAAAACGGTCCAGTTTACTAATCCTATTATCCGATTTGTGAGCCCATGTAAAAGCGTATCCTTCAAGCGGGAGATCCATCAGACTTGCCATAGAAATAAATTATTGAAAGCGTTCACGCCTTGTTCATTGAATAAAGTGCCAAATCTTTCATGTTCTGAGCGAACTTCATTGAAATCACCCATGATTACATATTCACCTGCCCATCTATCAATTAAAAGACGAAGATAATCCCATAACTCTCTTTTTGTTAACTCTTGAGGAGCGAACGGACTTTCTTGCTAGCGACTTGCTTTACATTTTGTAGCGGCGAGAGTTGCGTTGGGGATGCGACTTAGGCCTAGCGACTAACGGTACAAGTAGTGGATGCTCCACTACGGTAGCGACTTGGTGTTAGCGACTTGGTAAGTAGCGAGTTGCTATTTGCTTACTTGTCTTAAGATTCTTGCAAAAATTTGCTAGCGACTAGAAGGCAGTTGCTGTTTAGCGACTTGTCTTTTGTTTAGCGACTTGGGACTTTGCGACTTGGTGGAATAGCGAATTAGAAGATAGCGACTTGGTGCATAATTTTCTAGCGACTTGGGATTTCTTTCTGGGTTTCTCTTGATTTAGTAAAATCCGTGAAAGAATCTATTTCCGGTTTAACCATAGAGTTATAAAATCGTTTAATTTGTCATCATGTCTACCAACGTTTCTACAATCATCTCCTTTATTGGAGGATGTTCAATTTGGTTGGATACTCGTCACTTCGTGCAGCGGGCGACTACGATTCTTGGGCTCAACGAATCGGTTATCTTGTCTTGGAAAGGAAAATGGTGTCAACATTCTCAAATCCATTGATGAAGGACCGTGTCGAGTTGGGGCGACTAGAGATGTGCCAATCTTCGAAGATGGAACTACGATTTACGGATGGATGGACCAAAGATATATGATGAGCTTGATGATAAGGAGAAAAAGATTCGATCTTGATAGGGCTTAACATTGTTCTTCAGGTCTTCTAAAGACATCTACAAGTGATCAATCACAACACCGAAGCAAAAGCGGTATGGGATAATGTCAAGATGCTTCTCTGAGTTCACGAATATATGGGGCAGAGAATCAACTCTATGATGAATTTGAACACTTCAGATGAAACGAGATGAGTGTCTATGAGTACTATGTGATTTCATAGTGGTGAATGATATGAGGAACATCAGAATGACTATACTAACATTGGTGAACTCAAAATTTGTGAACAACATGAATCGAATGGCACAAGTTTGTCACCTCTGTGAAGCTATTTAAAGGATTGAAGAATACAAACTATGAGCAACTCTATGCCTTCCTTTGAATGAGAGAGACATGCTATGTTTGAAAAATGATTCATTCAAAACCAACCCGAGGGAGAGACAAGCTCATCTAATATTTCAGCGCCTCGAACATCGGAATCACAACCAAAGCCTCATGAAGTCATACCATGGGTAATGGTAATCACAAACTCATTCTTGATCCTATGTTCAAACAAGTTGATCTTTGATGCACCGTGGTAACATCATTAATCAACTAGCTCTTACGATTAGTCAAAACATGAATTCTCTCACAAGCAACAACAACCTCGGCGGCATCTAACCCGCACAATCAAGCTCTTTGTTAAAGATGGGAGGATGGTGGTGCAACCGTTCGGGAAGGCAGTATGATCGGGGAAGAGGTGGGCTGGTAGAGGTTGTGTTGTAATGAATCGAGGAAGGAATGGTAATCAAGGTCAAGCTAAGCCGATCAAATGTTATAAGCGTGGTGGTGAGGACACATTTCAAGGGCGCATCTCAGCGTCCGCGAATGCGATTACTTGAGAGATAAGATGCTTGTACCTGCTCGGGATAATGGTCTGCTTTGGATGAAGAAGAATTGTTGTTTCTTGCTGGCGCCAAGACCTATGATGCACGAGATGTGGATGAGCGACCTATTGAGGAGATAGTCACAATCATCGAATGCCTTTCAAGTCGTGATTGTGATGCATACGACTACGATGTGGATGATGGACCTATTGCACACACAATTTTATAGCTACTTGTTTCTCAATGGTTTCTCAAGGTCTCTTCTTCACACCATTTGGCCCATCCAAAGAAACTTCGTCGGAGGTACTAAAACTATCGATGATCTTGATGTGCAAAGATGCATGACAAAGTACTATCAAGCTGAAACTATTGAATCAAATATTGAAAATATGGGTAATATCAATGTTGTCCCATATGATCAATATGTGAAACAAAATGAAAGTGAAGTTGTACCAAGTGATGCATCTTATCACGATCAACAACTATGTTTTGATAAATACACGCATGTGCCCCTGATGATTCTGTAATTTACGACTAAATGCCTATAAAACGTGTTTATTTATGAACAACGTGCAAAATTTGATTGACCACTCGTGGAGGGAAATGGATGACCAGTGCGTACACTCATTAGAAAAAGTAATTTTAGAAGAAGTATTAAAACAAGAGTTAAATTCCTTGCAAGAAAACTTTCTAAAGCGCTAAACAAAAACAAGAACTTCAAGAAAATGTGAGAATGCTTAAGCAAGAATTTAATGCAAAGAATCAAAACTCTTGATTTTCTAATCTGAAAATTTTGAAAAACAAACTTGAAAACAAGTTGTACATACAAAGGAGACACCATTGGATAGATCATAAAGCATAGAGTTCTAAGCGATAAGCATAGTGTTCCCATTATAGATAAACCCGACCACAGTCAGGGAAGATAGCAAAAGCGACTCAAAATGTGATCTATGATGGCACAATACAAAGAAAAGAAGAAAGTTTTCAAACTATAAAACCATGCAAAATCTGAATTCCACAATTTCATGAATTTTTGAAATCAACGATTTAAAAGCTCAGGTTCAGGACAAAGACTCGACCATCTGTAATTTGAAGAAACACATTTCTGATATGCATAAGGAAAGTAATTTGGTTACGAATAATCTTGATTTAGAGGCCATTGATGCCATTAAAACTAGGAATGATGAATTAGCATTGTGTGTGGCCAAATTATTAAAGGAAAATGAGTCTCTGAGAAAGCTTCACATAGAACAATGTGTCCCTGCCAAAGAAGATAGAACTAAATCAATAGAACAAACAAACTCTTTGTTAGCAAACATTGAAGATCTCAAAGCTCAACTTCAGGATAGGAATTTTGCGATAGTTGCCTTAAGAAATGAGCTTAGAAAAACCATAGGGAAAGTGTGAACACTAAGTTTGCAAAACCATCAACCATGGGGAAGCCAGTTTCTCATCTCACTAGAGAACGGTCTGTTGTTAGGCAGCCTACTGCATTTATATCAGAAAGATCTAAACCTTCAAAATCAAGGCTTGCCTATGTTGATACCAGTTGAGCAAACGATCCTTATAGAAACTGACTTAATAAGAACTTGTTAAATATTACGCGGAATATAATACTTAGCCTTATGAAGAAGAACAGTAATAACTCTTAAACACCTCAATTATATTAGTAACAAATAGTCTAACCAGTATTAGGGTTTTACAACCTTGAAGTGTATCGACCTTAGATATAGTAAAACACACGTATATCTAATCTAACCTAGGACCTCCTTTTATAGGCCAAGGAGTCCTTTACAATATACAATACGTATTCTACAAGATAAATATCCTTTCCATACTTATCTAATACAAAATATTAAACCGACTTACTAACTAGCAGTAGTTACAATTATACTATCCGTGGTTTCACACTTCTACTAGCCTTGGTTTAATCTCCATGAAGATTCCTCTCTTACGGCAAAGGGTTTCTTTTACTCTAGCAGTGGTTCCAATACTTAGAATAATTCCTGATCTGAGGAACCTAAAACCCAACAATCCTCCCCTAAACTTGATATATTCAAATAGAATTCTTAAGTTTCCTTTAAGCTCAAAACATCTGTATTGGAGGATGTATCCAAACACCTACCAGAAAACAACACATCTCAATTCTTCTTTTCAGTTTCTGATTCTGATGTGTAATCCACAACCTTAGACATATAAGCCTTTCTCTTCAATCTTCCTTGAGATTTAGCCTTAATTGCCAAAGGCCCTTGTATGTATGCAATCTTCTTAATATTTTGAAATAGTGGATCACTAATAGGATGTGTTTCCTTTGTTCCTCTTGAATTTAGTTTAGCTTCCAACATTTGTCTTGCAACATTCTTTGATAAAGGATAATCCTTATCAACAAACATGAAGAACTTCTCCTTTGTTGTTTGTACTGCATGAACCTTGCAATATGAATATAACAGCCGTTCAACCACCTCACAATTATCCCAATATTCAACATTAAGATCAGGTTGAAACATGTTCTTTATAGCAGTCCACACAAACTTTGCTAACTCTCCTGTTGGACCAGACTTCCCATATCTGAATTCCATTACTTTACACAACTGTTCCAAATCACCCTTAGTCAAACAATCCAATAATATACCAAAGTTGAAATAAGTGCTTTTTCTTCCATCCATTCTTGTTATTTCAACTACTTCTCTATCCCTTTCTATAACTATCTGCCAATCTTCAATGGGGTGAATAGCTCTAACTGGAGTAGGATTAATAGGTGCACTCTCCAGAAGATACTTTTCAGTTCTTTCTTTCTTTTCTACCTCTTCATCCACCTTTGGTCTTTTTGAACCAGATTCTCTCTTAGCTTCAGCTTTTCTCTTTAACCATTCAGCTTCTCTTTCAGAATTCATTGGATTGAAGTCCTCATTAATTCTCATATACCTCTGATAAATTTCTACAATTCTCTCATATGTGCACTTAGATTTTCACTGATATGAATGCCTATATTCTTGATAATCTTCATCATAACAGTTCTCATCTCACCCTTTGTAGGAGGTTTCTTCCTTTTAGCTTGCTTCTTTTCTTTACTTATCTTTCTTGCCCATTCACCCAAGACTCTAGCTCTTTCATCAATGGATAATAGTGCCCATTCTTGAGTAGTTTACTCATTCTTTATATCATTGGAAGCTTGAAGATAGGATTGTGTATCATTTCATTCAGCTAACCATCTCTGAGTAGCTTCCTCATCTTCTAGCTTTTTCCTTTCTCTGGCTGCCTCTTCTTCAGCTATCAGTCTTTCACCAAACTCCTTATCATAAGCAATCTGTTCTTCTCTACTCTTAAACTTTATTTCAGGTTCAGCAATACCTTTCCCTTTACCAATGTCTGGTACAACCACTTTCTTCTTCAAAGGCTCACCAATAGTCAAACTTTTACTCAAGGGTTTAGGTCCAGTTGGTTTAAGAAACAATGGAGCAGGTGCAATGATAGGTGTAGATGCAGATGAAGTTTTACTTAAATTTATCAGGGTACTAGCAACTTCCTTCTCAACTTCTTTAGGTTTGAGTGGTGAAATAGATGTGGTTGTGACAATTGTAGATGTGGTTGTAATAGCAGTGGGTAATATTAAAATGGCAGTGGTTGTGTTTACCTCATTTAAAGTTGAAGCAGTGGGTTCACTAAGACTAGCCGTGGTTACAAAAACACTAGCAGTGGATGCGTCCTGCACCACCTCCTTCTCTTTGTCTTCTACTACAGTCTTCAAGGTTTCAAGTACAGCTTCATTCCCATCTTTATCAGACACTACATAATGCTCTCTTTGATCTCCACTATCCACATCCTCATCCATATTCACACCAGCCTCCCCTGAATCAATGCCCTCACTCCTCCCCTGTTTGGGTACATCCTCCAAAATCACATCCTGGGAGGAGTTCACATTTTTTTTATGCTTCCTTACTTTTCTAACAACAACAACCCCAAGTCTCCTCACCTTCTCCATCACAAACATCCTGTGCTTCAAATGTCTAATCTCTCTGCCCTGAAACACAGCAAGCTCTTGAAGACTTGAGATTGTATCCTCCATTTTTGTACACTTTACCGTCAATTCATTTAAACGTTCCAGAATATCCTCCCCACTTCCACCTGTGTTAACTGGTCCGAGAGGTGGTTCATTGGAAAAGTCATCATGTACCTGAGTATGATCCGTCAATACATGTTTATGTTCCAAGCTACCCTCATCACTTCGAGCTGTGTAAATGTTAGGATTTAGAAAATCCAGTCATTAAAGTATCGGTCACCTCAAGTATATGTAATCGTTAGAAAGCTCGTAGTCGTAGTAATTTTATATTTGTTAGTAATTAGTTAAGTAACACCGTGGAGGACGGACGGGTCTTTACCCACTGTATGCCTGATCCACACCGTAGGTGGCGATCTTGTATGAAAACTATAAATACCCTCTACCTCCCAAGGTAGAGGTTGAGCTCAATACCATTTTTCTTTGTTTCACATAGTTCCCAACTCTCTTCCCTTTCTCTTTCTAGAACTTTCTCTCTCTAAACATTGTATACGCCCCATATGGATATGGTTTGATGTGTTTGTGAAATCCTATAAGTTATAATTGGTATCAAGAGCCATGGTTTGATCACTCATCTTTCATGCTCTTTGTTTTGGTGGATTTCATAAGGTTTTTGGGGTTATTAGTGTTTAGAAGAGTTTGAATCATTTGATCAATTTCTTGTGTTAAAGTTTGAATTTTGATTGTACTTTTGTTTTTAGGATCATCATATGTGTTTAGGTTTTGAATTGGAAGGCTTGAATCATTGTGGTTTGGTTGTTTTTGATTGATAAAGTGGTTGATTTTGAAAAGTGTACGAAGCGAGTTGAGCCACGTTGTTGCATTTCTTGGAAGCGAGATGCTTTGTTATTGGAAGCGAATTGGTTTATGAGACTTGGCTATTAAGCGAGTTGACTGTTTAAGCGACTTGGGTTTTAAAGCAACTTGGCTATTAAGCGAGTTGTATTGCCAGCGAGTTGGTTTATGCGACTTGGTTGTTAAGCGAGTTGTCTCTGTATGCGACTTGGCTATTTAGCGAGTTGACTCTTTATGCGACTTGGGATTTAAGCGAGTTGTTTCTTTAAGTGACTTGAGTTTTAAGCAACTTGTATTTTAAGCGAGTTGACTGTTTAGCGAGTTGATATCTAAGCGAGTTGACTGTTTAGCGACTTGTCTATCAGGGCTTTAAACATCATACTTGAAACTGCTGTGTATGGTACAGTGATCTTAGGATTGGACAGACCAAAGACGTATGATGAGCTCAGTGATAAGGAGAAAAAGAGATATGATGCTGATATCAGGGCTTCAAACATTATACGTTAGGGTCTTCCAAAAGACATCTACAAGTTAATCAATCACAACACTGAAGCCAAGGCAGTTTGGGACAATGTCAAGATGCTTCTCTCGGGTCCGAATTAACTAAAGAAGACGAGAGAATCTCAACTGTATGATGACTTTGAGCACTTTAAGATGAAACCTGGGGAAAGTGTCACTGAATATTACGTGAGGTTCTACAAGCTTGTGAATGACATGAGGAATATTAAGATGACTATGCCAAATATTCAGCTAAATTCAAAGTTTGTAAACAACATGAATCCCGAATGGCATAAATTTGTCACTTCAGTCAAGTTAACTAAGGGTTTGAGGAATACTAACTATGAGCAATTGTATGCATTCCTGCTTCAGAATGAGAGACATGCTATGTTTGAACGAATGATTCTTGAACAGTTCAAATCTAATAAGGGAGAGACAAGCTCATCAAATGACTCAACAGTATTCTACACCATTGTAGGAATTACCACCAAAGCTTCTCAAGTCATACCCATGGGTAATGGTAATTACAAGCTCATTCACGATCCGAAGATATAAGCCTCCGATTCTAACACATTCATGGAAAACTTCATCAATCAACTATCTCTCATGGTTAGTCAAAATCTGAATTCCACTCCACACACCAACAATAACCTCATAACAGCATCCAATCCACACAATCAAGCTACTGTCAGAGATGGTAAAGTAGTGGTGCAGAATGTGCAAGGAAGACGGTATGAACAAGGGATGATTGGAGCATGTTATGGTAATGATGGAGCAGGTGGAGGGTATGTGGAAAATCAGAATCGTGGAAGGATTGCCAATCAAGGACAAGTAAAGCCAATCAAGTGCTACAACTGTGGTGGTGATGGACACATTGCAAGGAACCGCACATCTCCAAAACGCCTCAAAATGCGTAGTACTTTAGGGACAAGATGTCAGGTGCAAGCTCGTGACGAGTGAGCGGTTTGGATGAAGAAGAGTTGTTGTTTCTTGCGGATGGAAATGCCAAAACCTATGATGCTAATGTGGATGAGCGACCAATTCAGAAATAGGTCACAATCATCAAAATGCCTTTCAAGTTGCCGATCGTGATGCATTTGACTACGATGTCGATGATGAACCCATCGCCTGCACAATCTTCATGGCTAGCATTTCACCTATTGTATCTCCAAAGGTTTCATCACCACAAAGATGCTAGTCCTTCCAAAGATTCAATCATCTACGAGGTATTAAAACTATACGATTAAGTTGATGAGAAGAGATGCATAACAAAGTACAATCACATGTAACTAATGAATCGATATGGATAATGTGGTAATAGTAATATTGTCCCATATGATCAATATGTGATAAAAGTGAAAGTGAGATTGTACCAAGTGATGCATCTTTGCAATCAATGATGACTATGTTTTGATGAATACACCCATGTGCCCCGATGATTCTGTTATCTCGAATCGAATGCCTATAAAGAACAAGTTGCTATTTATGAACAACGTGCTAAGTTTGAGTTAACTACCCGTGAGCAGGAAATGGATGACCAAATGCGTACAATTATTAGAAAAAGTAATTTTAGAGAAGAAGTGTTAAAACAAGAGTTAAACTCCTTACAAGAAAAGCTTTCTAAAACTATTAAGCAAATACAAGAACTCCAAGATAATGTTAAAGTGCTTAAACAAGAATTTAATGCTAAGGAATCAACACTTTTGAATGACTTTTCCAATCAAAAAACTTTGAAAAACAAGCTTGAAAATAAGTTGTACGTACAAGGGAATACCATTCAGACTGCTCACATGATCACTAAGCATAGAGTTCTCAGCGATAAGCATAGCATTCCCCTCATAAAGGAACCCAACCCTGAATATGGTAAAGTGGCTAGAGAAGCTCCGAGTTAATATATGATGGTAATGAAATCCTTAAGCCTAGGCGTAAACCTAGTTATACTGAGTGCCTTCGAGGAAGATAGGCAATTAGATGAAGCCACTAGGGAGAAAATGAATAAGAAGCTAAAAGATCCCGAGTGTGAAAAGAAAACATAACGCTCAAACCCCATGATTACACTAAAGAAAATTGGATTTCTCGATAGATTTAAGCCTCAAACTCTACTAACCCCGAACAAGTTTTTGGAAAAAGGACATAGATATGCAAAAGCTAATGCACTTGTTAAAACTAACACTCCCTTAGGAAAATGCCTCCATCAACTGTGTATCCTCCGAATACACCAATGCTTTAGTTCCTAGATCTATTCCCACTAAGAGCAAGACCTTAATAAGCTCAGATGTTGTTTATCAACTATTTGTTGATTTTGAGAAGACATGTAAGAAAAGGATCACACCTCTTGGGATAATCAAGGGAGAGGGTTTTGAGAAAACTAAAGAATGCTATTTAACTAAGGTCATTCCTTTCTTTAAACAATTAAAGGTCAATTTGAGAGTCTTCAAAAGGGATAGACTCGGATATTAAAGAAATGGAAAAGGAATTTGATGCAATGATAGTTGAGGTCAATGATTATGAACGGAACTCAAATATAATGAAATTGAAAGGAAGAATATGCATATCTTAAATGAGAACTTAGTATTGAGTTGTGTGGCTCAAGATGTGTTTTATATTGTTACTAAGCATTCTATTATCGCTTCTCAATTTCATGAATTAACTGTTGCTTTGAAAGTTTCCCATGATCGTGTCATTGAGCTTGAAAACAAAAACTCGTAACTAAATGAGAAAATTGATCGGGATGATCACGATAATTTGGTAAAACATCTTTCTAAACTAGAAGTTGAACATTTTGATTTGCAACTAAAATATCAACATCTCAAAGAAAATGTCACAACCTCAAACATCAAGACATCCTCAAATGTTCCGAGTTTGATGCACTTTTGAAATAAACAAACGTGACGAATGATTCAAGCTCACCGTAACATGATCGAAAAGTTGAAAGCCCAAATTTCACAATTAAAGGGCGAAAAGAACAATGTGATGGCTCCCAAATGCCTCCTCCTTTAGATTCTCGATGTTCTCAAAATTTTCATCTTCAAAACTTGGTTAATGCTTTACAAAAGGAAAATGAGAGTTTTCTAGAAGAAAATGAAAAGTTAAACGACACTTTAAAGAGTTATATGATTCAATGAAAGTCACTCGAGACAAGAACAATGAAAAATAACATCTTTACAAAAGGAAATTGAGAATCGAGGAGTAAGAAAAAGGAAAATGCCACTTGTCTTTAATGAGAATGTTGCATCAAAGTCATCTCAGACTCTAAATATATCGTGATCATTAAATACATTCATCCTCATCTTAAAAATAATGAACTTGTGTTTCATAACTATTTCGCCACCTTAAGGATAGTCTAGAATGTCTCCGTGAGATTGTAGAAGAGGATTTCATAAATAAGCCACTTGATAGTGAAATTAGGTTTGCTTGCATTCAGGCCAAACGATCTCAAGAGTTGTTAGAATGTTTAAGAGCAACATGTCCTAAATCCTTATGTGAGAAAGATAAAGCTGTGATGCCTTGTTCTATGCCTAATGCAAAGTATGCAACCCATTCCATGCCCAGTATTAAGAAAGTGAACTCTAAAGTGCCTTCAAGTAGCTCAGATCCCTACACTTCTAGTTCAGGAATGCAAAAGGTAGCCCAACCAACAAATGTTCCCATAATTCCCTCTACATGAGTAATCAATGACACAAAAGCAAGCGGGTCAAAGCCTCCAGGCAATATAAAGCAAGATAGGACCTCGCAAGCTAAGAATGTGCAATGAAAGAGAGTAGAAGACCACCCTAGGAACATTAAGTTTGAGTTGAATAAAACGAATCGTGTTGATTCTAGTATTAGCTATAAGCGTACTGTAATTAATTCGAATTCTACTACTTTTGGCAAAACATGTAATGATGATTGCTTGGTTTCTGTTACTAATCATGTATGTGGTGTGAATGATTTGATCAATGTCATTAAATACCCGCTAAAAGCTGTTAATGCCAAAAATCGAGCTAAAAAGGCTAGAAAGCAAAGGCGGAAGAAGATTAGAAAACATTGAAACCCACAGAAGAAAATTTAGTAATGTAGGTTATCAGTGGATACCTACTGGACACAAATTTAGTCTTAATGTATTGTGCCCTAAATTATCCAGATCAATGCCCATTAGGAAATGGATGCCTACTGGTAGAACTATTCCTTTAAGAAGTGAACATACTTTGAATAGGGCTAATGCATACACTAGCACTACATCAATCCCTGATGATTCCATTGTTTCTACTTCCGATGTGGGTGTTCCAATCATTGTTACTAACCAAATGGAACCCATTCTTGCATGGGGATCCCAATTATCCAGTTATCTATTCTTGTCTGTGTTTAACTGCAGATCGTTCAAATCATTCTGTGGTACCGGACTCGTGCTTTTCCAAGCATATGATTTGAGACCGGTCACGGCTCATAAACTTCGTGAGTAAATTCATCGACGCTTAGATTCGGAATGATCATTTCGGTGCAATTATGGGTTATGGAGATTATGTTGTTGGTGATAGTGTAATCTCCGGGTATATTATGTTGAAGGTCTTGGTTATAATTTATTTTCTGTCAGTCAATTCTGTGATTCCGATCTAGAAGTGGCCTTCAGAAAATATACTTGCTTTGTTAGAGAACTTGATGGTGTGGAACTTCTCAGAGGAACACGCGGTTCAAAGCTATACACCATTTCTATTGAAGATATGATGAAATCTTCTCCTATCTGCTTGTTGTCAAAGGCTTCGAAAACAAAGTCATGGCTATGGCACCGACGTCTCAATCACTTGAACTTCGGTACCATAAATGATTATTCCAGAAAGGACTTAGTAAGAGGCCTACCTAGACTAAAGTATGAAAAGGATCATCTTTATTCAGCATGCCAATTGGGAAAAAGCAAGAAGTATGCCCACAAACCCAAACCTACAAATTCAGTTATGTAAGTTCTACATACCATTCACATGGATTTATGTGGACCCATGAGAGTGCAGTCTATTAATGGAAAGAAATATGTGTTAGTTGTGGTTGATGACTACTCTCGATTCACTTGGGTTAAGTTCTTGAGGACAAAGGATGAAACTCCAGACGTCATCATTAAACTTATCAAACAGCTGCAGGTTCGACTTAACAAGATTGTAAGAATCATCCGAACAGACAATGGAACAGAGTTTGTTAACAAAGAACTTAGTGAGTTCTATGAAAGTGTTGGAATCACCATCAAAGAAGTGTTCCACGAACTCTTCAATGTAAGCGGTGTAGTTGAAAGACGAAATCGAACTCTGGTGGAAGCCGCAAGAACAATGCTAATTTACTCAAAGGTTCCAATGTTTCTCTGGGTTGAAGCCATTGCCACTGCATGCTACACTCAAAATCGATCCCTAATTCATACAACTCATGGAAAAACTCCATATGAACTTGTCCACAATCGAAAACCTGATCTATCATTCCTTCGTGTGTTTGGTGCGTTGTGTTATCCAACTAATGAGGGTCAAGATTTAGGTAAACTGAAAGCTAAAGCAGACATTGGAGTATTTGTAGGATATGCACCAAATGAAAAGGATACCGAATCTACAACAAAAGAACCCGAAATATCATGGAAACAATTCACGTTACGTTTGATGAGTCGACCGACAAAATGGCTCCAGGACAATCCAGCCTGGACCCGCATCACAACCTTCATCAAGTAGTCCCATCGGTTCTACTCTTGTACAAAATCCTTCACCAAAGAACTCCATATGTACCACCTTGAAAGATGATTTGAAGAAATTGTTTGATCCAATGTTTGATGAACACAATGAGCCAATAACTAATGATCATCAAATTCATCAATGAGGCTGCTCCTATCCTCGCCAATGTAGATAACCCTTCCGTTTCTATGTCATTGAGTCAAGAAGCCACCCGATCACTCTGTATCATCTTCAACTCATCAATCATCAAGTGTACATCATGGAATTGATTACGCACCTATGATGGAGATAACCCTTTGCTACTCCCGAAGATGCTCCATTTGAGAACATATTTGCTCCTGAACCATCATCAGAACCATCGTCATCAGGAGAAAATGACTCTGCTACTTCAGTTCCTCAACAACAACCACACGAACACCTTAGAAAATTGACAAATGATCATCCATTAGACAACATCATTGGAAATCCCTCTCGTCCAGTATCCACTCGTAAACAACTTGCAACTGATGCCTTATGGTGCTTCTTCAACTCCATACTATCCAAGGTTGAACCAAAAGACGTTAAAACTGCAATGAATGAAGACAACTGGTTTAACGCCATGCAAGAAGAAATTCATAAGTTCGATCGACTAGATGTATGGGAATTAGTACATGCTCATGACTGTGCTATGATCATTGCTCTAAAGTGGATCTTCAAAGTAAAACTTGATGAGCATGGTGATGTATTAAAGAACAAGGCTCGATTGGTTGCAAAAGGATACCATCAAGAGGAGGTATTGACTTTGAAGAATCATTTGCTCCAGCTTGCACGTATCGAGGCAATCGAAATCTTCCGGCTAATCTTGCAAGTAAAAACATGGTAGTCTATCGATGGATGTAAAGACGGCTTTTCTTAACGGAGATCTTAAAGAAGTCGATACGCCGACCAACCTCAAGGTTTTGTGAATCCGAGCATCCTACTCATGTCTATCGCTTGAAAAAGGCTCTTTACGGTTTGAAGCAAGCTCCAAGGGCATGGTATGATACGCTATCAAAGTTTCTTCTATCTACTGGATTCAAAGAAAGGAGCGATTGATCCGACATTGTTCACCGTAAAGTCGAGCAAACATTTAATTCACGCTCAAATCTATGTTGATGATATTATTTTTGCCTTGACCGACCCCAATGAATGTGACCGTTTTCTAAGGAGATGGGCTCCAAATTTCAAATGTCAATGATGGGACAAATGTCATTTTTCTGGGATTACAAATTTCACAAAGTCCTGGAGGCATTTTTATTAATCAATCTAAATATGCTAATGAAATTTTAAAGAAATTTGGATTTGACACTTGTGACACCGCTGACACTCCCATGGTGGAGTGTACCAAACCGGATGAGGACCACTCGGGATCATGGTAGATCAAACAAAATATCAAGTATGATTGGATACGATGTACCTCACGAACTGATGAACCGATATTCATTCATTGTATGCATGTGTGCTAGATACCGTGCTAAGCCTACCAAAAGCACCTTGAAGCGGTTAAACGGGTCTTCGGTATCTCCAAGGAACCATCAACATGGGACTTTGGTACCCAAAGGACACCAAGATGTCACTAACGACCTATGCGAGATCTTGACCATGCAGATGTAAAATACACGTCAAGAACGTCGGGAGGTGCTCGGTTTTGGGTGATAAGCTTGTGAGTGGTGTTCAAAGAAACAAATGAGTACTTCTATATCCTCTACAGAGGTGAATACATAGCCATGTCATCTTGTTGTGCTCAAATCCTATGGATGAGATCCCAATTATCGACTATGCCTTTGAATTCAACAAAATCCTCTCAGATTGTGATAACAAAGTGCCATTGCTCTCTTGCAACAACGTTGAACATTCAAGAGCAAAGCACATCGACATTCGACATCATTTCATTCGGGAACAAGTGGAAAAGGTGTGGTAGAACTCTATTTTGTAAGGACCGAATACCGCTTAGCGAACATCTTCACCAAAGCTCTTCCTAGAGAACGCTTTGAGTTTATCCTTCCACGACTTGGTCTAAAGAGTCTACAACCAGAAACACTCAAACGTCTTCAAGAGGACGACGAGGAGTAAATGTTTTTCTTCATCTATCTTGTGTACATATTTTTTCAAAAAGCAAAATACAAAATTATAAAACCAACAAAAAAAAATAGAAAAATATAAAATTTTCAAAATCCATAAAAATTTGAAAAACTCGAAAAATTCCAAAAAAAAATATATTGTCATTTTTGTCATGATTTTTTTTCTTAATTCGATATTATCTACGGACTTTGTGTTGACATTCAAAGAATATCACGGGTTTTTAGATGTTCTTCGAATGTACATATTTTTTCAACAAAAAAAATAAATAAAAAATAAAAAAATGAGACGGAGAAAAATGGTGGTTTATTGTCATTTCAGGCAGTAACCCGTTTTAAAAAGAAAGAACAGAGCCATGCTTAATCTTATTTTTCAAATCTCAAGCTCTGATTCTTAAAACAAATGTTTGTCACCAAAAAGACAAATGTTTCCTTTCCAAATATTTTTCCTTCTAATAATTCTTCTAAAAAATATTTGTCATCTAATGAAAACAAAATTGCTTTGAAAATACCTCGGACTCTATTTTTGAAAATCATCCGGGCTTATCTTTGTCAAAATCTCTAACACTCAATCAACAAATCCGGTCATTGATTGAGGGGGAGAATGATTTCAATTCAATCAAAAAGGTTATTTTTCAAACAATTGGCACGTAAAAGAGCAAGGTCTACTTTTGGAAAATCAAAAGAACAATGTTTTATACAATTGATTCAAGACCTTGGATAATGTTATGTTTTCAAAAGATATTTATGCATGATTGATCAATGGAGTTTAAAGTCTCAAAATCTAATTCTTATCAGTTAAAATGTCTTTCAAAAGCAAATCACTATGCTCCTCAAAAGCTCTCAAAAATTTAATTTAAATCAATAGAGATCACAAATCTCAAAGGATTTGAAAATTGTGATCGGGGGAGAATTTGTGATTTAAATTGGATTTAAACTGATAATTCGATAAATGGTTTTATACGTGATTAACAAGCTCTCCTCACTACGTGTGCCAAACGATTTCAAACTTTCCATGCACATGTTAAAGGGGAGCACTTATATCAAACAAAAAAGGATTGAATCGTGATTGATTTATCTCTAGGTGCAGGTTTTTGTTAGGAATTAGAAATTCCAGGTATTAAAGAGTCGGTCACCTCAAGTATATGTAATCGTTAGAAAGCTCGTAGTTGTAGTTATTTTAAGTTAAGTAGTATTTAGTTTAGTATCACCGTGGAGGACGGACGGGTCTTTACCCATCGATGCCCGATCCACACCCGATGTGTGGCGTTTTATTGTAAGACTATAAATACTCTCTACCTTCCAAGGTAGAGTTGAAGCTCATAATAATATCTTTCACTTTCTCTCACTAAGTTCCCTAAACCTCTAACTTTCTCTCTAGAATTCCACTTATCGCCCACTTTGTGTTATGGTTTGATGTGTAAGTGAAAACCAATATCTTTCAATTGGTATCAAGAGCCATGGTTAGATCATATCTTGCACATCTTTGGATTTCTAGTGGTTTTAGGTGGTTTTGAGTTTGAAAAAGTTTAGTGGTTTGTGCATCATTTGGTTGATTTCTTGTGTTAAAGCTTGGATTTTGTTAGTACTTTTATGTTTAGAATCATCACAAGTGTTTAGGTTTTCATTTGGTAAGCTTGAATCATCTTGGTTGGGTTGTTTTGGATTGAAAAGTGATGTTTGTGATGTTTTCTTGCTAGCGACTTGACCTACGGATTTCTTTCTTGCTAGCGACTTGCTTTACATTTTTGTAGCGAGTTGCAGTTAGGGGAGTTAGCGACTTAGGCCTAGCGACTAACAGTACAAGTAGTGGATGCTCCACTACGGGTAGCGACTTGGTGTTAGCGACTTGGTAAGTAGCGAGTTGCTATTTAGCGACTTGTATCTTAGCGAATTGCTGCAAAAATTTTGCTAGCGACTAGAGGCTTAGCGAGTTGCTATTTAGCGACTTGTCTTTTGTTTAGCGACTTGGGACTTTAGCGACTTGGTGGAATAGCGAATTAGAAGATAGCGACTTGGTGCATAATTTTCTAGCGACTTGGGTGATTTCTTTCACGGTTTTCTCTTGATTTAGTAAAATCCGTGAAAGAATCTATTTCCGGTTTAACCATAGAGTTATAAAATCCGTTTAATTTGTCATCATGTCTACCAACGTTTCTACAATCATCTCCATTGTTGAGGATGTTCAAGCAATGGTTCGATACTCGTCCACCCATGCTTGACAGAATCGACTACGATTCTTGGGCTCAACGAATCGATTGTCTTGTCTTGGAAAGGAAAATGGTGTCAACATTCTCAAATCCATTGATGAAGGACCGTGTCGAGTTGAGACGACTAGAGATGTACTTGATATCTGCAAGATGGAACTCGATTTACGGAATGGATGGACCAAAGATATATGATGAGCTTGATGATAAGGAGAAAAGAGATTCGATCTTGATATAAGGGCTTCTAACATTGTTCTTCAAGGTCTTCCTAAAGACATCTACAAGTCGATCAATCACAACACCAAGCAAAGGCGATGGGATAATGTCAAGATGCTTCTCTCGGGTTCGAATTAACTATGGAAGACAGAGAATCACAACTCTATGATGAATTTGAACACTTCAAGATGAAACCGGATGAGAGTGTCTATGAGTACTATGTGAGATTTCATAAGTCGGTGAATGATATGAGGAACATCGAATGACTATGCCTAACATTCACCAACTCAAAATTTGTGAACAACATGAATCCCGAATGGCACAAGTTTGTCACCTCTGTGAAGCTCACTAAAGGATTGAAGAATACAAACTATGAGCAACTCTATGCCTTCCTCCTTGAGAATGAGAGACATGCTATGTTTGAAAAATGATTCTTAATCGGTTCAAAACCAACCGTGGAGAGACAAGCTCATCTAATGACTCAACCGCCTTCTACTCAAACATCGGAATCACAACCAAAGCCTCACAAGTCATACCCATGGGTAATGGTAATCACAAACTCATTCTTGATCCTATGTTCAAACAAGTTGATCTTTGATGCACACGTGGTAACATCATTAATCAACTAGCTCTTCCGATTAGTCAAAACATGAATTCTCTCCCACAAAGCAACAACAACCTCGTAACAAAGATCTAACCCACACAATCAAGCTCTTGTTAAAGATGGGAGGATCGTGGTGCAACCGATTCGGAAAGACAAGATGATCGGGGAAGAGGTGGAGCTGGTAGAGGTTATGTTGGTAATCGAATCGAGGAAGGAATGGTAATCAAGGTCAAGCTAAGCCGATCAAATGTTATAAGCGTGGTGGTGAGGACACATTTCAAGGAACCGCACATCTCCAAAACGCCAGAATCGCCGATTACTTGAGAGATAAGATGTTGCTTGTACAAGCTCGGGATAATGGTCTTGCTTTGGATGAAGAGGAATTGTTGTTTCTTCTTGAGGCAATGCCAAGACCTATGATGCGATGTGGATGAGCGACCTATTCGTGAGATAGGTCACAATCATCGAATGCCTTTCAAGTCGTGATTGTGATGCATACGACTGATGTGGATGATGGACCTATTGCACACACAATTTTTATGGCTAGCATTTCTCCAATGGTTTCTCCCAAGGTCTCTTCTTCACCACAAGCTGGCCCATCCAAAGAGAAACTCATCTCAAAGGTACTAAAACTATACGATGATGTTGATGTGCAAAAGATGCATGACAAAGTACTATCAACTGAAACTATTGAATCAAATATTGAAAATATGGGTAATATCAATGTTGTCCCATATGATCAATATGTGAAACAAAGTGAAAGTGAAGTTGTACCAAGTGATGCATCTTATGCGATCAACAATGACTATGTTTTGATAAATACACCGCATGTGCCCCGATGATTCTGTAATTTACGAACTAAATGCCTATAAAGAACGTGTTGCTATTTATGAACAACGTGCAAAATTTGATTTGACCACTCGTGAGCGTGAAATGGATGACCAAGTGCGTACACTCATTAGAAAAAGTAATTTTAGAGAAGAAGTATTAAAACAAGAGTTAAATTCCTTGCAAGAAAAGCTTTCTAAAACCGCTAAACAAAAACAAGAACTTCAAGAAAATGTGAGAATGCTTAAGCAAGAATTTAATGCAAAGGAATCAAAACTCTTGAAAGATTTTTCTAATCAAAATTTTGAAAAACAAACTTGAAAACAAGTTGTACATACAAGGGAACACCATTCGATCGCTTCACATGATCACTAAGCATAGAGTTCTAAGCGATAAGCATAGTGTTCCCATTATAGATAAACCCAACCCCGAGTACGGGAAGATAGCAAAAGCGACTCAAAATGTGATCTATGATGGCAATGAGATTCTTAAACCTAGACAAAACCTAGTTGCTTTGAGCACAGAGGAAGATAAGAAATTAGATGAAATTACTAGGAGAAAATGAATAAGAAACTAAATGATCCTAAATGCAAAGAGAAGAAAGTAATTATCACTCCCATGACTACAAAAAGGAGAATTGGATCTCCTTGAACATGTTTAAGCCTCAAACATTGTTGACTCCCGAACAAGTGTTCGGAAAATGGACTTAGATAAGCGAAGCGTAAAATATTGTTGAAACAAACCCTCCCTTAGGAAAATGCCTAAAGCAACTATGTATCCTCCCAATACACCAATGCATCTAGTTCCTAGAACGATTGCTACTAAAAGCAAGATCTTAATCATCAATATGTTATTTTCAACTATTTGTTGATTTTGAGAAAACTTGTAAGAAAAGGATCACACCATCGGGATTCTTGAAGGGAAAGGGTTTTGAAAAATAAAAGAATGCTATTTAACGAGGTCGTGCCTTTCTTTAAACTTCTAAAAGATCACTTTGAGAGTCTTAAAAGGGATAGAAACCGATATTAAGGGAATGGAAAAGGAATTTGATGCAATGATAGTTGAAGTTATTGACTATGAGCGAGCACTAAAATATAATAAGATTGAGAGGAAGAACTTGCATACACTAAATGAGAACACGATTTACGAATGTATTGCTCAAGATGTGTTTTTCATCGCTACAAATTGTTCCATTAATGCTTCCAAATTTCATGAATTATCGGTTGCCACGAAAGTATCCCATGATCGTGTCATTGAGCTTGAAAAACTAATTACGAACTAAGCGAGAAAATTGAACTGGATGATCACGACAATTTGGTTAAACATTTTTCTAAACTAGAAGTTGAGCATTTTAATTTACAACTAAAATATCAACATCTTAAAGAAAATGTCAAAACTTCAAATATCAAGACATCCTCGGATGCTCCGAGTTTGATGCGCTTTTCAAATTAACAAACGTGATGAATGATTCAAGCTCATTGCAACACGATCGAAAAGTTGAATGCCCAAATCTCTCAATTAAAGGGTCAAACGAACAATATGACAGCTCCCAAATGCCTCCTCCTTTAGATTCTCGAGAATTCTCAAACGTTTCATCTTCAAAACCTAGTAAATGCATTACAAAAGGAAAACGAAAGTTTTCTAGAAGAAAATGAAAAGGTTAAACGTCATTTCAATGAGTTATTTGAATCAATAAAGGTCACTCAGTAACAAAAATAATGAACAAATAGCTTCATTGCAAAAGGAAATTGAGAATCAAGAGTCGGGTAAAAGGAAAATGCCAATGACCAATGGGGAGAATGGTGTATCAAAGGTTCACTCTTGTAATAAATATGCTTTATCTCGTGAAATATGTCCTCCTCATCTCGGGAACAACAAACTTCTTGTTCAAACATACTTCTCATCCCTTAAGGATTGCCTAGAATGTCTGCGTGAGATTGTTGAAGAGGATAAGTTAGAGAAACCTCATGATAATGCAATTGTACATGCATGCTTATATGCCAAACGATCTCAAGAAATCCTAGAATGCTTGATCACAATATGCCCAAAGTCCTTAGGTGAGAGAGTTAATCCTTTGATTCCATGTTCGATGCCTAATGCCAAGTATGATATTCATTCGAGGCCCAATGTCTTGAATGTGAACCTTAGTGTGCCTTTAAGTAGTTCGATTCTAGATCCGCAATGCTAAGAAAGAGAACTCAAGTGTGCCTTCTAGGAGTACAAATCCTAGCACTTCTAGTTTTAAGAAAGTGAACCTTAGTGTGCTGCATGTAGTTCGGATCCCAAAGACATCTAAACGGTGATGCAAAGAGTAGTAAAACCAACTAATGTTCCCATTCCTCTACAGAGTAATCGGTGACATTAAAGGGAGCGGTCAAAGTCTCAAGACAATACAAGGAATGATAGGACCTCGCAAGCTAAGAATGTGCACCGGAAAAGTAGAAGAACAATCTAGGAACTTTAAGCTTGAACCGAATAAAACGAATCGTGTTGATTCTAGTATTAGCCATAGGCGTCTTGTAATTAATTCAATTCGATACTATTTGCAAACCTTGTATTGATGTCTCGCTTGAATTACTTTCTAATCATGAATGTGGTGTTAATGTTTTGCCTAATGATGTTAATTGTCCGATTAATATTGTTAATGCTAAAATTCATGCTAAGAAGGCTAAAAGGCAAAACGAAGAAAGTTAGAAAACAATTGGAAACCCACAGGAAGAACATTTAGTAAGATAGGCTATTATTGGATACATGTTGGTCATAAGAATAATCGACAATGCCCACTAGAAAATGGATGCCTCTTGGTAGAACTATTCCTTAAGAAGTGAGCACACCGTGAATGTGGCTAATCTGAGACACTAGTATCGCATCTATTCACAATGATTCCATTGCCTTAATTTCGATATGAATGCTTCTATTTCGATGTGGGTGTTCCAACCATTGTTACTAACCAAATGGAACCCATTCTTGCATGGGATCCCAATTATCCAGATTATCCATTCTTGTCATGTTCAACCTGCAGATCGTTCAAATCGCTACGTGGTACCGGACTCAGTCGCTCCAAGCATATATCATGACCGGTCACGGCTCATGAACTTCGTAAGCAAATTCATCGGGACGATTAGATTCGGAATGATCATTTCGGTGCTATTATGGGTTATGGAGACTATGTTGTTGGTAAAAGTGTTATCTCCGTGGTTTACTATGTAGAAGGTCTTGGTCACAACTTGTTCTCTGTTGGTCAATTCTGCGATTCGATCTAGAAGTAGCCTTGAAAACATACCGCTTCGTTAGAGAACTTGATGGTAAGGAACTTTTAAAGGTTCACGTAGTTCAAATCTATACACCATCTCTATCGAAGATATGATGAAGTCTTCTCAATTTGCTTGATGTCAAAGGCCTCTAAAACAAAGTCATGGTTATGGCATCGTCGTCTCAATCACTTGAACTTCGGTACCATCAATGATCTCTCGAAAGGACTTAGTTGTAGGTTTACCTAGACTCAAGTATGAAAAGGATCATCTTTGTTCAAGATGTCAATTGGGAAAAAGCAAGAAGTATGCCCATAAACCCGAACCTACTAACTCGCTCACGAAGTTCTTCATATGATTCATATGGATTTATGTGGACCAATGAGGTGCGAGAATATCTTTGGGAAGAAATATGTGTTAGTTGTGGTTGATGATTACTCTAGATTCACCCGGTCAAGTTCTTAAGGACAAAGGATGAAACTCCCGATATCATCATCAAACTCATCAAACAAATGCGAGTTCGACTTAACAAAACGATCGAGAATAATCCGAACAGACAATGGAACCGAGTTTGTCAACAAACAACTCGATGAATTTTATGAAAGCATTGGAATCATCCATCAAAGAAGTGTTCCACGAACTCCTCAACGAACGGTGTAGTTGAAAGACTAAATCGAACTCTTGTAGAAGCCGCTAGAACAATGCCGATTTACTCAAAGGTTCCAATGTTTCTCTGGTCAAGCTATTGCCATTGCATGCTACACATAAAATCGTTCCTCGATTCACACTGCTCATGGAAAAACTCCATATGAACTTGTCCACAACATAAAACCTAATCTCTCTTTCCTTCGTGTGTTTGGTGCATTGTGTTATCCAACTAATGAGGACAAGACTTAGGCAAACTTAGAGCTAAAGCGAGACATTGGAGTATTTGTAGGTATGCACCAAACAAAAAGGATACGAATCTACAACAAAAGAACCCAAAATATCATGGAAACAATTCATGTTACGTTTGATGAGTCAGTCCGGGTCAAATGGCTCTGGACAATTCGATTCAGACCCGCACTTCAAAACAGTCCCATTGGTTCATCCTTGTTCCAAATTCTTCTCAAGAAACTCCATATGTACCTCCATCCAAGATGATTTAAAGAAATTGTTTGATCCTATGTTTGATGAACTTTATGACCCAAGTACTAATGAGGTGTCGATTCCTATAACAGAGGTCGCTCATATTCACCGTGAATGAAGTCAATCCTCGGTCTCAATATCTTTAAGTCAAGATGCACTGCTCACGATCCTTGATCTCATCAACAAATCATCATTCTTCAAATGTACATAATGGAACTATTTACGCATCAATGATGAAGTTAATCCTTTGCTACCCTCAAGATGCTCCATTTGAAAACATATTTGCTCCTCGAATCATCATCGAACCATCTTCTTGGAGACATCGACTCTGCTACCTCGGTCCCTCAACAACCGCCGCATGAACACCTTAGAAAATGGACTCACGATCATACACTAGACAACATCATTGGAAATCCTCTCGTCTGTATCAACATGGAAACAACTTGCAACCGATGCCTTATGGTGCTTCTTCAACTCCGTACTATCTAAGATCGAACCAAAGATGTTAAAACCGCCATGAATGAAGATAGGTGGTTCAATGCCATGCAAGATGAAATTCATGAGTTTGATCGACTTGATGTATAGGAGTTAGTACCGCTCCAGATCGCTATGATCATTGCTCTTAAATGGATCTTCAAAGTGAAACTTGATGAGCATGGTGATGTATTGAAGAACAATGCTAGATTAGTTGCTAAAGGATACCGTCAAGAGGAGGGTATTGAATTTGAAGAATCTTTTGCTCCAGCTTGCTCGAATCGAGGCAATCGTAATCTTTTGGCTAATGCTGCTAGTAAGAACATGGTAGTCTATCGATGGATGTGAAGACGACATTTACGAACGGAGACCTTAAAGAAGTCGCTCACGCCGCCAACTCAAGGATTTGTAAATCAAGAGCATCCTACTCACGTTTATCGTTTGAAGAAGGCTCTTTACGGTTTAAAGCAAGCTCCAAGGGCATGGTATGATACATCTCAAATTTTCTTCTATCTACCGGATTTAGCAAAGGAGCAATTGATCCAACATTGTTCACCAGAATTCAAGCAAACATTTAATTCATGTTCATATTTATGTTGATGATATTATTTTTGCCTCGATGCACCCAATGGAATGTGATCGTTTTCAAATGAAATGAGTTCAAAATTTCAAATGTCAATGATGGGACAAATGTCATTTTCTTGGGATTACAAATTTCGCAAAGTCCCGAGGCATTTTCATAAATCAATCTAAATATGCAACGAGATCTTAAAGAAATTTGGATTTGATTCAAGTGACCTGTTGACACTCCCATGATTGATCGAACCAAACTAGATGAGGACCACTCGGGGATCATGATTGACCAAACAAAATATCGTAGTATGATTGGATCCTCGATGTACCTCACAACTAGTAGACCGAGACATCTTGTTCGTTGTTTGCATGTGTGCTAGATACCGTGCTAAGCCTACTAAAAAGCACCTTGAAGTAGTTAAGCGGGTCTTCGGTATCTCCAAGGAACCATCAATATGGGTCTTTGGTACCAAGGACACCGGTATGTCACTAACGACCTATGTAGATGCCGATCATGCAGGTGTCAAGATACTCGTCAAGTACATCCGGAGGTGCTCGGTTTTGGGTGATAAGCTTGTGAGATGGTCTTCAAAGAAGAAAATGAGTACTTCTATTTCCTCTACGGAGGTCGGATACATAGTCATGTCATCTTGTTGTGCTCAAATCTTATGGATGAGATCTCAATTATCGACTATGGCTTTGAATTCAACAAAATCCTCTCGCTTCGTGATAATAAAGTGCTATTGCTCTCTCATGCAACAACGTTCAACACTCAAGAGCAAAGCATATCGACATTCGACATCATTTCATCGTGAACAAGTGGAAAAGGTGTGGTGGAACTCTATTTTGTGAGGTCCGAATACCGCTTAGCGAACATCTTCACCAAAGCTCTTCCAAGAGAACGTTTGAGTTCATACTTCCACGACTAGGATTGAAAAGCCTTCAACACGAAACACTCAAACGCCTTGAGGAGGAAGACGAGGAGTAAAGGTCTATGCTCATCTATCTCTTGTAAATATCTCTTCAAAAGCAAATAGAAAATTATAAAACTTTTAAAAATCCATAAAAAAAAAAAAAAAAATCCAAAAATATTGTCTTTTTGTTATGTTTTCCTCGATTCGATAATATCTACGGTCTTTGAGATGTCATTCAAAAAATGACACGGGTCTTTAGATGTTGTTCGATTGTTTAAAAAAAAAATTGAGAGAAAGAGAAAAAATGGTTTATTGTCATTTCAGTCAGTAACCAATTTTTCAAAGAAAGAACAGAGCCATACTTTAAACCTTTATCTGATGAAAACTAACTATGTTGAAAAATAACTCGGACTCTATTTTTGATAATCATCGGGACTTATTTGTCAAAATATCAATCTCTCAATCAACAACCTATGTCATTGATTGAGGGGGAGAATGATTTCAATTAAATTAAAAAGTTATTTGGCATTAAATTGTTTTCAAAAGATATTCATGCATGTTTTACCAATAGAGTTTAAAGTCTTTAAATCCGATCCTTATCGCTTAAAACGCTTTCATAATCAAGTCACAATTCCCTTAAAAGCTTTCAAAATCAATTTAAATCAATAAGAGATCACAAATCTCAAATGATTTGATAATTGTGATCGGGGAGAATGTGTGATTTAAACCTGATTTAAACCGATAATTCGGTAAATGGTTTTATAAGGATGTACATGCTATCCTTCCCACATGTGACAAACGATTTCAAATTTTCTATACACATGTTGAGGGGGAGCATCTATCTTAAACCTATGATTTAAAACGTGATCACTTATCTCAATGTGCAGGTTCCCTCTAGTATGTGCAAAACTCTTTTCAAATCTAGAAGCACATATTTTGAGGGAAAGCAAAATCACGAAAATCTCATCCTTCCCCAAAATGTTTTATCTACTTGATTCGTTTTGGGAAATGATGTTGATATCTTTTAGAAAATGGTAATCAAAGAAATTAATTCTTCCTCTTGCCTCCGTGTGCAAAACGATTTCAAACATTTGATGCACATGTTGAGGGGGAGCACTTGTTCTAAAAATATCAACAACAATTCAGGTACAAAATATTTTGATAATATATCACAAGTATCCGGATTGATTTTCAAATGATTTTCAATTGGTTCCAATGGCGGATGAACAATACCAAATAGACCGACCAACGTTACTTTATGTACGGTGATATAAGGATGATAAGGTTAGGTATGTGTTCCCATGATCCGCCGAACCCAAGGATCTACCGAGGACTATCCACTAGTTAATGTAGAGTTCTTAGGTATGATGATAAAAGGAGAAAATGAGATATGGGAAGAGTGCGGATGAGACCGAGCTAGTACTGGAATAAACCCAACAAGGTTCTAGATATGAAGTCTCGGTAAGCACTGAAGGGGTTGAAGAATTAAAAAGAATTGAATGAGAAAAGGGTGAAAACAAATAGCCCTCCATTTATTCAACCTTAGTGTTGGATCGATATACTTTAATCAAACTAACTTAACTAGCTTGTTAAGGTTTAATAACCTCGGATAAATCCTAAGTTATTAACAAAGAAACACTGAGCAATCTTTATCAAGTACGCGGAATTTACTTAACAAAGCTAAGAAGAATAACTTTTATTATAAACTCTAAATCGCTTATTATGCATATACTCTAAACAACTCTAAAATTATCGAACTTCTCTAAAACACTAAATAACTTGTGAATTCAGTAAACTCTAAAACTCATAGACTAGTTCTCTAAATCGTATCTCTAATGCCAATCTAGGAGTCCTTTTATAGGCTCAAGGATATCCTAGTCGGTTTACAATTTGTATTCTTGTACGACAAGTAATCTAAACATGGAATACAATACTTTCCATAAACGAATATAACAGTTCTTGTGTTCTTGCAAGACTTTGACTTAGTAGTACAAGATTTTGACTTTGTCTTTAGCAAGATTTTGACTCTTTGACTTCTTCCAAGATTTCTGCGGTTTACAAGATTTTCATATCTTCAAGATTTCATATCTTCAAGACTTTCATATCCCAACAATCCTCCCCTAACTTGAATTCTACTTGCTTGACTTCAAGTTCCCTTTGTGAATATATATTTAACAACTTCATCTTTAAGGACGATTGTTTCTTAGTCTTTGGATTGTATCTCCGTAGTGTCTATGCTTGTCAAAGTATCTCTAAATTATTCTTTCACAAAGAAGATCCAAAGAACTCCATCTTTTCAAAGAACACAAAGAACATATGACAATTTGTACATTAATTCGCTTTAAAGTTGCATACTATTCTCATCACTTCCGGTGTGTTAACTCCTGTGAGAGGTGAATCATTGAAAACTTAATGGATTTAGATCTCTTTACCAAAGCCATTATCTCGGAGTAGCCAAATGTTTTGGTGTGTAAGACCATGGTACATTGATAACCATATGATTTTTAGCAAATCATCGACTATCAACATATTTGTTTTGTCTTTACCAAAAGTTGTACCCTTACGGACTAGTTAGTTCTTCTATCTAATGGTGAACTAATTACCAATAATGGTTTTTCCACGACCTTTACCACAAGCCATTTTCTTGTGGGCTAGCCAACTCTTCACATTACTGATATGGTGAGTTTATTACCATCCAACTTATTAGCAAGTTGTCAACTAAAAACGGATTTGATATATCTTTACCAGAGCCGTTTGCTCGTGGATTAGTCAATCCTTTTGTAACCATGGTGGATTGATAACCTATTGATGTTATCATCACAAAAATCATTTATTCAACCTTTATTTCAAAATATTAATTACTTAGCAAAAGGTTTCTTCTAATAATTCTTTTAACTGATTTATTTCTGCACACGGTACTTTGATAAAGGTACTGTCTGATTAGCAGTACTTTGAATAAAAGTACTGATATATCAAAAAGTATTTATTCAAATAAAATTCATACCAGTTATTGATCATCTTCAGCAATAGTAGTCCGGTTGATAAATAAGTTGATAACCATGCAAGCGCTTTCATTATCCTCTTCTACTTCCATTCCATGCTCTAGCATTCTTCTCATGAGCTCGACCGTGAGAGGTATCTTCTTTCTGCAAACATGTGTATCATTGTTCCATTTTCCACTCTAAAACATGAACTCCGGACTCTTCAAAGAATCTTCAAGAACAATTTCCCAACTTTCTTGATTCTTCCAAATATCATCAATGCTCTCTTCGCCTTCCCATATAGTTATGAGATCACCATGTAAAACTAAACCAATCCCTTCTAATGGATTATGTTCAAAATAAGCTTTCACCACATTATATAAGTAGAATAGATCAACTCTATCTATAATGTGCGAGAAGTCCCATAGCCTATTAAAAACTTTGAAGCTTTCATCATCTTTATGAAAAATCATATAATCTCCATCTTTGATTTCACAACTTCAAAAGCACTAACTGTGATTTGTTCATCTTCATGTCATCATCTTCTTTAGAGTAATCAAAATCTACCACTCTGAGATAATTCTTTAATTCATCACTAGTCTCAGATCTTAATTCAACTTTTTCTTTCTTTGAGAACTGAACATCTGTTTCAGTTTTCCTTTTTCTTTTCAAACTCTTCTTTCTTTCAGCTTCAGTCAAAGTAGTTTCTTCTCTAAAATCTTTGATGTCTGCAACATTCTTCTTATAATCCTCCCTAGCAGCATCATATAATCTTTTCATCTCAAAATAATTAAACTTCTGTAACCCTTTATACCCTTGACTTTTCAGATAAGCCATCATAGCATTTCTGTCTTTAGCTTTATTAATTCTTCTTGGCATAAATCTAACAGAACAGTGATCAGAATGGTTCAAAGACTTCAACATCTAATTCATCTTGTACCTTTTGAGTCGCTTCTATTCTCGAGCTTCTTGAGCTTCCTGATCTTCTCTATCTTTAGCATTTAACTTTTCTTGAACTTTTCTAGCTACAGCTTCATTCCTAGCAACTTCAATTGTTCTGCTAAAGTTAAATTTTTCTTCTTTGTTTCAACCAGAACACCCTTTCCTTTATCCTTAGGATCAATTGCAGGTTGAGAAGTTCTTTGTTGTTCTTCTTCTTGTACCTCTCGAATAGTAACTCTTCCTCTTGGTTGTGATAAATCTCCTAAAATTGTAGCAATGAACTCATCATCACTTGCAGAATGAATGGGTTTGAGAATAGCTTCCTCCTCTTGGAAAACAGTTGAGGACCAACAACTTCTTCATGTACGAAGAGTTGAAGGACCAGCTTCCTCATCAAAGTCTAATACTCTTGGAGTTATTACCTCTTGTCCGAAAGTATCATTAGCGAGACTTTGTTGTTCAAGACCATTATCATCACCAAGATTTTTGAACTTGAACTTGCTCATCAATATCTTGAATGATATTTTCTTCAGACTTTTAGAACTTTCAGATCATTTTCTTTAACCATATCTTCTTTCAAGTTCTGCTCTTCTAAATTCCTCCCTAAGTTGATGTAAGATGGTTTATGAACCTTTGGGTGTTTACTTGTCTTAGACCGCCTTTGTGCTTTCTTCTTGAACCTCGTGGCTTGAGAAACAAGACTGTGGAGACACAAGAACTTCATGCGGCAAGATTGCAGATGCAAGATACCTTCAGATGCGACACTGCAACAGCAGATTCCGTCGACGATGCGAGATTTCACTTGTCGCATCATCTTCATCATCTCGCTCTAATGACCGAACAACTTCCATCATAGAAGTAGTTAATGGTGTATCCGAAATATCCTCCCTCACAATACACAGGACTATACTAATCACCGAATAGTCCTCCTCTTAAATGCACTTAATAACTAATATTCTCCAAAATACCGATGAAACTCCTTGTTTCTGTCATGCTCCTGAAACAACCACTATCAAGAATAAAATGATCTTTAAGCTCCTCTTCCGGGTTGCCTGCCTAATAAGATGAAAAAGCTAGTTGCTTTGAGGAACCCAAGCCATTACCGACTTGTGTTCCCTCAGGAGTGACATACTTACATTACGTAAGTATGTAGTCTCCATTGCTTTTAAAGCATGATCCAAGATTATCTTTTGATTCAAAACTTGTGGATTTTCAACAAAACTTTCTTTTGCAAATTCATTCTCTTTTGCTTGTATCACAAAAACATCGATTCACTTTTTGTTTAAAGTACCGTGTGTCCCTCGCCAAGATTCTTCCCTTTAACCCATTCGGTTTAACACGTGATTCCCGTGATCTAGATCCCCATGTGTATTGTAATATCTTCTAGGTTGATAGTGAGATCTCCTAGGATTCCTATTCCTAAGCCATTCTCGAACAACCACTATCAAGAATAAAATGATCTTTAAGCTCCTCTTCCGGGTCAGCCTGCCTAATAAGATGAAAAAGTTAGTTGCTTTGAGGAACCCAAGCCATTCTCGACTTGTGTTCCCTTAGGAGTGACATACTTACATTCTGTAAGTATGTAGTCTCCATTGCTTTTAAAGCATGATCCAAGATTATCTTTTGATTCAAAACTTGTGGATTTTCAACAAAACTTTCTTTTGCAAATTCATTCTCTTTTGCTTGTATCACAAAAACATCGATTCACTTTTTGTTTAAAGTCTTGTGTCCTCGCCAGACTTTCCCTTTAACCCATTCTCGTTTAACACGCGATTCTCGTGATCTAGATCCCCATGTGTATTGTAATATCTTCTAGGTTGAACCCATTACTATTCTAAGTTTAACACGTGATTCCCGTGATCTAGATCCCATCATGTGTATTGTAATATCTTCTAGGTTGATAGTGAGAAAATCTCCTAGGATTCCTATTCTAAGCCATATTAAAAGTTTGAACAACCACTATCAACAATAAAATGATCTTTAAGCTTGTCTCGAGTTTTAAACCCTTGTCAAGCCATTTTGGACCCCGCTTATTTTTGACCCCTTGTCATAATACAATTGAACCCCTATTATTAATACTTGCTCGGTCAACCGTCAATACCCACTTGCCCGCCTTTTTCTCATCCTCCCAACCGCTCTCTCGCTACAATCAACCACATCCATCCCCCTCCTCTCCATATCATTTTCTTGCCCCCACCTCCACACAACTCCAAACTTCATTTAATGATCCTCCTCCACCTTGCAAGCCAACTCACCACCGCATTAAATACTAAACCCCGCTTTAACACCTTTGGCGCCAAAATGACATGTGTACAATTTGAAGATCCAATGGCTCAAAACCAAGTGGAACTATTCGATATTAGAGAGAAACAAGGGAGTATAAAGAAGGAAGAATGAAGCTTGAAAAGGGAGTAGCTAGTTTTTAATTTTCCTTTAATGTCGCTTTTACTTAAATGTCTTAGTTTAGTAGAAAAATGTTGTAACTTCGCTCTTTGTATCACATTCAAGTTAATTTATCATTTTGATGTGTTGTTACATCAATTCAAGCTTTCATATAATTTCCAAGTTTATGAGTTATCATGACAATCTCGCCAAATTCCATGTTCGTGTTCTTAGTAATGATTTTTAAGTTAAAACAAGCTTAAACAAGCCTTCAAAGTTTTTATGTTTACATTGTAGTTTGAACAATATTGGATCATAGTCAACCAAAGTCAACTCGATTAGGCTCAAATTGGAGTTAGGAATGTTATCGGTGTTGCACCTCTCGAAATGGTTGGATTAGGTTCGCTTAGTGTAGTTTTGGGTTCGATTTGGTCTGCAAGTTGGTATCCCATGAGTACTTATCTCCTTTCAAAATTTCAAGTCAAAATTGCAACTTATGCTTATCATGTATCCGTGGTCACTCTTGGTTTTAATGTGTTTATTTAGGTGTATTTAGGTAGTAAAGCCCATTGATAATTGGTATTAGCTAAATCATTGTAATCTCATTTAATTTCATAATGTGTAGATATAAGGGTGTTCGTTGTTTATAATCTATTTTAGAGGTGTAGGTAGTGGTTGAAATCTGTTGGGTCATGCTTATATGGTCCAAATAAACTCAATTGAGTCTTTACTTTAGCCTGTTAATCACCAAAAGTCAAATCCAACTCATAACTGTCTCAGCAGCCATCTGCTTGGATTTTAGACATCCATAAGCTTGTTTCTTGTTTAGAACTCATAGACATAGGTTGCATCAGCCTTACTTTATCTTAATACATCATAAATAGTCCATAAATTAGCTCCAAATCTCATTTAAGTCAACCTTTCAACTGCTTTTAAAAGTCAAATAGACTTTATACCGCTTATGCAGAAAGTGCAGCCTTGCATTACCTTTATTTTAGCTAGTTAAAGTCTCGATATTTAGTCTACTTGTAGTCTTCTAGGTGGTCTTCAAGACCACTTATCTGGTTTTGGCTCTAGATTATCTCGATAAGCTTATAAATAAGCTCAAACATGGTGTCTATTCCTCTCGCAGGTGGCAATCGCTGACCGCATTGTGGGTTTTCCTGTGTTTTGCAAGGTTCACCTGTGGCTCGCTTTAGCTCACCTAAGTTTGAGTTTTGGTGCACTTGATCTTAGCTGTGTCTAATGTTAGTTCCAACTCTTGGTTTTCCTTTTCACTTATCTCGTTAGCTTGTGCTTAAGCTCAAACATGCCACCCTTCTCACCTTTTTTTTAAGGCTTAATTCATCAAATCATTGCAACCTGATAACCAGAGGTTTTTGCTTGTTGAAACTTGTTCCATTTGTGTTACTTTAGCATATTAGAGCTTTCTCCTTTGGTTTGGTAGCCTTGATCCCATTTGCTTATTCAAGTGCTTATTCCATTAAGCACTTGCACACGCCAGATTCGCCACACAACCCCATGTTTTTCCATTTTTCATAGATTCCTTATATTATTTGAAGCATTTCTAATTTTTCAGATTTTCCTAGCTTGTTTGGTATTTTTCTTGATTTAAATTAGTTTTAAGCATTTTTAATTAGCTTTAAATATAAAAAATTAAGAAAAGCTTCAAAAAATATTTTTCATTTTCTTAAGTTTAGATAAATGTAAAAAGCTTAAAAAGTATTTTTCTATAATTTTCTTAGTTTAAAAAGTATTTTTTAGCATTTTAATTAGTTTTAAATAGTTTTAAATTAATAATAAATACATAAAAAGTCTAAAAAATATATTTTCAGTTTTAAAATTAGTTTTATCATATTTTAGATTTTTCTAAGTCTTAAATTTATTTTTCTAGTCTTATTTCATATTTTCTTTTATTTTAGTTTATTATTAAATAGTTAAAATAGTTTTTAATTAATAATAATTAATTAAATAGTTATAAAAATAATTTTTTTCTTAAAATTTTCTTTTATCATTAGGATTGTAAAATGTATTTTTCATATTTTTAGGATTTATATTGTGTAAGTTTCACGCTTTATTTTGTAACGCTTACGTTATTTTTATTTAAACGTAAGTTTTAGTTTTAAATTTTAAACGCTCATCACTTTAAAAATAGTGATAGCGCTTATTTAATATTTTTATCTTTTAATTTTCTTAATTTGCATTTAAGCCGTTGTTATTTGTTGGCTTTTTCCTCGTAGTGTAATATTCAATCATAATCCTTTCTCGATCGCTATCATTAGTGATCATTCTACCGTCTCGAATCGCTGTTTACACACCATCGAGTCTCCGTGGGACATAACGAATCCGAATTCACTATATTCTCTCGATCTAAATTGTATCTCGTGTCCAGCTGCTTTTAAGTCTGCTTGACTTGACGGTTCACCATGATCAAAATCTTGGCCGTCACGGGAGGCTTTAGCGTGGTTTAGCCTTTTCGTATCCATTCTCGCACATACCCCATCTTTTGTAAAAGTTTTCAGAAAGTTTTCAAAATCCAAAAGTTCATTAACACTTTTCCTAAAGTGTTAAAACGCCAAAATATTTTCATTCTTTGTTTTATCATCATGTTTTCCAAAACACCAAAATATTCCTCTTTACCCTCTTACCCTTTTGATTCTTCATTTCTTTTACACTCTATCCATTTGATTCTTTCTATGTCTCATCCTCACCAATTTGGTTGTGAATGGTGGAAATTGGGGACCTCAAATGGTGGAAATTGCCCGATTGTCAATCATGGAATCAAAATTTCTATGAATCGATCCTTGTTATAACACTCCTTGTTTTGACAATTTCCAACCCCCACAATTTTCCGCCATTGAACAATTTCCGCTATTGATCAACATCCTCGTAGTTAGGAATGTTACCGTGTCAGCAGACTCTCAAATGGTTGGATTAGGTTCGCTTAGTGTAGTTTTGGGTTCGATTTGGTCTCAAGCAAGTTGGTATCCTGTGAGTACTTATCTCCTTTTCAAAATTTCAAGTCAAAATTGCAACTTATGCTTATCATGTATCCGTGGTCACTCTTGGTTTTAATGTGTTTATTTAGGTGTATTTAGGTAGTAAAGCCCATTGATAATTGGTATTAGCTAAACCGCTTGTAATCTCATTTTAATTTCATAATGTAGATATAAGTGGTGTTCGTTGTTTATAATCTATTTTAGAGGTGTAGTAGTGGTTGAAATCATGGGTCATGCTTATATGGTCCAAATAAACTCAATTGAGTCTTTACTTTAGCCTCGTTAATCACCAAAAGTCAAATCCAACTCATAACTGCTCTTGCAGCCCATCCGCTTGGATTTTAGACATCCATAAGCTTGTTTCTTGTTTAGAACTCATAGACATAGGTTGCATCACCTTTACTTTATCTTAATACATCATAAATAGTCCATAAATTAGCTCCAAATCTCATTTAAGTCAACCTTTCAACTGCTTTTAAAAGTCAAATAGACTTCTATACCGCTATGCGCAGAAGTGCAGCCTTGCATTACCTTTATTTTAGCTAGTTAAAGTCTGATATTTAGTCTACTTGTAGCTTCTCTAGGTGGTCTTCAAGACCACTTATCCGGTTTTGGCTCTAGATTATCTCGATGTTTATAAATAAGCTCAAACATGGTGTTATTCTCTGCAAGGTGGCACCGCTGACCGCATGGGTTTTCTGTGTTTTGCAAGGTTCACCTGTGGCTCGCTTTAGCTCACCTAAGTTTGAGTTTTGGTGCACTTGATCTTAGCCAGTGTCTAATGTTAGTTCCAACTCTTGGTTTTCCTTTTCAAATTATCTCGTTAGCTTGTGCTTAAGCTCAAACATGCCACCCTTCTCACCTGCTTTTACTAAGGCTTAATTCATCAAATCATTGCAACCCGATAACCAGAGGTTTTTGCTTGTTGAAACTTGTTCCATTTGTGTTACTTTAGCATATTAGAGCTCTCCTTTGGTTTGGTAGCCTTGATCCCATTTGCTTATTCAAGTGCTTATTCCATTAAGCACTTGCACACGCCCAGATTCTGCCACACAACCCCATGTTTTTCCATTTTCATAGATTCCTTATATTATTTGAAGCATTTCGAATTTTTCAGATTTTTCCTAGCTTGTTTGGTATTTTTCTTGATTTAAATTAGTTTTAAGCATTTTTAATTAGCTTTAAATACAAAAAATTAAGAAAAGCTTCAAAAAAATTTTTCATTTTCTTAAGTTTAGATAAATGTAAAAAGCTTAAAAAGTATTTTTCTATAATTTCTTAGTTTAAAAAGTATTTTTTAGCATTTTAATTAGTTTTAAATAGTTTTAAATTAATAATAAATACATAAAAGTCTAAAAATATATTTTCAGTTTTAAAATTAGTTTTATCATATTTTAGATTTTTCTAAGTCTTAAATTTATTTTTCTAGTCTTATTTCATATTTTCTTTTATTTTAGTCTATTATTAAATAGTTAAAATAGTTTTTAATTAATAATAATTAATTAAATAGTTATAAAAATAATTTTTTTTCTTAAAATTTTCTTTATCATTAGGATTGTAAAAATGTATTTTCATATTTTTAGGATTTATATTGTGTAAGTTTCACGCTTTATTTTGTACGCTTACGTTATTTTTATTTAAACGTAAGTTTTAGTTTTAAATTTTAAACGCTCATCACTTTAAAAATAGTGATAGCGTTTATTTAATATTTTTATCTTTTAATTTTCTTAATTTGCATTTAAGCCGTTGTTATTTGTTGGCTTTTCAGAGTGTAATATTCAATCCTAATCCTTTCTCGATCGCTATCATTAATGATCATTCTACCGTCTCGAATCTGTTTACACACCATTGAGTCTCCGTGGGACATAACGACCCGGAATTCACTATATTCTCTCGATCTAAATTGTATCCGTGTCCAGCTGCTTTAAGTCTGCTTGACTGACGTTCACCGCGATCAATCTAATAAGATGAAAAAGTTAGTTGAGGAACCCAAGCCATTACCGACTGTGTTCCCTCAGGAGTGACATACTTACATTCGTAAGTATGTAGTCTCCATTGCTTTTAAAGCATGATCCAAGATTATCTTTGATTCAAAACTGTGGATTTTCAACAAAACTTTCTTTTGCAAATTCATTCTCTTTGCTTGTATCACAAAAACATCCGATTCACTTTTTGTTGAAAGTACCGTGTGTCCCTCGCCAAGACTCTTCCCTTTAACCCATTCTCGTTTAACACGTGATTCTCGTGATCTAGATCCCCTGTGTATTGTAATATCTTCTAGGTTGATAGGAGATCTCCTAGGATTCCTATTCCAAATAGTATGATCAAGACTCTTTGGATGAGCAAGATTTTGGAAAGTATGAGATACTAAAGATTTTGAAAAGGTCTTCTCGATGCGGGTATCTATGATCCGTGTGAAGTTTCGTGATTAACCCTATTTGAATTATTTCAAACCTATTGTGCTTCTAGGTGTGTTGTTGGCGATCCGTTTTTTGGAAATTTGCTAAGGTATTCTCGAGTGTCGATCACAATCTTTGATTAAGTGATTAGGACTATAACATACAAAACACGCTGACCCATATGTCCAAAGTGATTTCTTCTATGTCTATGCCCAAAATTATTCTCTTTCATGGTGAATGATAAAACCTGCTTTTGACCAAAGTTATCCCCAAAAGGTTTAGCAAGATTGTTTTGAAAAGGTTTTGCGTATGTATCGCTTGTGGAGCAAGATTTGATTTAAAGGTACCGCTGAATTTTGAACATTATTTTAATAATTTTCTTTGGGTTTTTCGCACTCTAGATTGAGCAACAAGCTTCTTCCTAAACTCTAGACTGCTACTCCAAATCGAGAAACATCGTGCCTTATGGGTTGATGACTAATGGATGCGGGACAACATTATATCCCTTGTCTTTCTTATACTCGTAAGGTGGTTCACTTATTGATCCCTCATTACTAGATGTATCTACATAGTTAATGAGTTCATCATCACTAGTGGTTATGTCCTCAAAATCACCTACATCCCGATCACTAGGTTGGTTTTCTTCATATTATCAAAGTTCATACCAAAACCTAATCCAGCCTAATGTATGATCTTCTTTGTTTTTCAACATAAGTAATACGACATACCGATTCATTCCAAAAGAAACTTTTCAATGATCATCTCTCCTTAGTTAATTTCTCAATTTCAAAGAATTTTACGCTTTAGTTTCCATTCACTAAGTTTTAACCGGTAATCCGTTGTTCATACTTTTCATTTCAAGCCATTTCATTATTTTCATGTGTTATTATTTTAGCTTCCATGGACTCTAAAGTAATTTGATAACCAGCTACCTCAGACCTAGCTTTAACACAATTATCTCTTTCGTAAACATAAGCATTAAGTACTTTTTGATAAGAATCATGACACTTAGAACATACCTCAGAGATAGTGGTTGTTGCAGCTTCAGTCGACATCTTTAGTGTTTGCTGTGAAATCGATTTTCTTCTTAGTCAGAGTTTCCACACAAGCTCTGATACCACTTGTTGGATCGATATACTTTAATCAAACTAACTTAACTAGCTTGTTAAGGTTTAATAACCTCGGATAAATCCTAAGTTATTAACAAAGAAACACTGAGCAATCTTTATCAAGTACGCGGAATTTACTTAACAAAGCTAAGAAGAATAACTTTATTATAAACTCTAAATCGCTTATTATGCATATACTCTAAACAACTCTAAAATTATCGAACTTCTCTCTAAAACACTAAATAACTTGTGAATTCAGAACTCTAAAACTCATAGACTCGCTCTCTAAATCGATTCTAATGCCAATCTAGAGTCCTTTATAGGCTCAAGGATATCCTAGTCGGTTTACAATTTGTATTCTTGTACGACAAGTAATCTAAACATGGAATACAATACTTTCCATAAACGAATATAACAGTTCTTGTGTTCTTGCAAGATTGATTCAGAGTACAAGATTTTTGACTTTGTCTTTAGCAAGATTTTGACTCTTTGACTTCTTCCAAGATTTTGCGCTTACAAGATTTTCATATCTTCAAGATTTTCATATCTTCAAAGACTTTCATATCCCAACACTTAGGCGTAAACCGGTTCAATTCATATGCTACTTGATGGTAACATCTGATTGAAGACAAGACGTCATGGACCCAAATGACTCACCGCACTTCAACTTTCCAAACCACTCAAGTTCCTCCTAAAAGGCTTGTTTCATTCTCACGGGAACCGACATTATCTATCGACTTTCTCTTAGAGATTGTTGATATCAAGAAGGAGACCCTCTCCCTAGTCTCCGCACAGATCCAAATATGCCCATATCGAGTCTAGAGCCACAAGATCATCAATAAATCTCATTAGAACACTTTCAATGAAGACTCTCGCTTCACACAATGTGGAAAGAGAGATTATATGTTGAGTCCCACGATTATCCTTGTGGTATTGCCGTAACATCTAAGTGATGTGTATACATATTCACAATGAAGATGGAAAGCTCGAGCCAACATCAAACAAGCTCCCGGTAGGTGGCATGTGAGATTTATTATATAGATCAACCATGTGACAACCGAATAGAAACAATGGGGCTATTCAATCTCTTGAATCAATCCTCGGTTCAAAGTTATGGATCGACGGATACCTTTGAAAACCGGTCTTTGTGCTTAAAATCTTTTCTTTAGCAAATCGACCGTATAATGGACATTTCAAATCAAAAGGTGTTTTATGATTGATAATTGATGTTCACTAAAACCTTCGTTGTATTGCAAAAACAATTTCTATTGAGCAATACACGATTGTTTTTCAAATCTCTTTTCATCAATCGCTGAATTTCTATTCACGGGTTCACTCACTCCGTGTTGTCTTCTTTGAGATGTTCCATTGAGAACAACTAGAGCAGATGCGAAACCCCGTCAAGGAAATTCTTCCGAATTATACCCCGATCACAGTAATACTTGTACCGATCAACGGGAACCGTGGGCGTGTAATTAATTCAACGAAAGTGATCAAAGACACTTTCATGCGATTTATTGCTAATCGTTGTATGCAGTGTACACCCGACGCTTGTAGTCGATCGAATGAAGCGTCAATCCATAGCCGCATGCTCACTTAACACATTCATCTTAAAAGAAATCATGATTAGTGCATCAATGACTCGATATTTTCACCCATGCTTCTCGCTACATCACCGCCAATATCATGAATCAACTAAAGCTTCCACTACTCGATGAGAAGATTTCAAGATCCGAATGTGAGCATGTCGGTCCGAATGTCACAACATCACATAATACCAACACCACAATGGATATCTCGTAGATTTTAAGTAGTTGATGATCTCAAAAGTCGGCTCAAATTTATTATCACGTGGATCAAGAAAGACCTCCACCCAGAGTAACCAAACATGCAATGAGAAGAATCTATGACTACGAGCTTCGAGCAGTACTACATCAAGAATGCAAGAACAATTGTTAATGACATATCTGCTTGTATTCAATGTAATTTTAGTATATGTTTGAGGTGACCTCCTTAGGGGAGATTGTTAGAATTAGAAATTCTGTGTATTAAAGAGTCGGTCACCTTCAGTATATGTAATCGTTAGAAAGCTCGTAGTCGTAGTTATTTTAAGTTAAGTAGTATTTAGTTTAGTATCACCGTGGAGGACGGACGGTCTTTACCCATCAGATGCCCGATCCACACCGATGTGTATGCTTATTGTAAGACTATAAATACTCTCTACCTTCCAAGGTAGAGAGTGGAGCTCATAATAATATCTTTCACTTTCTCTCACTAAGTTCCCTAAACCTTTAACTTTCTCTCTCTAGAATTCCACTTATACACCCACTTTGTGTTATGGTTTGATGTGTAAGTGAAAACCAATATCTTTCAGCTTTTCCCTAATATGTGCTAAACAATTTCAAAATCGATGCACATATTAATGGGGAGCAAATTTTGAAACCACATTCTTTCCTTAAAATATCTTTAATCAGATGTGAAACACCGATTTTGATCGAAAGTGATGTCGATATTTTAGAAAATATTTATCAAAGAAGTGAATTCTTCCACTTGCCTCCATGTGCCAAAATGATTTCAAACATATGATGCACATGTTGAGGGGGAGCCGTTTTTCTAAAATATCATAAATGATTCAGGTACAAAATGCTTTGATAATATATCACAAGTACGTGAATTGTTTTTCAAATGTTTTCAATTGGTTCCAATGGTCGATGAACAATACCAAAAATACCCACCAAATTTACTTTATGTATGGTGATATAAGGATGGTTAGGTTAGGTATTCTGCTCCACGATCCCGCCAGAGCCGAGGGATCTACCGAGGATAATCCACTAGATAGTGTAGAGTCCTTAGGTATGATGAAAAAGGAGAAAAGTGAGATATGGGAAGAGTGCGGATCGAGATAGAGCTAGAACTGAATAAACCCAACAAGGTTCTAGTAATGAAGTCTCGTAAGCACCGGGGTTGAAGAATGAAAAGAAATAAATGTGAAAAGAGTAAAAAGAAATAGCCCTCCAATATTTCAACCATAGGGCGTAAACCGGTTCAATTCATATGCTACCGGTCGTTACCAAGGTAACGCCAGATTGAAGACAAGACGTCATGGACCCAAAGGACGACCGCACTACAACTTCCCAAGCTACTCAAGTTCCTCTTAAAAGGACTTGTTTCATTATCACGGGAACCCACATAATCTATCGACTTCTCTTAGAGATTGTTGATATTGAAGAAGGAGACCCTCTCCTAGTCTCCGTGATAGGAACCAAATATGCACAATTGAGTCTAGAGCAACGAGATCATCAATAAATCTCATTAAGGACACAAACAACGAAGACTCTCTCGCTTACACAATGTGGAAAGAGAATATATTTTAAGAGTCCTTCTCGATACTCTTGTGGTATTGCTGTGAACATC